>JARHVA010002512.1:2120000-2515589 GCA_037957365.1 Torreya grandis | reverse complement strand
AGTCAACCTAGACAAGTCTGCATTTAATGGAGTCATACATACTATGTCTTTATCCTTATACAACAAAATTATCTAGATATATCTCATGTTTCTATTTTTTTATGATTTTTTATTTATATATTTATGCTTATTTTATTATTTCTTATGTACCATCTATCACAGTCAACTGGGACAAATCCAAATTAAATAGACTAGAGTGTATTATATTTTTGTCCACTTACATTAGACTTGTCCGATTTTTTTTCTTTTCCTAATTTTGATATTGAGCCTACAAAGTCATCTCTTTTTCTAATTTTCATAGTTAAATAGTCATAAAATTTAAATATATATTAGTGTGAAATCTAATTATTTTCCTTCTTATTACTTTCCAAAAATAACAATTTTATATATTCATAAATTTGTCAAAATTAGAATAGCTAATCATTTGTATATCTTTAGCATAATAATATTTCTAGTTTACACATATATACATAATAAAAAAATTTAATTCAATTATTGTTTTATAAAAAATAGTTTAAAAAAACACTTGATTTCATATATTCGCATTCCAAGTTAACAAAATGTATTATGTTTGATAATGGTTCAAGCTTAAACATGTGTACCATGTAATTTATTAATATTCATGGATATACTCAAAATGATTTAGATGGTAAAACCATTGTTATTAAATATTATTATGGTGTTACTCAAACACATATTTTTGGTATCACATTACTTTCCACCTTAAGCATTAAGACTATTTTAGTGTGGTTTCTTGTTTTTTTTTTTTGGACAATGGGACATATGATGTATTAAATGGATGCCCTTGGTTTAATCAAATGAAAGTGGTCCCATGTGCATTACATCAATGTTTAAAGTTTTTTCATGATAAAAAAATTATTAATATTCAAATCACTCTTTATGAGTCATCCATACAACATTAATCTGAGGTATTAACTAAGGAACTACCAAAATATAAAATCATGCAACCTCAAGTGAAAACACCTAGAGTCTAAGTATTTACTCATCCATACACTAAAGGTAATATTATCACAACTTATTACATTTACTTCAATATAAATAACTTATTAATGGTTAAATCATATGAAATACCATTTAAACTAAGAAAAGTGATTCTTTATAAGAGGATAAATCAACTATCATAGCTAATCACAATGGTAATGGTTACACTACTAGTGATGATGATTCTAATTACTATAAAACTTATAATTATAGCACTGATGATACTAGTTAGGGTGATGCATTTGACTCCTTAGCTTCATAGTCCTCAAGATCTACATATCCTAATCATGAAGATAAGATGGCATCTCTCTATGTGAAATAAGGTGATTACATAGATGGTTTAATGACTAACATTACTTGATAATCTCATCCACTTTAATAGAATAATATATTGTACATAGCTTCTTTATTTTTGATCTGTTTTAGTTTTTGTGTATCTCTAGTACTTATTAAAATTATTTCATTGTGTTTCCTTCTAGACTTCCATTTATAATATCTCTTGAGTTGTTTTTTGTTTCTCGATTCTTTTAATTCTGACATCTATCTTGTTTGAATATTAATCTAACTTCTTTCATATCTTTAGTTTTCCATGTCATTCTTTTAGTTCTTTTTTTTATGTTTATTGTATTGTTTCTTGGGTCCTTTCCTTTGATTGTGGTTCACCATCCCAAAATCTTGAGTGAAATTTCCATTTATGACAACACATACATATAAAGGCCTCCCCCTAGTGTGCACATAGTTCTAATGGAAGTTGTAGGTTAGTATGAAACCTCTTCTTCTTGATTATTCTCAATTTTTTCCTCTTGGATTGATTATTTATTGATTTATCCTTATTTCCTTGCTTCTATTTTATTTCCACTTATTATATTATTTCTTTCTCACTTCGATTTTTATAAATCTAATAAAATAAAAATAAAAAATTGTTTTCTTTTATCTTTTTCCATTTCATAGTTTCACATTGTTACATATCATGGCTATCTACATATTGTGATAGGCTTTACATATACATTGTTTATACACATGTTTTTGATGGTATATTTGAGCTAGGTGTAAGATATACATGTTCCTTAGATTATGGACTTACAATTTCTTATTAGATTCATCATGTTTTCACTAGTGGAATCTTTGCATTATAGGTATGCCTATACTAGGGGAATTTTTAGCATGATTTAGGTTATATCTTTCCTCATTTTACATTATCATTTCAAACTATATATTTGATTATATATATCTTTATCTATATTATATCTTGTGTTTTTGGTTACATGGTTAGTTTTTTTTAAATTTCCATACTTATTACATTGTGTGTTTTCTTGATTTCATATGATTCCTTGGATTGCTTGTGATTCTGCATGTTGATTGGTAGGTCTTTCTCATCTTATATGTATAGGATAATATATTTGTATATTATGTTTCATTTATGTATGATTAATTTAAAAAAAAATTATTGATCACTTTGTTTCACTTATTAAATTCATTTACTTTATGTGGTTACATGATTATACCTATTTACATTAGTTTACTATACCATTTGATTATATATGTTTGGTGCCATGATATATATATCATTCACACTATTTAATTGCATTATACTATTATAATTGATGCATGTGTTTCCATGGTTTCTAACATTCATATATCGTGCATATTATTGTTGTGTTTCATTGCTATACCTTGTCTTTATTATGTATCTTTATGTGTGATTGATTACTTGTTTTTATATTGATCACTTTGTTTTATTTTTTGAGTTCACTTAATTTATGTGGTTACATGATTATGCATGTTTACATTATTTGACTATATTGTATGACACTATACATTTGGTGCCATGATCTATATCATGCACACTATTTATTGTGTCCTTAATATGTGTGATTGATTTTTTTTTTTTTTCTCAATCTCTTCATTTTTCTTGTTGGATTCACTTACTTTATGTGGTTACATGATTGCATGTGTTTACATTATTTGATTATACTATGTGATATTATATGTTTGGTGTCATGATCCATATCATGCACACTATTTGTAGTATAGTATTCTTGGTACCTACAGTTCCATGATTTCTACCATGTTTCCATCATGTCATATTATCATTATTCTTCATTGCTATGTGTGGTCCTTATTAGGTCACATTATTACATTGTGGCATATTAGGTTTCCTCTTTGCTTGTTAAATTTGGGCATACCAATTTTTCCTTTTTTTTTTTCATTGGGGCATATTTCTTTCCCCTCCATTTACATTCCCTTACTTACATTGCTTATGCTTTAGCATATTACTATTGATTATCAATTAACTTTGATGATGTTATATTTATATGATTATGTACTGTAGATAACTATTTTCTATATAATGCTTATTATTGAGATGTTTTAAGTGTTATTTTATGCATATGGTAAATCAATTTGGATTAGATAATTATTGGAACTTTTTATGTGTGTTTTTGTCTCTTTCCTTTCCATGCATCCCCATTCTCTCTTATTTCTTCTATAGTCTCTCTCTATCATGTTTTATGGTCTTGGGTATCCCTTTATTTTTACTATTATCTCCATCTTTTATTGTTATTTTTCCCAAGATACATTTAGTGGTTTATCGAATCTATCACACAATAAGTTGTTGAATGTGTTCCTTATTTTAGTAGATTATTTTTCCTTCCTTATGTTGGCTTAAAACTAATAGCCCCCCTAATTTTAATTTGATAATAATATATATACAAATCATCCTAGAGGAATTTTAATAATAATTATAAATCATCAAGCATTCATGTCTAGGCACATTCTAAAAAGTGTTATTTGTGATGTTAATGACTTTTAATAATGTTTAATTGCATTTTATACCAAAATAAAGATAAGTTAATGTTCATTTCACTTAGGGAGAGAAGGTGAAGCCATTACTCACCAAATTTGATTCACACTACAGTAGAACTATAGTGGCTATGAATCTAGTGTATGGATATGTAATTATAACTCCTTAAAGGTTACCCAAGTTAACTAACCCTTTTTTCTCCAATTCATCTTGCAAGTATTTGTGGTGAATTATGTCAAGAATAAAAAGTAGGCATTTTTGGCTACCAATTTTATAAAATGATCACATAGTTTTGTTTATCATCTTATGCATATCCTCAAAAAATTATAGTATTAAAAACATGGTAGAGAACACATTTGATGCCTAGGTACACATTCGATAATAGTAGATGTGGAGAATCATCAAGTTTATAATTATGATAAGTAAAACAAAATTGTAGTGCAAAATATTGTTGGGGATCAACCAACAATGTTGATTACTATATGAAAGCAATTAAATACGAAATTAAACCAAAATTGAAAGCAACTAGAATCAGAAATAGCAAAGAACAAGAGATACAAGAAACCACCCTGAAAACTTGTATTAAACTCTTTACAGAAGGAATACAATTGAAGAAACTTATTTTCTTCCACACCTCTCTCAGATGTATAGATTTGTTTCTAGATCTCTTTCCCTCAAGAGTTCTCTCTCTCAATTACAATCAATTCCAACAACCTGGATTGATACACATATACAATCTTGTACTATTCAATTCAATAAGCTAAGAAGATCTAATCCTATATATAATATTAGGAAACATGAGCATACAATTACAGCCATTAGATGCACCTCCTAATCAAGAGCTCTAAACAGTCTTACTAAAGATAGAGATGCGGACTTAAGACTAACACTTAATCCTATCATGCAAACATTCTGTTATGTCCACGAAAATAGCATTCTGGATGCACAGGTGACCGACGTCGGTCCCTGCCTGTCTGCACTTGACCGATGTCGGCCTAACATAACTGACGCTAGCATCTCCCAGTCGACTCCTGACCGACGTCGATATCTCCTGACCGACGCTGGTGACTATGTAATTCTTGCAACTTTAAAATTCACTCATTTGGTGAAGCTTTTAGCTCCACACCTCAACAAATATGTCCTAGTGAAATATGGAAATCAAATTTATAGTATAGTAGGGTAGTGTCTTCTTGAACTCTATTCTAGTCTCAAAAACTCAATCAAAAACCAAGTGCATCAGATTGTATTAGAAAAATATCTTCTTTATTTTTTATCTCAAACTCATTTTCCAGTTTGGTGGATCCCCTCCTATTTATTCTTCTCTTTGTATTTTTTGTTTTTCCACATGGGATATATTCAACCGTTTATCAATTATATCACGTACACATTCAACATGGCATCAAATGTGTCTATTGTGTTTTTGTGGGCCCCTTTTCCATTATCTTTCTTTTTCAATAGTGTGGGCATATTTTTTTGGATTTTTAATACTTCCTTATGTCAATGTGTGTGTCAATATATCCCCTATTTTTAATATGGTAATCCTATATGTAAAAATACTTCTAAAGCTATTTCAATAAGAAGCATCAAGAGGAATATTTAAGCATTCAAGTTTAGTTGCACTCAAAAAAATATTATTTCTAATCTCAAGGCTTGTAATAAGGTTTAGATGAATTTTTAAAAAAAATAAGGATAGGGGAATGTTCATGTAGTTGCATTTCACTTAGGGAGTGAAGGTGAAGTCATTACTCAACAAATTCCACTCACACTATACTATAATAACAATTACTCTAATTCCAATGTGTAGGATATGTAACTGTTACTAGGTTCCCCAAGCTAGCTAACCTTTACTTGTTCACCAATTCTTGTTGCAAGTGTTTATGGTGAATTAGGTCAATAAGTCAAAGATAAGAAAACTTAGACATTTCTGCCCACCAATTCCATAAAGCAATCACAAAATTTTGCTCGACAATAACTTGTGCACTTGGTCATAAATTTACATAATCATAAATATGTTAGAGGAGAAATTTAGTGCCTATGTACATAGTCATAAATATGTTAGAGGAGACATTTAGTGCCTATGCACATATTCATAAATAATAGATATGTAGATTCGACAAGTTGTTGATTATGGCTAGTGTACATTTAATGCAAGACCAATTTTGACCCAATGAAATCAATGTTCTAGTATTAAAAACTTGGTCCAATAATCATATGTGTTATATTCTATAACATTTTTTATATTTCCATTGTCTTTTATTATTTTATCCAATTTTACATTTCATTGTTCCTATTTATATCCATGAGATAGATCTCATTATTGTTTTATAATATTATAGATTTGATCTCTCTTGTTCCATGGTTTTAATTATTGTGCATGCAATAATTACCCTTAAATTTTAAATAATTAAAACATATAGATGTGTTGTAAATGTACTTTTATGATTATTACAATTTTTTTGTTGTATCTATGTTACATATTGTGCATGTACTCCTTTTATTTTGAGATAAGTGAGATGCATGAACATCTCTCACCTTTAAACAAAGGCATATAGTCGGTTTATTTTATCTTTAGGTACATGATGTCAAGATATTACAATATGTCAATAGGTTATAGAGATATGTCAAGAGGTTATAAATAGGTCCTACATGTTTTATTTTTTAGATGGAAAGTGTATGTAGGAAAAATATGGTAAATAATTTGAGAATCCTATAATATAGGAAAAGGTATAAGACCATAATATATACAACACATATGCATATGTCGTTCCTCAGAGTAATACAACACTATAGGAAAGGGTCATGTGAAAAGGAGGTTGTAAGGGATCGAAAAATGGAATCTGCACATATAAGGGAAACACATAGGTATAACTAGATCTAAAGTGTCCTTAGATGGTAACCAATAGGTGTAAACTAAAGTAATAAAATAGAATACAATTTTATTAGGTGGTAACCATGAGGTATATAATCTAACCGATAACCATGAGGTGTAAATAAAATAACAAAGCATGTAATGTTGAGTTGTGGAGCTAAAAGCTTCAACTCTTTGCAAACAAAAGGAACAAGAAGGTTGCTGAGATCCAGGAGCACCGGTGTCGACAGCAGGACCGACGTCGGTCGTGACCAGTGTAGAAGGCCACCGGCGACGGCAGGGAGTCGGTCGACGTCGGCAGAACCAGACTAGCAGGGACCGGCGTCAATCACCTGTGTGTTCCAGAACTGCTCGTTGCATAGACAGTTAGTTAAGTGAATGAAGTGTTTGCATGTAAAGGCCAGTTAGAGTCTTTGGCTGCAAGGATAATTGTCTAAATTAAGAGTCTAAATTATTGTTTAAGTTAGGGATCTATTTATAGACCCATTGGCATGTATTGTAATTGGAATAAGATAAGGAAGGTAAGGAAGTTCTTTCTAAGTGTAAGATCATTGAGTTGTAGGTTGTTGTAAGCTCATAGGAGATCTACATGTGTGAGTATGGTCTGTTGAATTGCAGGTTGCAGGTTCATGGGAGATCAACTTGAAGTACTTTAGAGTGCTTGGTGAACTGGCAGGGTTATTACTGACTAGTTGGAGAGGTGAACACCAATTCTGTTTGTGAGTTGGTTGTTGGGACCATTTTTTGTGTAGGAGAGTGTGTGTGAGAATAATTACTATACACTTGAGGTGTGGTAAACCTCTGTAAGGTGAAAGAGTGTGGTGGCTCTTTGTTGTATTCTTTTCTGTAAAGTGTTAATACAAGTTAGTGTATTGTCTCTCATATTTTGTGCTATTGGTGAATTCTAGTTACTTGTATTTCTGGGTATTTCCGCATTTATAATTGCTTATATTTGGTAATCATACTGTGCTCTTTCTGAGGAGCAAGATCCTAACAAAGTGGGATCAGAACAGGTGTTGTTCTTGTGATCCCCCAACAAAGTGGTACCAGAGCATGTTTGTTGTTCTAGGTGCCTGTAAAGATAACAATATACTAAAAAGAATAAGCTAATATAATCATGGAATAAAATTATGTACCAATATAATATATCCACCAAATTAAATAAATAAATAAATATTATATGGTTAGGAATAATTACCTTATGTTGAATTTTCGGTGCATCAATCTCCCCCTTGGCTCAAGTGGCACATAGATGAGATGTCATAGGTGAATCTCAATATGGAAAGAATAAGACCTAAGTATCCTTATTTTGGGATTTCAAATATTAGGTGTACCTTATTGGTTCAACTTTTCTTATTTATATCTTTAAATATCTTATGCAGACAAGTCTTCCTCAAGTGTAATCTCTTTATCCCTAATTCATTTTATTATTATTAAGGTTGATTTATATGCACAAAAAAAGTGGATTGGATGTATTTCATATGATAAATGATAAATAAGAACCTATAAATATGGTTAAACCCCCAAAGATCTAAAACTCAAACTTAGCCAATGTCATCAACCTAAATGATGAAGCAGGAAAATTTCAAAAAAGACAGAACTGCATCTGCCCAACTGATGACATTGACAAAGGGGAATAATTACAATTTGTCATTATATAACAGGTGGCATTGGCCAAGGGGAATCATTTTATGATTTCATCGGCCAATCCAATAATGTTAATGAGGAACATTAAAATAAGAAGGGGAGTACAAAATGGAACATGAACTATTGGATAAAAATTAAGTAGATGGCATGGAATGAGAGAATAGGTAAATATAATAGATTTTCATTTGGTAATCTCTCACAAAACACCATGAACTAGCCCACCCTAATAATGATTCACTCCTAAAGATGTGTACTCAAGAAGATTAATGCATTGATAAGTATATTGAAATAAATCATTAGTAATATAAAATATTGTGTACACATATGCCTCTCCTAAAGCTCATCACGTGTCACAATAGTGTAACATGGGATGGTACTTTGGTAAATTAATATAGAAATAATAAATTAAATAAAGAGTTATAATTCAATGATGATAACTAAGTAAAATGACTGAAATTAGCATACATGTACTTTGATTTACCTTTATGCTAAAATAAAAACATGAAAATACCTTAACTTTGACCATGGTAGGCATAAAAGTTACTTTTGGTAAACCTAATTATATAATACTACATATATAAAATAAATGTAGGCATACAAATGTAATTATATGAGGCTCTCAAGGAAGGTGGTAAAAATGGATCTATATATTCATAATGGTAAATGCTAGATAAGGTTTGGAAGACCCAAAAGGAATAAAGTGAAACAAGGGAGATGGGATCAAATAACCATGAGATAAAGGCTAGATTAGGTCTAAATAACCCAAAGAATGATAAATATCAGGTTCCCAAACATAATTAAGAGGAATCCAAGAAAAATAATGAAATTATTGAGATAAATCATCTCTAAACAACTCAAAGATGAAACTCATATTCAAGAATGGAAAGTTTAAAGGAGGGCCTTTGAACACTTATTTTGTCATGATTCTAGCATGTCTAAAAGAGATGAAGAATAGAAAATTAAAAAAATGGGAGATATTTGGAAACAAGTTTATCCATCAATGGGAAATAATAAAGGGAGGAAAAAAATGGTTCCACTAAGGTGAAAACATGTTTTTTACTAGAAACAAATCACTCTAATCAATTTGGCAAAACTAATATTTTTAGACATAAATGACCTTAAAACTTGGCCCAAAAAACATTAACATTGGGATAACTAGTGAAGTATATATATCATCCTATTAATTATATGTAATAAATGTAAAATGTGCCTACCTTCCCACAACAAGTTCTTTGATCTTTAGGGCCTTGATGGAGCCATCAGTTAATAATGAAGATTAGGTAGTTGTATGAAAGGGAAGATGAAACTAATGATATATATGAAGCCTCTTATCCCATTTTATTGGACTACTACACTCGAATGGACCTTAGGATCTACTATGAGATAAAATGTGTAATTTCAGCTTCAACTAGGATAGGAGGTATGTCAATGATATGATCACTTCTTTTAGTATTTTCATAATTTTGATATTTTCTTTTACCTTTTGAATTTTTTGTTATGATATTTTGGCTTTTGAATATTTTTTAATATTCTATTTTCCTCCTCTATATACATTCATTATACCAAAAATGGGTTTTTAATATGACTAACATAAGAGACCTTACCCCTGACCACTAAATAGTGGCCAATATAGAACCAAAGAAACTTAGACACTCCAAGACTTGCACCTTAGAAAAGAGTGTGATATTGAAACCAACATTGGTGTGCCAACTAAGGAGGTGAAAATAAGGAAAAAATAATTAAGAGCGAGAATGATTAGGTTTACCCACACTAATATATTTTCATGATTTTTTATAGTTTTTATGTCTATTTTTAAAGGAAATATTTGATACAAGTTTGCATCAATGATTTTGACCAACACTAAGTTTGGTTAGAAAAAATGATCCATTTTTGGTTGTTTTACCTTTATTGATTCACATTGCATCTATTTTTGTGTCATAAACATGTAATTATATATTTCACCTTCTTTATTTATTTTTTGACATATCAAAAATGTATTTTTAGTTAGTGCATTTTGGTTTATTAAATCAAATATACTTTTTGCATTACAAACCTAATGACATTTCAATTTATATCATGAAATAAAGTTTAATATATAAATTTATAATTAAAATTCACACTCTAAAACATAACTAATATTGAATAATATCATTTCAAACTTACTAATTGGTATAAATTTTAATTGATCAGTGTCTAGTTAATATTTTTGCACCACTACATGAAAAATAGATTATATGTTTCTAAAATAAATAATGAAAAATATATTTACCAATAATTATATAATGGCATCTTATAATATATGTCAAAACAAAAAGCTATACATTTAATCTATGTTTTACACTATGGTACGATTCTAAATTCAAATACATCATTCTATTAGCTAATGAATATTGATTAATATTCTGATCATGATCATCAAATTTTAGCCATTAAGGAGGTAATGTGAGTGTTCTTGCATGTATTGATAGTGATTAAAATAGGTCCATGATTTTTACAAAGATGCCCTATGGGATAAATGTTAGGTGTCAGTGATGAAATCAATTTCACAACTATTGGACTTGGTGTAGTAGTTAATGTAGGTGGAAAGGGTAATGGATTCCATATTCTAGGTGTCATTAATAAAAATGGAATAAATCAAAGGAATTTATTAAAATGAGATAAAATATTATCAAATTGGACTTATAATTCATAAAACATTCCAACTTATTAAGCCCTTTATATTGAGTGTGTTGGAATAATCCCAATTATGTTATCAAATTGTAACATGATCTAGATATGGGAAGTGGTTTAATTATTCTTAATAAATTTTACGTTTAATCGAGTGGATTTGGGATAAAATATATTGTCCATTTAAATTATTATCTATGTAGAATTGAAAACCTTATCAATTAATTAATTACATACCAAAATTATATTTATTCATTTATGTTATTTTATAAAGTATTGGATCTACACCACAATCATGGTGTGTGTTGTAATAATCTTGATTATATTATTGATTGACATACATTTAGATATGGGAAGTTGTGCTCATATTATTATACTAAATAATTTGTAAGTGGAATAAATTGTATCGAGACTAAACTATCTTGTCTATTTCAATTAGTCTCTATGTAAAAGTGATAGCATTATCAATTGATTAACACATACTAAATGTCTATCTAGTCATTTTTATCAATCTGGGAAGTACTATGTTCACATTAAGTCATGGTCATGTAGTAAATTGATGAAATCTCAATTATGCTAATGCTTTAGGTACATATGGGCCAAATTTTTCTACTTATACTTAATATTTTTCAATTTTACTCAATTGGATCAAGATTAAAACATCTTGTATATCCCAATTAGTCTAGTCTATGCAAGGTTCATATCATGATAAAATTTTATATTATTAGAGTGTTATGATGGCCTTAAAAATAACTAAATTAATGAAACACGCTAGAAATGGGAATTAAGAATGTTTGAAAATAGATCAAAATGATCATTTCACCTTATTCCCTAGCCAAAAGAATGGACCCATATTATTCACACATATCTTGAGATTGGAGGTGTAGGTGTGATTGCTCTACTAACATTTATTTTTTAACATATATTGTAGTATGCAAATGTTGGTATGAGTTAGAATTTTTAGTGAATTTTTATTACTTTGGCTCCCCCATTTTATATAGTGACACATCTATTGTAGAGGGACAAAGGGTATTTAATGGAGGTAGGAGCATCATCTTCTTATCTACCTCGTTTACCATCCAAGCTCCTATCAATCGAGGAAAATTTAACAAGTCCAATAGGTTACATAATTAATGTTGCCTTAGACACTAGTAGACACTAGATATCACATGAACATTATCATAACATTAAAAAAACATGATTTCTTGGACATATTTCCCTCAATCATGGACCTAGCATAAACATATTTTTTTGTATTTTTTTAATCATAATTAAAAATTTGTAAATTTTTTATGTATCAATCTTGATAATTTATACATATATGATCTCCTTTCCCTGTATTTCTCTATGTTTATTATATGTCCAAATTGAGCATTTTTTCATCAATGAGATAAGAAATTTGAAATCTTAGTTCAAATATTTTTCTAAAATATTTGGAGATGTTCCCATTATTATAATTTTTAATCTCTTGGTCAGTTACTTGCATCATTTAGCTATTCACAATCCTAATATAAGTTTTTTTTTTTGTGTTTCCTAATTTGGTAGTATAAATGGAGAGGAAGGTTCAAAGGGTAGTTGGAATAATTATATGCATCCACATTCAATCTTTGCCTAAAGAGTGAGGTATGATTATTACCAACTTCCATTGTATAAAATATCATGAGAATTAGTGGTATGTATATTAGGGAAAATTCATTCACTAACCTTTTCTTCTCAAGCTCAAATATCTTGTGGAATTTTAGTTGGATCAAAATACATGAAATTATGGTCATACCTGGTATTTTAACCTTTTATGACTTAACTTGATACAAAGCCTATGTTTTTAAAGGATTGAGTATGACATTAATCTAGAATGATAATTTGAAATGATTGATTTAATTAAACTTTCCCAAAATAGCAACTAAGAAGAGAAAGAGTATTTATATAGAAGTAAATAGGTTTTTTTATGGATCAAGGAATGAAAATAGGTTGGAGAAATAGGTTGACACCTTCCATTTTCTGACTATTGTTAAAATATGGTTTTGGATAGTAGTGCCCATTTTAGGCTAGTAGTGTACAATTATGGTGCTAGTGTCCCTCCTATAGGAACTATCTAAAACTTTTATGGAAGCTACGGTAGGTTTCAGAGGTCTTATAGGTATTTTTATGTCATTCAATGGCTCACTTGTGTTACTATTTTATCTAAATATCTTCCATAACCCTAATGAGTACCCACACACTTGAAACAACAACTAGATCAAATACAAAAAGGAAGGGATTTTTTTTTTGTGGGATGTTACGATCACAAGGAGTAAAACCCATGTTGTCCTAGTTATTGCTTACATTAACTCTAATGCTAGGGATCTCATATCACATGTAATTCTCCCTTAGGGAATGTACATAATCAACTTGCATGTTATGATAGAATGACTTTCACTTAGTTTCTTCTTTGATCAAGCATACAATGTATAGATGTGATGGTTGAGTAGTATTTAGAGTATTGAGTTGTACTATTGATTGATTTTATGTAATTATGTGCCAAAATAGTAAGTTTATATGTAAAATGCCTTGTGAAACTCTTTATATAGAAGGAACTTTGATTTGAATATAAGACCTTGTTCACTAGTTGACAAATTTTAAAAGAGGGATAAAAAACACAAGATAAGGCTCAAGAAAAGGTTAGGACTCAAACATGGGAGAAAATGACCATCAGACACTAGAGCCATAATTGGACACTAGTGTCATGTGGCATTACTATCTTGAAAATGGAGCTAATGTCTTAAGGCTTAAAGCAGAGCTAAAGCCAAGTAAGATAGGATAAGGGGCCGTGAATGAGATAAGGTGATTTAGGACCACTAGGGGTGCTACAAATAGGTAAAATAAGACATAAGAAAGATCAAGGATTATATTCATCACTAAGACCTTCATGTGAAAGAGCAAAAAAATACATATTACTTGTGGTTGCTTGACCAAATTAGGTTGTTTACCTTTTCCCCCATTTTATTCTAGTAATGCAATGAAATTAAAGTATTATAGTAAAATAAAAATTGGGAAGGCGTACCTATACTTACCTTCATGGATGTGTTTTGGACCTGACCCACTTCTTGTCCAAAAAAGTGGATAGGAGTTAGAGTGAATTATGTGAAGAAGAAATCCATGATGTGGATGTCCTCTGAATTGAATATAAATGGTGAATTGAATATGTGGGGAAAGAAGGCTCACTTTCCCCCACTTTGATATCTGAAATGAATCTAGGTATGTATATTAAATGTGTGGAAAAACAAAGCTTGTTTGTCCCCATTCTTATATCTGAACTAAATTTGGGTATATAAACTAGGTCAAGTGGAAAGCTATGGATTAACCATTTTAGATGGTCCTATGATCCAAACTAGTGACATCCTAATGATGATGATACTAAGTCTAACCTGATAATCTCAAAATAGAGATCAAAGATGTGTACTCTTCATCATTCTCCCTAATCTTAGTATTTGCATATAAACATTCATATATCTGATTAAACTGATATAGCTACATAAAAATTATATATTTGCATAGATGTATTTGGGTAGACTGTATATCTGAATAGTTGTATCTAATGATTTATATATTTATGTAGACATGTGTATCTAATTATCTAAAAATCTATGTAGACCTGTGTGTCTGAATATCCATGTAGACTTGTGTATCTAAATTTGTATATGAGTAGATTGTTTATCTATGTGAGCTTGTGAACCTAAATATCTATGTACGTGTGTGTTTGAATATATATGTATGTATGTGTCTAAATATATGTGTATATTTGTGTGTCTGAATATCTAAATATTTGTGTAGACCCATGTGTCTAAATCTATCTCTGAGTAGACTTTATATCTATGTAAACCTATGAAACTAAACCTATGTATGTTTGAAGTAATCTATGTGTGTTTTCCCCCCTTTTGGTGAGAGATTTGAGACTATGGTAAGGGTATTTGACCAAAAATAGAAATGATTAGTTGTATTGATGTTAAGTAACAGATGTGATGTTTTAAGTTGGAATAGTTTATTTGTGGTGATGGAGTTTGATTGTTATAATTGGTAAGGTGATAAATATTTTGTATATTGAGTCAATTATGGTAATATCAATTTTGTCATTTTAGAGAGTTAATAATGATTAGGATATTGGTTTAACCAATATAGGGTGTAGTACATTGATGTCAAGTCCCATGTGAATGAAATGGTTTGTAAATTGGAGTAAAATTTTCAAGATATCACATTAGTAAGGAATTAGTATTAGTTGGTGAAACTGGTGTGCAAGGTAAACCTTAATAAGGTGGAACTTGATAAATGTGACTTAAATAGGCTATTTTGTTATTTTTTCAATTCATTTGAAGTATTTGAGTTGACATCAATTGTTTGTTTGAGTTATACAAATATGTCAAGGAGATGAGGATCCAGTTTGACCCACTACAAGGAGGTGGAGGCATGGATCTAGGTCAAAGAGGAGGTTACCTTGGTAAGGATCCCATACTATTTCTTATCGTTATCATTTGTAATACATTTTTTATTATTTTTACTAAAAATCAACTATTTTAGGTCCTATTTTGCAAAATTAGCACTAATATCCTTATTTGGGCACTATTGTCTAGGAACTAATGCTAGTGTCTAAGATGTGGCACTATTATCCATCACTATTATCTTGTATGTAGTGTTAGTTTCTAGTAGGCTTGATTTGTAATGTTGATCATTGTTGAATGGTTGTTGATGTCTATTGTTATGTATTAGTTTTGATTTTGCATTTTTAATGTCTAATTTGGTTATAATTTTATAGGTTGAAGCCCGTATGAGGGATTTTTAGACTATATGGATTATGGAGACCCTACAAGGTCTACCCTTGTCAAATAATAAGATGGTTGTTCTTGAGAGAGTAGATTTAAGATGTGTGGCATTCTTGGAGCATACACCCTAGGATAAACACATGATGACTATGTTATGCAAGACATGGGATGTAGATACATGCACTTTTTTTTTATCAATTAGGGAGATGATTTTTACTCTAGAATATGTATACAAGATTATGTGGCTACCTATTTTTGGGTAGAGATCCACACTATAGGAGGAGATAGGTGCCCAAGATATACAGTGGACTTCCATATATTTCTATATTATGGATATAGGGAATCATTGCATAAGGAGCCATAATGATATATTATTGACACTGATTATTATTGTTAAGGTTATATGACTACAAAAGTCTCTATGCCATTTTGTTAACTTCATTTATGGCTACATATGGGAGTGGGGTATCAATCTCCTATAAGATGCATGAGATAGTGTAAGATATAGAGGAGCATATTATCATGTATTTATGGGGTTGAATGATGCTAGCCCAACTATATAGGGACTTATATTATTTCACATAAGAGATGTGTGGTAGAGGGATTGGATCATCTACACTATTACACTGTTGGGTGTATGAGCACATAATAATGAGTAGGATAGCATTGCCTTTATGATATGGTTGGGTTCATCCATAGTTATTTGTAGAGAGGTCAATAAGGATGGATCACATGCCCAGGAGGAACACAATGTAGTCTCAACATGTTTTAGATAGTTTGAAATTTAGGATATTATTTGGAGGCCCTATAAAGGTTACAAGGGATGCCTTAAGGATGGTACTCATATTATATGGATTTGAGTGAACTATTAGCTACATAACCTTTCATTCAATGTGTATGAGTGTTTCTAATATGAGTGGGCTATGTGACAGTTTAGTGTGGTTCAGGATGTGCCCCTATCACTAGTGTTATGGTGGAGGAGTTCTCAGGATCCTATGAGGCTAGGTAATAGATTGAGGCCATTTGTTGTTGAGTTAGCTCCCAATCCTTTGATAGAATGGTATCTTAAGATTGATATACTAGATTTATATGACATGGGAGTGACTAATGCCTATATAACTTGGTGGATAGATCATCAATGGGTACATCTATTTCTAAGAGGTGGTATTATCACATAGGATGTACTAGAGGTGGATACCATTAGGTTTGTCAATGACAAGTGGTTATAGTGTGTTTTTATATTCTATGTAGTTGGTTACTCTTTTATTTGATTAGGAATCTGATTTATTTTTTGGCTATGTGTAGGTTCAGGTGATGATGAGTACTAGGAGACTACCATCAAGTCATTGCTTTGCATACTAACACAACATATTCTTGATGATGTTATGGAGGATGGTTTGGTAGAGAGGGCCATATATATTTTTTAGTGTTTATGCCCATTTATTTTATTGAGTTTGATAGCTAATACAGTGTATAGATGAGATATTGATGATATAGATGAGGCATACATGAAGTTACATAGTTATACCATGATTGTACTTGATGTTCTAGGTGGTTCCTATAGTCAGATAGTGTATTACTACATACATCTTCAGTAAGAGCATGCAGAGTATATATTTGATTTAGGTATGTATCATGAGAGAGAAATTATACATATTCATCTATCTAGGTCATGGAGGGAGAGTAGAGCCTTTAGTTCTAGCATGGATACATTTGAGAGTGAGACTGAGGGAGTTGGTCCTAGTGGCCATGTCCAAATTATTGAGTGATGGACTATAGTTATATTGAAACTATATTTTGAGATATATACATGGATGTTCATTATTTATATTGGTACTATGTATATTGGTTTCTGGATTTAGTTATATTATGTATGTTTTAGATTAAGGTAAAAATAGGTTTTGAAGGGACCCCGAAACCCTGCAACAAAGATAGAAAGATGAAGCATTTACGACCATAGGCAAAACCTAAAACCTACTACAAAGAAGTAACATAAATAGGTTTTATATGGACTTGAAACCATTGGAAAGACCTCAAGTCATAACCCATTGGCTACACCATAGTTAAAAGATTACAAAAAACCAAGAAACAAGACCAGATAACACAACCACCTAGAAGAACCAGGCTATTCTTCCAGCTCCAAAATCATTTTCACTGCTTCCTTACCTTTCACAGCAGTATCCTAGTTATATTATGTATGTTGATATGTGTTTAATTGTTTTGATTATTTTAAATAATGATATTGGTATTTGGTATTTATTGAAGCAAAGTTAATGATTTTTAATCTATTTATGAATGTTTAGATATATGTGTAGTGGATTAGGATTTTTTATTTAATGGTATAAGTTTTATAAGTATTCCATAAGATTTTTGCATGTAGATCATGTGACTGAAGTATGCCCTATCTGAACCCTGATGGCATGGATTTCTAATGACCATACTGCTCATGATTTTTTGGTCTATAAGGAGACTTTTAAAATGAAATGGCATGTGATACACAACTAGTGGATAGATGTGCAAATTTTATATCAAATATATTAATTGGTTGGTGTGATAATACTATAATTTGAGCTCTATGATCTATGTTAAATATATTTATCAATGTTCAAACTAAGGTTATATTTTGATCCTTGTAATTATTTACAAATATCTTTATTAGTATTTGAACTGATGTTATGCTCTAATCTTTGTAGTTGTTTCCAAATATCTTTATTGATGTATGAACTGAAGCTGTGATCTAATATCTTTGAATTAGTTTCTATTTTTGTTGAAGTTATGGTCCATGAGATCATTCATAACTAGGTATCCTAGAAACCACATGGCTCATATGATGAGTAACTAATTGCTCATCAAAAGGAACATCCTAGGATAAATCTATCATAGAGGAGTGTGATCTAGGATATTGTGGATATTAAAACCTTGGTGCCCCCTGTGTAAATTCTATAATGCCTCGATTGACATACTAGTCAATGTAGGCTCAGAGTGCATAACAATGATCATTTGAATGTCCATTTATCTTTTAAAAGATGTCTTATGTGGTATCTTGTGTAAACAGTGTGCTAGATGATTATTAGTAGGAAGAAGTGTGATCATCTACCTATCTAATAATGTAATCAAGATGTCATGAGGCCTATCCCTATCTAAAAAATATATAACCCCTCTATGTGTATCCTATGTTCTGCTCACTATATGAGGTGCTTTGTGAAGTGGCATTTTTACCTTGTGGAGTATCTTTATCAATTAT
This sequence comes from Torreya grandis, assembly GCA_037957365.1. NCBI lineage: Eukaryota > Viridiplantae > Streptophyta > Pinopsida > Cupressales > Taxaceae > Torreya > Torreya grandis. Next base: position 2,496,564 of record JARHVA010002512.1, on the reverse strand, counting down.
TTCTATTCCACTAATTTATAAATTTAAAGTGTAGGAGGCTCTTGTACCATGTTAAATGACTGAGGCTCTAAGGGGACTATATCCAACTAAATGTGTAACCATTAGTCCCAATTATACCTCTAATCTTATAGATGTGTCACATATATGTCTGAATGATTTTGAAGTTTGATATATTAATTTCTCCTTAAGAGGAAAAATTAAGCTTTTGACAAATATGTATTATACCTCTGAATCTATAAGTTGATAAATCAATTGATGTAAACATGATTTGAATCTTAAAATGTATTCAGATGTTGGCTTTATCTCACCCTAGTGGAATGAAGGTAACCTCTCATGTGTGACTTGAGGTGCCTTATTTTATATGTAGTGCCGAAGAAAGACTATTTATAATTCCTAATATGTATGTAGTGACCCATTAGGGATTGTATGCTAGAACCAATTTAGTGTTTCCCCATCTAGGGACTTTGGAAATAAATGTAGTAGAGTCAACTTATTAGCAACATGTATCATGGCTTTCTCATAAGCCTAAAGGTGAAATTATGGATATCCATGCCCATCAAATATAGGTAATATTGGTATCTGAAAGTTTTGTGCCAACCCTGTAGTGGATATTATATGTGGAATAGGGTTTCCATGGATAACATTGGCATCGACCTAAGATTGGGGTGATTTATTCTCCAAATTAAGATGGCATACTTGTTTTTCCAAAGCACCCACAACATGCATCAAGTAAATTAACACTTGAAAAGGTATAATATCATCATCAAGGGGTTTATTTAATGCTTTAATTTTGATATTTATCTTAGCCATTCAGATATTGCATTGGAAACTTTTTTACGGAGGGTTGGTTTCCTCTCTATAACCTTTGGAGTTATGATAGTTGGGATCTGGTTAGAGGGAATGACATGTCACCCTTGTTTAGGTTAGTTTGAGAAACATGTTCTATTGTAGTAAGTGGGGATGAAGGAGATTCATCAGTATCTCTTATATTGTTAAGTTGTAAATAAGTATCACATGCTAATTGAATAGAAGGTACTTTATTTTCAAGTAAGTGAAAATTATGAACATAATAATAAGTGTGTGTGTGTGTGTGTGTGTGTGTGTGTGTGTGTGTGTGTGTGTGTGTGTGTGTGTGTGTGTGTGTGTGTTTTGACATGTGACCTAGTATTTGTTTGAACAAGAGAAATAGATCTAGGAGGAGAACTAAAATGTGTAGATTTTATGTCTTCTTCATCATAATCACAATATCATCATTATCCCAAGGTTCATCAAAATTAGAGTTTAATTCACATTTAGAAGTAAGATTATAAGAAGTATCATCCATATGCTCATTAAGAGAGAAAGTAGAAGAATATTTTAACTTTTTACTACTATGAAATGTGTCATCATGTGTAGGTGCAATGCAGTGCATTCGTTGACTAGTTATTTATGGAATGAAAGAATGATTATCAGTTTCAATTTTTTTGTCACATGTAAAAGAAGTAGCAAGCATGTTTTTTTTTTTGCATATTATGACATGTAGGAGAAGAGTTAGAGACATTTGCATTATCAATTTTTTGTAAATAATATTTGCATTGAGCTTGGAATGTAAAAAAAATTGATAAAATAATTTCATATACCTTAGTTTGTACATTGCTAAAAGGTGTAATATCATTGGTATATGTTTTTTTTGAATTTAACTAAGAAGGGTAAAGAAGATGCATTATTATTATTTACTTTATTTGAATCATGCAAAAGTGGCTTTCATGTAGTGTGTGTGTGTGTGTGTGTGTGTGTGTGTGTGTGTGTGTGTGTGTGTGTGTGTGTGTGTGTGTGTGTGTGTGTGTGTGTGTAATTTTAATAATGAGGAAGCAAAAGTATTTGAAAAGCTAGGATCACATTGAAATAAAGCACTACCAACAAGAGGATCTTTTGGCATTATATTGTTAGTTTGTTTTTGTGGTGTAAGATAAGAGTGAGAGGAAAGATAAGATGATGTATATAATATATCCTCATTTATATTTTCATTTTCATGCTCATAATAATTCTCATATCCATCATTATAAAAATAGTCATCATCAACATTATAAATGAAGTCATTATTATGCTCTAATGTACAATCTTGAAAATTTATCCATTCATTTTTATAATTATGAAAGAAATTCAAAAATTCATCAATTAGGTGAGGGGTAGAAGACTTCTTAGATTCCATTTTAAACTTGCTAAAGAAGATAATGTAATGAACAAATAGCAAACATATAAGAAGTAGAATGTAATCTAACATAAGTATATGTGCAATTGACAAATTTTGAATCAAGTGTGAAATAGAAACTAGGACTGTAAGTGAAACCTTAATTGTTAGTATTTGGATTTATAGGGACCTAATATGTGGATCTAGGGTTTTGAATTAGGGTTATTTTGTAAAATTTTAAATTACATTAAATAAATAAAACCCTAATATAGGATTGATTAAATGAGTTATGTTATGCCAAAAGATCACAAAAATAGAAGTTTGTAACCCTAATTTATTGCATAAAAATTGGGAGAAAGTAAACCCTAGGAAAAACTAGTGTTTTAAGCAATATTCAAAGTAAGTCAGGTTCACTAAATGTTTTAACCTTTTATGACTTAACTTTATGTAAATCTTGTGTTTTTAAATGGATGAGTATTATGATAATTTAGAATGAAAACTAGTAATGATTGATTTAATTAAACTTTCCAAAAATAGTAAGTGAGAAGAGAAAGAGTACTTATCTAGAGGTAAATAGGATTTTCTATAGGTTAAGGAACTAAAATAGGCTAGAGATGTAGGCAGACAACTTCTATTTTCTGACTATTGTTGAAATCCAGTCTTGGATACTAGTTTCTATTTTAGGATAGTATTACCCATTTTAGGATAGTAGTTTCATGTGGTGCTAGTGTCCAATTATGACACTAGTGTCTCTTTTATAGGAACTTTTTAAAACTTTTAGGGAAACTACAGGAGGTTCTTGAGGTCATAGGTGGTTTTGTGTCATTCAAGGGCTTGCCTATGTCACTATTTTAGCTAAATCTCTTCCAAAACCTTAATGAGTACATGCACACATGAAACAACAACCAGATCAAATATAAAAAAGAAAGGAAAATTTGGGTTATGGTATTTTACGATCATGTAGAATAAAACCCTCATTATTTTGGTTACTATTTACATTAACCCCAATGCTAGGGGTCTCATATCACATGTATTTCTCCCTTAAGTAACATGCATAATCAACTTTCATGTATGCTATAATGACTTTTTCTTAGGCCCTTCTTTGATCAAGCATGCAATGCTTAGATGTGATGGTTGAGTAGTATGTAGAGTATTGAGTTGTATTATTGATTGATTTTATGTAATTATGTGCCAAAATGGTAAGTGTTAGATGTAAAATGTCTTGTGAAACTCTTTATATAAAATGAATTTTGATTTGAATATAAGACCTTGTTCACTGGTTGATAAATTATAAAAGAGGGATACAAAAACATAAGAGAAGGCTCAAGAAAAGGTTAGGACTCAAACATGGGAGAAAATACCTATCAAAAACTAGATCCATAATTGGACACTAATGCCATGTGGTTCTAGTGTCTTAAGGCTTAAATCAAAGATAAAACCAGCAAGATAGACTAAGGACCCGTGTGATTGAAAGAAGGTGATTTAGACCACCAGGGGTGCTACAAATAGGTTAAATAAGATAAGAAAGATCAAAAGACTCAATATGACCATGTCAACAAGGATTGTCTTCATCACTAAGACCTTCATGTGAAAGATCAACAAAATACATAGTAATTGTAGTTGTTTTACCAAATGAGGGTGTTTACACTAGTGGTAAAAGGCATTTCCTATTATAATGCTTTGACCATTTTGGCATACTTCACCAAACATCTTGTTGCCAAGGGAATTTCCTCTAATATCATTCCTATAATAGGTGTATATAAAGGGAATTTTATCTAAATAAGGTGATCGATGACCTCTTTCATTGTTCATTTTAGATTCTCCATCTTCTAAAGGAAGTATTTGTAAATAACCATTAAGATAACACATATTTTAACATAACAAAATTAGAGTATTAATAATATAAAAAATGTATCAACATGTTTTAATAATTCTAATGAAAAATGATATATCATATATCAAATTATAACCATAAGCTACCACAAATTGTAACATACAATTTTCAGGAATTATTAAAATCACACACACACACACATGAAGCACATATTTAAATTGAGTTTATAAACTAAAAATTATTATATTCATAATGCATAAACTTATCCCCAACTTATTATTCTGCATTTTCTCCAACTATAGTTGGTTCTCATTCAAATAGTGTTTTTATATGGGGTTTTGATTGAATAGTGGTCTTATAATCCATTGTCATAAATGAATGCACCCTTTGGGAGTTGGAGCAATATCAACATCATATTCCACATGAATATGACACTCACTATGAATCATGGGGTTGACATGATGATGATTTATATATGTTAGCCTATCTATTTTGTTGTGATTGAATGTATGCCTTCTACTCCACCCTCTCCTAGGTTGCACCACATCAACTTTATATTCTACATTTTTTTGAACTCGATTATAATTGTTATAGTTATCTTCAAATTGTTTTTCCATTATTAACATTAGAATATATTGAATGATTTTATTGAAATGTGAATGTCCTATAAGACTAGACTTGGAATTTATAGAAAACAGCTAACCATAACCCTTTGTATAATATCGATGGACGTGTATTCATATCTAATATGATTTGTGCAAGATGACTATTTCAAGAATATCAATTATAATTACATAGATGGATGTGTAAAATATTTTAATTTTTGAAGTGCATTGATATATCTTCTTGTAGAATTATAAATTGATTTATATATACTACTGCATGTGTAGTCACCTCCATTATAAGTGCTGGTAAAGTGATTGTTGTAATAATCTCAATTATGATTGCATGTGTGTGTGTGTGTGTGTGTAAAATCTTGTGCTTTATACGTGTAGTGATAGATATTCTCCATGAGATAATTATTTATATGTAAGGGAACTCAAGCAATGATGAATTGATTTATATATAATTTTATATGTGTAGTCACCTTCATCATTATATAGGGAATATTTTTAGTAAGGGGATTATTGCAAGAATATCAATTGTAACTACATAGATGGATATGGAAAAACTTATACTTTTTAGGTGCACTTATAGATTTTCTCAAAGAATGATGAACTACTATATACATATTGACATATGTGTATTCACCTATAACATGAGTGATAGTGCAAGATGAATTTTTTAAGAATCTCAACTATGACTACATAGATAGATGTGTAAAATATTATGTTTTGTACATGCACTAATATCTTTCTCAGATAATAATGAACTAATTTATACATACCAATGGATGTGTAGTCACCCCCAATTTAAGTGGTGCAAGGTTACATATATGGAAAAATAATTACTTTATAAGTGCACTCAAGTACCCTTTAGCAAGTCTCAATGCAAACCTTCTATACTCAAACCCATTCAAAGTTATAATTGTTACCACAAATGTCATATTATTAAATTTATATTTATTAATTTTTAAATTGTTTATCTTTATACAATCAATCATGTCCCACTAAAAAATAATAATTATAAGGTATAAAAAGTGGAGAGCAAAGATAAATAAGATAACAAATAACTAGTACCCATTAAAGAAGAGGTCAAATTTTTGTTGGGTTATGATGCACCCTCTCAAGAACTAGGATGAGAATTTAAGAATGAGATTGATTCCTATAAAGGTGATGAAGAGGATGGAGTAAAAGAGTAGGACCATGAAGATGAGGAGACATAGATGAGGATTAAAATGATGATGAGACAAAAAAGGAGAAAGAAGAAGATTAAGAATTTGATCTCCCTCTATCATGTAATGATTTTAATTCATCATACAAGTCATTAAAAGAGGATGAAGAGGAGGCTTGGGAACACTAATCATGGGATAATGATACTTATTCAGAGCACCCAAGATACAATGATGACATGTGATCTAGTGCTTAGTCATATGATAATTTTTATATCTTCATATCAGTACTAGGGTTGGCTAATAGAGTATCCATAGTATAAGTACAGTGTATTTAGGACATAGTGATTATTAGTGGATCATTGTATTATGAATTTTATTCTTATTTCAAGGTTGTGTAGGTTTCCCAATTGAAGTGGCTTAGTCATAAATTTCAAGTATCGTAATTTGATATCAATCATTTGTGTGGATTTGTTCTATTTTGCTCTTATTATTACAACTTGTAGTAGGGAAAATTTATATTTTTGATACAAATTATATCATGTTGTGAACTAATGAGATATTGAATATTTTATAATATAATATTTTAAAATATATATATATTTAAATTCCATTTTGATAAGTTTTTTCTAGTATTCTATTTGTAATTTTTTCAAATGTGACATTAGTGACAAAGTTATGCACAAGATAAATATAATAAAAACTTGATATTACATAGATTGGATTTGCACCCATGTTAACTCTATGAATTATAGTGCCTCATTTTTTAAAATAAAATATAATTTAGCTTTTGTTAATTTTTTAATTAATATGCATTATAAAAAGTATATAATTTGTTATGCACACCTTAAGATCACTTTAAACATGTCAATATATTTATTTATTTTGCTTCAAAGTAACTAGGGACATCACTGGGCCCCATAATGAGTATGGAACCAATATTGGTATTAAGAACCATTATTCATTCCCACAACTTAAATACCATATTATTGTGGCACCCATTGAATGAGAGAATACATTGAGAGGAGGGCTACCTTTTTATCATGAAGTGGGATTTGAACTTGGGTTTCCCATATTACATGCATCCATTTTTACCATTACACCACAACTTGATGGATGTCAATATACTGATATTTTTATCAAATTGAAAGGAAATTAGTTTTCCTAGTGTCATCTAATTTTTATAAATCATTTTTTATTTATTAGATATTCTTTAAATATAGTTTAATTTGTAGCTAAAATTAAAACAAATTATTGATTGTGAAAGATACGTAAAAATAAAATAAAAAATATTAATGTAATCTATGAAATAATATGTATAATCTATCAATTTTTTATAAAATACCCGAATGGATTGATCACTTTCATGTTAAGTTAGAAAATTAAAAATTGGGATTAAATATGTTTGGTTTGTGTGAATATGATTTTTAACACAAGTTTGAGTTCATATGAACATATTTCAAACTTTAAATTTAACATTAAAATTCAAGTTTCTTTTTGAGTTTAGATATTAAAGGGTTTGTACAAAACATGATGCCAATTTTTTAGACCTTAGGTTGACCCAGACACTTGGGAAAATCCTCATGATAGATTTGGGTTTACAAATGGAATTCACAAAGGAGTTTTTGTGAACCCCCTTTTTCTTGTTTGGCATTGGTAAATTAGGCCAATATGGGAAGGACCCACAATAACATAGATGAAAAATTTAATTGGTAGATGAATCTATTAAGGACAAATTCAACAAGTCAGAGAATCTAATCTTGGGGTAAAATATGTTTAGAACAATGGAAAACTATTGAAAAAATTGATGACTAAGACCTAAGAGGTGAAAATAGATAAATTGGATTAAATGTTAAACATGTCTAGAGGTCTCAAAGGTTGTATAGAGTCTAGTTTGTGATATAAAGTGTCCAAAAGAATATGAATATACACAACTACATCAAGAGTGACAAAATGGGGAAAGACACAGTGGAAAAGGGTCTTGTACAAAAATTAGGTGTCTGTATAATACCACTATTTTTGTGTGCATATGTGATGTGACTACATGTGTACATCAAAGTAAAAATAATAATACATTAAATCATGTATCTCGACTTACCTATGGAATAATGGATGGATAAAATTATTCTAGAAAGGACTCCACCCACACGCAATTTCACTTTTGGAAAAATCTAAAATACTTGTAAGAAATACCTTATTTCTAATAGATATTCAATGTCATATCATATCATATGAAATATTAAAATGGAAATAAAAAATAAAAAAGTGAGCATAGGAATGAATGCACATTCCTAATGATACATGAACCGTGTCATTGTATTTAGCTAAAAAATAACTTATTTTTACTCTCTTCTAAAGAATAAAATTTTTAGAGTAAATCATGAAAACTCAATTTTTTTTATTGATCATAGAAGCATATACATGTCATTTTTCCATATTTGGTGCCTTCATTTCACTCAATTTCATTTGATTTTTATCATATCACTCAATATTTTTATCAATTTTACTCATTCTTTAACAATAGTTTGCTCAATTTTACTCAATTTATGTGTCTTAAAAATCTTGAAAATTTATGGATATGTGCCCCACTTTGAGGTGAGGAATTGTAAAATGTGTTCTTGCAATCACTTGTCTCAAAAAAAAGGAGTTGTATGCACTATGTGTCATTACATAATATAATTTAAGATTGGTAAAATCTTTGAAAAATTATACAAGAACATTGTAAAACTTCTTCATGTAAATTTGAATAGTAAGATAGATAAACAAATAATATGTCCTAGTGAAACTGCATAAAATAGATAACATTATGTAAAGCTCAATAGGTATGGAAATCATCATATGAGGATTAGATAGTGTGGGGATAAATTCCCCATTTTTGTGAGGGAAACAAAGTTATGTCACAATGAATGCTCCATATGCACATGATATATAATATTAAGCTTCAAGAGATAATTAAAGGTATAATGCCCACAATAGAAAAGTAAGGTATGGACAAATAAAATTTCCTAAATGTCACAAATGTGCCTTAGGTGGATAGATAAATTAATGAATCACAAACATGATAGTATTATGCCCCAATACATTTATCATGTAAATACTATAGCAATGTAGGCACTAACTCGATAAAGATTGTGGCACCAAACATAATACATCACATAGTATATCACAAAAATCACATGAAAGTATGTATTTACATATAGGAAGTCATCATGTGATGACATATGACTCACAAGACATGATAACATGACATGACATGACAACTAGAGGATCCTTTAAGGATAAGGATTAGACATGACATTGAAAAAATACATGCACAAGCATACACATATACGTAATAAAACTATCGTAAACATACATGTAATGTAACTTTGTAATAATCATAAAGTAACCAAGTAATGTATATATCCATATCAAATGTAATATATTTTCACTAATAATATATGATGTAATCAATGTAATTATATCTATATGATAAATGTGAATTAAGAATGATATCATCATAGAATCATTTGTATAGAGATGCCCTCAATATAAGGCATGCCACCAGTGTGACAATGCCCCCTAGGGATGTATACATGAAATTAGTCATGTAGCATATAAAATTCCAATATCATATAAAACCTACATATCATGCATCTCACTCAGTCAAATAATAGCATGAGAATCACATGTGTTAAATGTATATAAAAAACATCTAGCATATGTAAATAAGCATGATATGTATCATTCGACAAAGAGAAGGGGATGTTTATTTTTGGTGTTTTATGATCATTAATTTTTTTATAATTCCTGACATGAAGATGTTAGATCTATAAAAAGAAGACCCCGGGGCACATGCGAGAAGAATCAAGAAAAAATCAATCAAGAAAAATAGAAGCCAAGTGGTACAATTAAGAAACAAAAATAAATATAAAATACAAAGCACATAATCTCAAAAAAATCAAATAGGTAGGTAAAGAGGAAAAAATAATAATAGTAAGAGGAAGATACCAAATTACTAACAGCTTCCCTAAAAAATTAGTACACAGTAAGATGCAAGGTCTCGATATATGTGTTGTCATCTTCTAAAAGTCTTTACATGTGTTTAGAATGGAATTAAAAATAAAGAGGTAAGGGTCAATTTAACATAACAAGCAACACAAAATAAAGGATAAGAATAATTTTGGGGAAAATAAAAGGCAAGTGCCAAGGTGTCAAATCTAAAATAAATATAAGGCATGCAATCAAATTTAAGTGAGGAAGACACATGAAAATAATGACATATAGATTAAATAAGATATGTACATTAAGGAAATATTTTACAATAATGATATGTCAATGAAGCAGAGGAGATAGGATAACATAACTAACTTATGATCTCATATATAAAGTGAAATCCTAAACCAAGGGAGTTAGATGTATTGATCAAATAATTGAAACAATAGTCACAAAATGTGTAACAATTGAAATCGTCATCCAAAAGATAAATATGGTGATGGTGGGTTGAGAAGCTAGAACCCCTTTAAAATCAGCATAATAATATGTCATGGTGAAAATATAATTGACTAGGGTACTTGGATATGATTCAACTATAGGAGTATTAAATCTAGGAAATGATGTCATAAATATAAAATTAGTAGGAACAATGATAGTAATAGATACCACATTAGTTTGAATGCTTAGCTTTATAAGAAGTGATCTATATGATCACACATGTATATTTTGAGTTTGGATATATTTCCCATAATTGGTGACATAAATGTTATGTACTTCATAGTTATGTACAAAATTAAGACAATAATGAAGTGTGGAATATAGTACTTTCATTTGAATAAGCCATGGGCATCTAAGAAATATGTTATATGCACTGCTATCTAACACTTTAAAACTAAAATAATTGAGTATGAAGACTAAATTCAACTAATAAGTATGTGTAATTTTGTTATAACTATTAATTATCAGTCATACCAAGTAAATCTCACTCAGTGTAGCCCCGACTAGCTAGGAATGAAATTGTAATTAGATTTTTTCTAGAACCATTGTCAATCATAATGCCATGTGTGATTGAAGGATGGTAATCAACAAAACCATGAATACAAAGAGGGAAATTTTTTGAATCATCATGTGGTATATTATGGTCATATAATATAATAAAAGGTTTTTGTTGTTGAGAACCTAAAAATATGTTGAAAATATTATCAATCTCATGCTCATGTGGAATAGTCGAATGATGTATAAATATTGTCATATAAATTTTGTATTTTTTCATAGTGTTATGGTTTGGCAATATATTATTGAAAAATTGTAATCATTATTTAGGAATTGTAATAGTTTTGTTCAATGTAGAATTATGGCCTTCGATTTTAATATTTTTACTATAGATGAGATCTTGAATCTTATGTCATGGTTTGTTACATAGATTAGTAGAATGTCTCTAAGTTCAAATTATTGATTGGAAACATAAATTTTAGGCATAGATAAAAAAAATTATCCAATGTATATAGCTTAAGTAAAGTAATCAAAACACATTCAAAATAATTTAAGCACTTTATGAGGTGGTTTAGGTAACCTTATGGATTTTCAAGCGTTCTTAGAACGTGGAAGGAATAGCCTATCAGGATGTTGTTAAACCATGATTAATGTTTTGTTTTCATTATTAGCTTGAAATGTATGTGCACCATTAGTCTTATCTTTGATTGTTTTCTTTCCCTAATATTTAAAGGTAGTAGATGTAGAGGCAGTAGATGTATACTTAAGCATATGAGCCTCTAAAATTTTAATCATAATGTTACAAAGTTCATCAAAATATTGATAAGTTTTAAATATAACTTTATATTAAAGTGGTTGATTAAAAATATTGGATAGGATACTTTGAACCTCTCTATCAAGTATTTTATTTGAAATTTGTGTAATCATAGTCTTGAATCTAAGCACATAGTTAACAATTTTCTCACTAGTCTATGTTTAATTTGAATTTTTTGATATAAATTAACCATCTGAGTAATGTTTATAGAAAAATGAGATAATAATATACTAGAAAAATCATTGAATTTATGTATATATCCCACAATTAGGGTGTATAACCAATCCAAGGTATAATCCTTAAGATTTCGAGGGAAAAACTTGGTCATAAGTAAATCATCATGAGCAAAATCAGAGAAAGATGTGAAATAAGCCCTAATGAAATGTGAGAGTTCACCATTGCCACTATATAAATCAAATTTAGTCAATAAAATTGTATGAGGAAAAGGATGAACAAAAAAATTAGTAGCCAATGGGTTGTGTAGTATTTTGTAACATGAAATTACGTGATTACATCTTTGAGATGCTATAGATAATTTTGTAAGTTGAAATTACATATAGTCAAGTAGTTGTTGAATCAATGGATCTTGAGTTGCACCACCAAATGTATGAGTATAAGCATGATTATCATTTTTATGCATAAGTGTAGGACTAGGTTCCTTTATAAGAATAACATTAGTAGCAATCAAGGCATGATTAGTATTTTGAAAATGTCCAACACTAAGAGATAAAACATAAGAAGTGGGTCATGTTGGGGAATTAGTTTTATAATTGAAAATAAAATGAACTATAGGAGCCTTAGGTTGTATATGAATATTAGGATTAACCTAAATAGGTGTAATAATAGGTGGAGGCATAGAAGGATTAGAAGCACCATGAGCACTAGCCTCACCACTCAATGTATATGTAGAGACTCCAATAGGAAAAGCATAAAAATTAAAAGGATGCATACGAGTAGTCTTAGGTATAGGTTATTGATCCATAAATAATTTTTGTATGCCTTTCAATTGAAGAAAAAAAATCTAAATATGCACGATGATTATTAATCACAATTTTTAAATTTGAATATTCTAACAACTCTAGGTGGATCAATGTCATTAAAAATAGTATCCACATAGTCATCATCAAGATTTTCAATTTTCACATAGAAATTAATATTTTAATCATTTTTAGGATTCATATCAATAACCATATAAAGATGAGAATCACTAAAATTAGTCATTTATGTTTTTTAAGAGACACAAGTATCGAATGATGGAAGTTGAATCAAATCTTAAGTAGTAGCACTCAATCTAGCACTTTGCCTAATAAGATATGTATATATATGATACCTAGTTGGCTTAAGATATAAGCATTTAAAATTTGAAGGAAGCTAAGATATTTATTTATCAATTTATTTAACATAAATAACATTCAAATATAAAAATAAAAATGGGTGAATAATAATCTAGGGTTTGATGAATGATTGTCAATAATCAAAATTTATCCATAAGATAAAAAAAAAATAGACCCTAAGGGCACTAAGAGTTTTATAAACCCTATTTTGGATTATCCAAGTATTAGGTTCACCAATTTTTGAAAAGTGGATGTAAATATGAAAATATAAATAAGAGAATATAAATATTAGGCTAAGGTTTGATCCATGTAAATAAGATGTAGATCTGACAATGTAAAATTTGAAATCAAACACTAGGGGGAAACCTTAAAAGGTGTAAGTGTTTAAAGAATGGATGGGTTCACCAAAATATTTTGATTATTTTTGTTTTAGGAATAAATAATGTATTTAAAAATAATTAAAATATGACATAAGCTAGATGTATGATAACTCAATATAAAATAGTAATCAAATCTAGATAATGCACTAAAAAATGAATAAATGGAACAATTGATTTCAACCAAGACAAGTAATAACAATGAAATGAAAAATAAGTTTGGAATCATACACACCTAGTTATTGTAATGAAATTATGAGACTCAAATAGGGATCTATAAATAATTATTCCATTATATGTCAAATACAATTATCAAGCTTTGAAAAGGTAGATGTGGCACTTCATTGAATGCACATTGGAAATATTTGGTAGGCCACCAGATCTACATCATCTACTACCACCAAATATTTCCTTGGTCATATAATATATACTCCATACCATTTTTGATAATGTATTTTTATGTGTATGTACACTATCATATTCCCTACATTATTATGTGATTAGAATGCAAAAATTCTAGACATAATATTTTCTTTTTCTATTTTTTTCTCCTTGACCTAACCCTTAAAATAGTAGAAATACAATTATGTCAAAATTTTGATAACTTGAGCTTTTGTTTTGAGGAGTTGTAACTACATATCCCACATTCTTGCAATCAGATTCAATGTAGTTCTCCTATGCATGTGAATGGAATTTTGAGTGAGGGCTTCACCTTTGTTAACAGAGGTTCTTGAGGCATCATAACATGATAAATATTAGGATAGTTGTGAGATACTTCATATGCACAAACTAATTTATCATAAAATACAAGAAATTAGATGACAAAAATGTAAGATGCATTAACTATTCTATGTTATTAAGCAATTTAAAAACAATTAGTATTGTATAAACTAAAATAATGCATTCAAAATAGTTCAAATATAAATTAACCATGACATTACACATGAGAGCACATGAAAGGAACATAACAATAAATCATATAGGTAACCATAACCAGATAATAACTATTGATCTCTTATAAAAGTGGAACCCTCTTCTTCTTACAAACAAAAGTATATATAGATGTTTCCAATCTATGATTGCTCATATTCTTCTTGTATTTGACACCAAAAGTGGAGTCTCTTCATATTATAGCTTATTAAAACTCATGAAGATAAGATAAAAAAGGCTATACAATGATAAGTGAGTGCATAACACATGAATATCAGACAAATATCCTGCACAACTTTACAATCTACATTCTTCTACCAACACTTTCTTAAACTTAAAAGTTTATCTCATCCTGAGATAATGTCACATGATATCTGAGAATTCACAAGTTACAGGGAGATAAAGAAATGGTTGGACCAATAAGAGTCATATTAATCACTCAAGGCATCATTTTTGGTTTTCACCTCTTACACACTACTTAGCCACGCTTTCAGGTTTTCAACTAAGTAGCGTACCAACCTACCACCCTTTGTAGGTTTTCTATAGGCTAGTATAACTAGGTGGTTGCCCTTTATGGGTTTTCAACTAAACTAGTCCCATTTATATTAATAAATCTTCCCTGATAAAAATTTTTATACAAAATTCTCAAAATGTGTATTCTACATAGTACTTATTTTAAAGGTGGTGGTATGGACACAAATGAAGATTGAATGGAAGAGTCCTTAGACTAGGACTGAGTAGCCTTGCATTATGTGATTTGATGGAAATATAAAGGTGGCATATAGGTAGGTGTATTCATAATTTGTGCAATTGAGCTAGTGAAAGGAGTCAAACCTATTTTATATGCATTCTAATCTAGCATCACTTCTTGTATCAACCATAGTAGGGTGTGCAATGGAGTGTAGTAATTAATGATCTAATTGAGTTCTGCATCATCAGTGATACTCAATGTAGCCTTGGTGTTTGTAACCCTTATCTAAATCTCTTCGCTCAGTTGTTCCATCTTTTTTACATGTCTTTGAACTTGGAGGTTGGCGTAAGAATTACATAATAGTTGGCTCTACCATTATATAAAGTTATCACACATATTATCCTTGGCATTTAATGATTCTTGGAGTGATTCATCCTTCTCCTCCATAGTTTTAGTATGGTTTTACATGGTTACTTTAGTTATGGTAGCCTCTACAAAATTTGTGCTAAAATTGGCTAATGTAATATCCAAATATTGCTTCCAATCAAGCAAGTTATATGTGACCTATTGGACTTAAACTATGGTAGCATTGAGCATACCTTGGTACTCCATAAAAGTGATGAGTGTGGTAGTGCTAGCCTTGAAATCTTGGACCAATGTTCCCAATGTGTATAATTTTTCCATTGTACACCAATATTTTGTTAACTTAGAGACAAGTGTTTGAGTCTATGCTAATTGGATATTTCTTGGTCCCTGATTGCTTGAGTGACCAAATTTGGATAACTATCTTAGATGATTTTTATATATTCTTGTAGTTCGGTCTACAACTCAATATTCTCGACCTTAGTTTGATCAATCTACTTCTCTAGTGAGGTGGCCTTCTATGTGATGGACTCCTAGAATGTTGTAATGCCCTCCAACTACTTCATCAATGTTAACCTAAAAACATCTAATGATGCTTCCTGATAAAGTGGGAAGGATACCAAAGTTCCTATAGTATTTAAAGGATCAAGTCATGGCATGGTCATAATTGGAAGGGAAAAGGTGGTACATTGAGCACCCACATTTAGAAAATCCTAAATCTAGACTCCTCCCAAAGGCAAGGCTATTTGTTACTCACTTGTTGCAACTGTGTATTTGTCTTCTTCTTGCACTAGCTACTCCAACCCATCTTCTTGTAGTTGTTTAGGCACTTATTATTGCTACACCTTGGCATCTTCCTTAGTATTTAGTTGATGTAGAGCATCTCCATAATATTTTCTCTTTACTGCCTCCACTACTTTGATGTAGAAAAAATAGGTCAACCTTTTGGAGGCCATAACTTTTGATCCATAGTTCTGTTTGTGCTCTTCCATATGCTAAGAGGACCATCTCAAAAAGTTTGATGATGTTATAATCCTCTCTATCCACTTAGAATTTAATTAAATATCTTTAAAGGTCCTACGTGATTATTTGAGGGTCTAAAATTAATGTTTAATGATTTTTTGAGGAATTTTCTATTTTTAAAAATTGTATATTTTTAGAATCAGATGTCAACTTCAGTTGAATTTCATCTCATAGGATAATTATAGTGTTTAGAGTATTTTAGGAGATTTTTAGATCTGTGTGTAGCTCTAAAAATCTCCTAAAATACTATAAACACTATAATTAACCTATGGGACAAAATTCAATTGAATTTGACATCCAATTCTAAAATATACAATTTCTAAAAATAGGAAATTCTTAAAAAATTATTAAATGTTAATTTTAGACCCTCAAATGATCACATATGGCCTACGAAAAATATCTAAATCAACTCTAAGTAGATACAGATGTTTAGGACAACATCAAAATTTTTGAGACAATCATTTTGGCATGTGAAAGAGATCAAATAGAGCTACAGGTTAAAAGTTATGGCCTCTGGAAGATCAGACTATTGTCCCTGCATCATTCTCCTCTGGTTGAAAACAACTTAGCTCCTATGAGTTGCACAAATTTTACTACTACCATTTTTCCTTGTCAATATTCTTTAGTTCCCATTCTATAAACTAAGTTTTGTATTCTTATTGCAATCCTTCCCACTACACCAATACCTATTATAATTCCCTTGCCTTGTGCTCATCATTTTCATATCCAAAACCTGCACTATCTTTTCATTCTTCTTCTTTGGAACCTAATTCTCCTAATGTATTTATTCATATTCATCACTTTCACCATCCTATTTATGGAATTCATATAAATCTAAAACAATAAATACTAGAGATATATCAAAATTCTATGGTAAACTCACCTCATAAGCATTATCATTGATTTTCTTCACAATTCTACATGATCTAATTTTCTTTTAATTCAACTTGTTGTACGTTCCCTTTGGAAATATTTATTTCCTCAAGTAAACCATTACCAACTCTCCTTATTCAAATACCTTTGATCTTCTTTTGACATCTGCTACTACTTTATATTTCTCATTACTTTCTTACAACTTTCTTCTTACTCCTTGCAATGTTTTGCAAATGTTTTTGCATCATCATTAATTCAATATACAATTGGTAATTATACCAAATATAAAATACATATAATATTTCTCCCATAAATAATTTAAAATGGTGATTTTCCTGTTGATCTATTCACTGAACTGTTATATACAAACTTAGCTTGTGATAAAGCCAAGTCATATTGCTTGAGCTTCTCTCTCACTATGCATCTCAATAAATTTCCCAATATCCTATTCACAAATTATGTCTATCCATCTATTTTTGGGCGGTATGCACCACTACATTTTATCTTAGTACCCATCTTCTTCAACAAAGACTTCCAAAAATGACTTAGAAATTTTGTGTCCCTATTTGAAGTAATAATTTTTGGAACACCATGAAATCTCATAATATCTTTTAAAAAATAATTTTGCAACTCTAGTGGCATCATTGGTTTTCTTACATGAAATTAAGTGAACCATTTTAGAAAATCTATCTACAACAACAAAAATTGAATCATTACATTTCTTTGTATTTGGTTATCCTAACACAAAATCCATACTCAAATTTGTCCATGGTCCTCTTGGAACCGGTAATGGCATATATAATCCAATATTTTGTGCATGTTCTTTAGCCACCTGACATATTTTTCACCTTGGCACATAACTTGTCACATATCTATTCAATTTGGCCAAAAATACTTTTCCTCCACCAAAGCTATTGTCTTCATTTTATCTAAATGTCCAGCCAAACCACCACTATGTAATTCTTATATTATATTATCTCGTAGAGACCTAATTGGGATGCATAATTGTTTCCCTTTGAAGATATAACCTTCTTACATAATATTATCATCATGAATATCATATGTCCCACTTGTCAATGGATTCTTGCACTGCTCAACTACCTTTTAAAAATATGGGTTAGTATCATATGATTCTTTGATATCTTCAAATCCAACTACTTTACTCACTATAGTAGTTAATAATTTTACCTTTTAGATAAATGCATTAACTACTTGATTTTATTTTTCCAATTTATATTTCAACACAAAAGTGTACCCTTATAAGAAATAAACCCACTTTTCATGCCTACTATTCAACTTATTTTGTGTATTCACATACTTTAAAACCTCGTGATTTTTAAATAGTATAAACTCCTTAGGCACCAAATAATGCCTCCAATTCTTAATGCTTGTACAATTTCATAAAGTTCAACATCATAAATAGAATACTTTTTTCTTACCTCATTCAATTTCTCACTAAAATATGTTATTGGCTTTCCTTCTTGACTTAGCACAACACCAATTCTCACAAACAAAGCATCACAATCAACCTCAAACACTCTGTTAAAATATAGTAATGCTAAAATTGGTCTTTTCGTAATCTTATTCTTAAAAAATTCAAAGCTTTCTATGGCTATTGTATTCCATGTAAATTCCTTCCCTCTCATGCAATCTATTATTGGTGTCACAATACTACTAAATTTTTTAATAATTTTTTTGTAAAAAGTTGCTAAACCATGAAAAATTCTTACCTCTATACTACTTCTTAGAATAGGCCACTCAAAAATTGCCTTTATCTTTTCTTCATCCATTTTCACACCATCTGCTAAAACTACAAATCCCAAAAATACCAAACTATTTTTCATAAACCTGCACTTCTTCAAATTTACATACAACTTATCCTTTCCTAAAAAATCCATTACCATTCACAAATGTTGTAAGTTTTCTTCTTTAATATTAGTAAATATCAAAATTTCATCAAAATTAACAACCACAAACTTACCAATATATTCTTGTAACATTGTATTCATCACCCTTATAAATGTGATAGGTGCATTAGATAATCCGAATGGTATCACCATCCACTCATATAAGCCATCCCTAGTCTTGAATACAATTTTCCACTCATTTCCCTCATGAATTTGAATCTGATAATAACCACTCCTTAGATCAATCTCGATAAAATATATTTTTCCTGCAAGCACATCCATAATATCATCTAAATGAGGTATAAGAAAACCTGTACTTTATTGTAGTTTTGTTAATTGCACTATTATCCACACACATTCTCCATCCTTTTATATTTATTTGGAATTAGCAACACTGGTGTTGCACATGGAATCATACTCTTCCTTATCACCTTCTTTCTTAGCAATTCAATAACCTATTTTTTTAAGTCTACATGTTTTGTTAGTCTCATCCTATAAGCTACTTGATTAGGTAGAGTTGATCTTGAAATCAAATAAATATGATTCTGAATATCTCTCTTCAATGGTAAACCATCTAGTAACTCATCAAGCATAACATCTACATATTATTTCAACACTTTTGTTGCTTCTATTGGTATTGGCACCATTTCTATTTGTTCATTTTT
Organism: Torreya grandis; assembly: GCA_037957365.1. NCBI lineage: Eukaryota > Viridiplantae > Streptophyta > Pinopsida > Cupressales > Taxaceae > Torreya > Torreya grandis. The sequence goes on along the minus strand of JARHVA010002512.1, from coordinate 2,476,844 downwards.
TGTTACTAATACATAACAATAATCTACCACCTTTATATCTTGGATAGATTCTTTAGTAGAGAGCATGCTTTCTATCTTCTCTTCCTCATTAAGAGGTAACAAAACTACCTTTGTACCACCTTTCCAAAAAGTGTGTGTTCTTTTCTCCATCATGAATTACTTTCCTATCAAATTTTCATGGTCTCCCTAATAACACATGGCATGCATCCATTGGAATAACATCACACCATATTTCATCATTATAACTTTTTCCTATAGAAAACTTGATTAAGCACCTTTTATCTATTATAACTTCATTCCATTTCTTAAACCATGAAATCCAATCAAGATTAGGATTCTTTTCACATTTTAAATTTATTCTCTCTATCATTTCTTTAGAAACCATATTTTCACAACTACCACCATATATAATTATTTTGCATACTTTTCCACCCAAAGTACATATTGTTCAAAAAAAAATTGATCATAACCATGCATTACCACATTATTTATTCTTCACTTGTTCCTTCCTTTAAGTGATCATGGTTCTTCTCATCATGAGATTCTCTCCGACATCTACTGGTAAAACTTCAGTATTCTACTTTTTTATTTCAGCCTCAACTAGATTTACTCTTAGGCGATATACTTGCCTCCTTTCTTGATCTTGATAGTGTGAAAACTAAAATTCGATATGACCTTCTTCTCCACATATATAAGATACATAATATCAATTTTGATTCAAAAACCATCCTCTGGCACCACCATAACCTTGTCCTCTTTGAAATCCTCTTCCTCTTTGTTGGTATTGAAACCCTTGCCTATTATCATCTTGCCTTTCTGCACCATGTTATGATTCACCTCTATTGGTATCAGACCCAACTTTGGTGGTATTAAACCCACCTAATCCCCTATTTGGAGGGGATCCACTTCTTGGATAAAGATATTTTCTAAAATTTTGTCTATTTTGTTTTTGTTCTACCTTCAATGCTAATTGATAAGCCTCCTCCATGCAAAGTATTATATGCATGCTTAATTCATCTTAAATATAAAAATTCAAACCATTTACATACCTTTAATCCATCTAATATTTTATTTCATCATGTTCCACTCATATGAAAATATTATAAAATTTATCTGTATACTCTTGTTTATTGCAATTTTTTTGCCTCAAATTCTAAAATCTTCTGTATAGGGTTTGTGCATAATCCACAATAAGATATTTCTCCCTCAGCTTCTTATCCATATTTTTCCATGAATTAATATTCTTTTTACCTTTTCTCTATCTCTCTTTCTGTAAGTGATCCCACCAAATCATTGCATGACCTTTCAATTTTGTGCATGCAAACTTTACCTTCTTGACTTCTCTCATAGTCTTTCACTTGAAGAATTTATCCATGCTATTTATCTAATATATCAACTCCTCTAGTTTTAAAATGCCTCCATAATCTATAACATCAACTTTTATTCCTTCATTTCTTCCTTCTAAATCCTAAACCATCCTCTCTTTCATCAATGGTGGTTGCTCTTGTTGTTCTTCTTCTTGTTAAATTTTTTCATCATGATTTGTGTCTCCCTCAGCTTCATCACCATCTTCTCTTCTTACCTTATTGATGATAATCTATGTTAATTATTAAACTTGACTCTATATCTCTTGTATATTCTAGTTCATCTGCACAATACCTCCTCATCCTCTACCATGTCTCACTCCTCTAAGATTCAAACTTCATCCTCTTGCACTAGCTGCTCCAACCCATCTTCTTATTATTATTTAAGAACTTATTGTTGTTACGCCTTGGCATATTCCTTAGTATTTATTTATTTCAAATCATCTCCATCCTATTTTATCTTTACTTCCTCCACTACTTTCTAGTTTAGCTCCTCTTCCTTAGCTTTCTTTTTTTGTTCTTGTGCATCTACTTTCTTATTTTCTTGTTCCTCCACATGCTCTTTCTATACACACTCTTCTTTATTTTTCTACTCTTCAAGTGCAACAACCTTTTCTTTTTCAACTTTGACCTATGCTTATGGCTCTAGATCATCCTACACTTTGGCTACATGCACTTATTCCTTCTATGCTTGATCCTGTTTTTTATGCAAAGCTTCAACTTCTTATTTCTTCTTTCTTGCAACTTCATTGGCTTGTTGTTGGTTGATCATGGCATCTTCTAGAGCCTTATTTACCTATGCCTCTACATCTTCTAGTTGTTTATCTTCTTCTACCTTAGTCTTGATTATGAGTACAACCCCTTTATTCTTCTACTCTTCATCCATCATTTTTTAGTGTACCTCCTACCTTATTTTTTTATATTGATAGCTTCTCATGCCGTATTTGCTTATGTGATAGCCTATTGGATTCAAAATTATATGTCATGGGCCTTTTTATTAGCCTCATATTTCTCAGATTAATAGCATGCTTGCTCAACTTGTTTCTATTAAGCCTATTCCTTCTGTCACTTCTTTTCTTCTTGATGTACTCATTATTCTATTACATGAGTTTCTTCTTCTTATGAAATTTTTTTATCTTTAGTTGTACATTGATATGATATCATCTCTTTGATACCAAGGTATTTTTCTATAGGTGGTGAATCACTTGACTAGATAACAGAGCTATAAATAGATGCTTTCTTTTATCCCAAAGTAACTATCATGAGTTTGGTTTGTAGTGAAGTCAAGGAAGGAGAAGGTTGCACTTCCTTCACAATGGATGCCTTATCAAATGTTCACTCTTAGAGAGTAGGAGAAACCCTATCCTCTCATTGAGTTCTAGATCTATGTACTATAAATTCCTATGGACTATCAGGTAATAGATCAAATACATCAATGGTTGTGAAATTTATAGAAGGTTTCTCCATGAATAGTTTGGCCATTTTCTACATTTTTCAACCTCTTCATGCATGGTGTCAACAAATTTAGATGTTGAGCATGGTGTTATTTTGACCCAAAGACTTAGATATACCTTTTTATGCACTTTAATTATATGCATCACCTTCCATAAGAATAACTCCTTCTCCTCCTCCTCATAAAGGTTACCCACCATATCTTCAAGCATTACCTAGTAGACCTCCTGCTCATCAGTTCCCATCTGAGGTAAGTTGTAGGAGCTTGTGATATATGGTACCTTGGGGTCATCCATCCAAGTTATTGTACTCCTCATATTACACTTTGGTGTAGGTGATGGTTGTTGTTCTACATAGATCTTGTGCTTTCCTTTCTGCTACTACAAGGTTGTGGTTTTTGGTTGTTGTTGTGTTGAAGTAACTATTTTCCAGGTGGTGTGGCTTGAATAAGTGTCACATGCCTAGTTGCATATGCTTTTTGCTTAGTGACCTTAGCCTATACCATGACCATGGTAATAAATTATGGTAGGGATCCAAATGACAATCTAGGTATCTCATGTATATGAATAGGATACCTTTTGGAAGCAAAGTCACAATAGCATATTATCTTAGGTACTGCATGACATCTAATGGCACTCATGGGTGTGTATAAATAAGTTCCAAACATTCATCCCACCATTTCTTTAACTTTCCCTCATGAGCTAAGGTTCCATGCTCAAGTGTCTATATCAAATTTCAAAATCGATGCACTAGCCAATAGTTAGTGTCTAGGTTTACTTCTCCTTTAGGGGACTTTCATTGAGTGAAACATAGTAGAAAGATCAAAAATTGGTACTGGAAGGTCTACTTTGAAGTCATGTAGCACTTGTCAATATTTTTAAGTATCTCTTATATAAATTGCTTATGCTAGTTGAGCTAATAATTATGGTGGATCATGTGATGTGCAATGTCAACCACTCCTTTAGGGATTTACTTTGCAGACATAGAGGTCTACCAGAATCTACATGTAATACACTCAACCAAGATGTACACTAGTTTATCTCAGATATATTTAATTGGGATTCCTATGGACCCCTAGACATATACGTCTATGACTTCTTGAATTATAAGAGGTGTTCTTAACTTGTGATGAGTAATAGAATCACCCTACATAGACATGCCCAAAGCTTTGGCCATTGCTTCAGTGTTGATGATGATAGTGATATTTGGGCCAATGTAAATGTTTCCCTCATTGTAGTGGCCAAGAAGGATTTTCAAAATCTCCCCTATATCACCAAAATTAGGCATTTGAATCAAGTGCTTAAAGTCTATGTTTTGGAAATGATGTGTGGCTGCAAAATTAAGTGGTTATGCAGCATCTACTAGATTTGGTCGAAAAAGTTTTTGTTTTGTAGCTCAAAAGTAATCAAACAACTCTAGATCATTATATTTAGTTTTTTGAAGCACATATCAACACCCATTTCTTCCTTATGGGCATCTATCAATTTTTTATGAGTTATGAATGATCCATGGTATCTAAATGCTAAAAATTATAAACATTTTACTTTTTACATTAGAAAAGTTGGCTCAACTATGGATCTTCAGCTCATAAAATGGTTATAAGAATGAAATGCAAACTTGGTTCATAACCTTTTACCTTTATATATTTCACATCTCTTGGTTCCCACATAAATTCCACATAGAGCTATCCCTTTGATATCAATTTAAATGTTGACATGGAAAATCTTATCCGATCTGGCAATAAATGTGGTTAGTTATTGGCACATGCATTGATATATTCCATTATATTATTTATTTTCTATACTATGTTATGTATTAATGATGTTGACCACCCACTAATTTGGTAAATATTGGATCAATCAAACCTAGGCTCTAGCATTAGTTGCTTAGATGACCATTCTACGATTGAGATCTTGGTTGATGTGACTTGATTGTACATTTCCCAAACTAAATCTCTTTCTTTTTCTTCTATTAACATCAATAATAATGATGCACTTGTATTCTTATGTGCATGTGTGTCACACATTATACTTCTTATTATGGTTCCAAAATATATTGAAGAGATCATCTAACCTACACACACACACACACACACACAGAGACAAAATAAAACATATAAAAATAAGAAATCTTAAACTACCCAGTTCTACTTAGCACCCACTCATTTGGTATAAAGAGATCAATTATGACTATTAGCGATAGGGCTTAAGCCTACAACCATTCACTCACCCTAGTAGAGCAATTCCTTATAGATCTCTCAAAAAAATGATTCCTCACCCTATCATAGTAATTCCTTGCTATGATATTTTGTGTATAATGTAATTTCCTTTCCTCTTGATCTATAATTTACCCATAAATACTCTAAAGTGACTATCATATAACAAAATTGGTTGATCTTTGAGGAATTCCTTATGTTTCATGTTCATGTCATACCATGCTTTTTGACTCTACTTATGAACTTCCTACATCCAAGATGCTCTATGTTGATACGCATCCATCTGGTTTAATTTAATAAGCTTATTTGTGAAAGAATCATGATCCCCTAATGTGATAACCATTACAATACATAGATTTGGTACCAAATATTCTATAGGTATTACTTCTTCAAGCCCATAGACCAACTGAAATGGGATAAAACTTGTATCTATCTTATAGTGTGTTTGATAAGCCCAAAGAATCATATGAATGCAATAATCCCAATCATCCCTCTTGACATCATATATCTTTTTCAACATCTTACCCTATACTTTATTAGAACCCTCAACTTATCCATTAGCTTATGAATGGTATGTAGTAATTTCATGATGGAAAATCATGAATTCTTTAGTAAGAGTTTTGATAATATTATTTAGGAAGTGTGTCCCTCGATCATTAATGAGATTGATGGGTTATCCAAAGCATGTGATAATATTATTTTAAAGTAACTTTTATGCACCCCTCACCCCATAATTAGGTGTCATAGCATCTTTAATCTATTTGGTAAATTAGTCTATCATAGTGATAATATACTGAGCTTTGTTGCATTTACTTGAGGGATTGATATTTCCTACAAAATTGATGCCCCATTATTCAAAGGGTTATCCAAATAATAAAGGTTGAAAGGGCATTTCATCCTTTTGGTATGGCTTACCCATTCATTAACATACATCATAATGTTGTGCTACTCTATGTGCATCTTGAAAAATATTCAGACATCATAATCCACTCTGTAACAATTTACGTGCAATAGCTTCTCTAGAAAAATGGCATCCTCATATTCCTTGGTTTGCTTCTTATAAGAGCTATAGGCCTTCATGTTACATAACTACCCTATGCATTACTTCATCCTTCCCTAAATGATACAAGAGCCCATTTATAATATTAAATGGAAAAGCTTAGATGATAAACTACTTATTTTCTCTTGCTTTGTAGTGTGTAGGGAATACCCTTTGTTTTAGGAAATTAGCAATTTCTTAAAAATTCGTAGGTATTACAAAAACTCAAAATAGATGAGCATCAAGAGAATATTCCTATAGTTATTATGGATATTTCATATTCATGATGCGACTAAGATGATCTAGCCCAACATTTTCTATACCTAGTTTGATGTTGATACAAAATTGGAATTCTTAAAAGAGAATTAGCCATCTTGAAATTCATCCTCCAAGCATAGGCTTATTGACTAGGTAGCACAGAGCCTGATGATCTGTGAAAAAATTAAATGGTGTTGCAAGAATTTAATGTCTGAATTTCTACACTACAAATAATATAACCAGTGCTTCCCTTTTAGTTGTCATGTAATTCTTTTTATCATCAGACAAATTTTGGCTTGCAAAATATATAAAGTGGTCTAGTCCACCATCTCTTATTTTTTCAAGTAAAACACTAATTGGGATACTAAAAGAATCAATGTGCACATGAAAGGGCTTACTCTAATCTGTAAAGACTAGAATAGGAACAATGACCAATATTTTCTTTAGTTCTATGAAATTTAATTGACACTCAGAGGTCTAAACAAAATTTGTATCTTTGTGCATAAAATACTCCAATGGGGAATAAATTTCTACATATCCCTTGATGAACTTCTAATAGTAACCTGTGTGGCCTACAAATGATCACACTTATGTTGAGATGATTGGTGGGGGCATAATAATAATGACTACAATTTTGTCTTGGTCCACCAGAATCCCTTTATTTCACACCACGTGTCCTAGTAGGACACCAAAAGGTGTAAAAATAAACATTTTTTCAAATTCAAGGCAATGCACAGAGCTCAACAGCATTCTAGCTTGAGGTGTAGCTTATACAAGTGATCTTTAGATAAAGAGAAGACTAGCCAATCCTTTAGATATACTTACAAGAAATTATGAATGGAATCCTTAAAGGTAGTTACCATTATTCTATAAAAACTTGCAAGTACATTTTTTAGGCCAAAAGGCATTACCTTATATGCAAAGGATCCCCATTCTATGGCAAAAGTTGTTTTAGATTTGTCTTCCTCTAAAATTGGTATTTGATGATACCCACTAAACCCATCTACAAAGGTTTAAACTTCATGACTTATGACATATTCTAAAAATCCATATGTGAAGGGAATAAAAAATGGATCATTCACACATGCGTTATTCAAATTTTGATAGTCACCACATACTCTATTCTCCCCTATTTTCTTAGGCTACACTACCATGGTCATAAACCAATATGCCTTCTCTATAAGATAGATTATATTCATTTCTTACATTCTATCCAATCTAGTCTTCACTTTTAACTTCATATTTGAGTTCAACTTATACAACCTTTTCTTTATGGGTCATGTGCACTCCTTGAGCTTGATATACATTTCACCTAGGGAAGGATCTACTCCTCTGACTTCTAACTTTTTTTTGGGAAACACATCTTAATAATCCTATAGGATTTTCATAACTTTGAAAACTTTAGATTCAATTTAATAGTCACCCATATGTGCTAATTTAGGAATCTTCTCACTTTTGATGTTTTCCAAATGATTTTTAATAAGTTGTTGATAAATCTTGTGCTTTTCCTCAACAATAGATTCTTGTAACATTATTTTCCCTTCCTACTCTAAAATTTGTATCTTGTGCATCTTTTCTCATTTAGTGGGTCCTATAACTGGATCCTTTAATGGTTCTATTGGTTGTTTAGGTTCAAAAAAATTGGTCAGATTGATATCACCATCATTATCTAAATCTTTAGTTTCCTCCTATTCATCCTTTAATTGATGGCACAGTTACATAAGAGATTGTTATTCCATCTTAGTAGTTTTATATCATCATAGTGTTGTATTCAAATCATAGGTTGTGTTCTTTTATGTAGTAGACTCTGTCATGGTGCTTAAATATTATGCACACTCATGGCATAATAAATGTTTGATTTTGAGTAGTGAATTATAAACCATAGAATTCTCATCTTCAAACACAAAAGTTTGTATGAAGTCACTTTATACCTATGCCCAGTGCTTTGTCTCCCTCCTACATTCTTGATGTATATACCAAGCTGATAGTAAATGAGCAAGAGTGTAATGAAATATATGAACCTAATACTTAGGTGCCACACGTTATTCAATCCAAATCTCAACACATTTATGGATATAGATTTTAGGGCATTCACCTTCCTAAAGGAATGGCCAATTACTTCCAATTAGCTATGCTAGTTAAAATTGACTAGTAATAAGTTCACACACATCATCCCAATCAAGCTGATCATTTTTATGAATTTTCTACCATGTCACTACAACTCCCATCAAAGCATATTTCAAGGCACTAACCCACTGACTAATCATAGTCACATGAATTTGTAAGCTCAGAATGAATTGATGAATATCCTTGATCATAAATTATGAAGGAAGTTGTCTTTTAGTGGTGAAGACCATTCACATAGGTTACAATTCATGATAACCATGAGCCTAATTGATTAGATACGTATCTAAGTCTCTAATTATAAATGAAGCTATTTCTCAAGGCAAGGTGCCTTCTCTGGTCAACTCTATATAATCCTACATATGATCATCTACTTGATAGACAAAATCAATTTTTGGTCAAGTAGGTGATTTAGTAGACATGGATGCATAATCCTCTATGATAAACTAAGGTGCCAATAGTTGAGTAATTACTATTTTAAGGTTTCATTATTTAGATGTCTTCAACTATTCATTGAGTAAATACTATACCTAAGGTTTATTATGATAGTTACAAGCAACTGCACTTGGCTACACACAAAGCTTTTGGGTTCTGCTCAGAGTTTACCTTCATCTAACTAGTTTCTTGTACAACATAAGGAGACTCTAGTTTAGCCAAAATAATGTAGGGTTTGTGTACTTTATTTATAAGAATGAGTAAAATCTTATCTCTCTAATGTGCCTTTAATTAATTTTGCATAGTATTGGTATTCATTTGACCATCATATTCCAATTTCTTACCAATTAGCATAGGATAATGAGTTTTTCTTGTCTTCATATCGATGACTTCAAAGTCACCTTACAAGCTTAATTATATGTGACTTTAATCTCAACTTCTTCTAATCATCCAATGGGTTGAACTCTTCCATAGTTTTCTCAACTCAAATTCATTGGGTTGTAACTAAGAATTGGCCATCCAATTGCCTCCCATGTAAACCTAGGGATCATGTTAACTGCATTACCAAAATCAAAAACAACATTTGGAATTTCATATCCTACAACTTCAATATTGATTCATGTATCTACATCCTATGGCTTCTTTTTTTTTACCTACTAAACTAATTTTTTAATCTTTTGTTACCCTCATTGTGCACACTCTAGTAAAATATGTAGTATATTTATAATGTTATGGGAAATATATTCATTGCATGGTGTAATTAGCAGCTTCAATAAATCTATCAGTGTAGTAACAACTCCATCTTGTCATATAATGTGCATAATCTTACCATACATTTGGGCATATACTGTTGAAGCATCTCCTTTAGTAATGTCTTAGTGTTGAATATTCTTCAACATCTATGTAACTCATACATAAACCCCTTTTCTATACTTGGGTTTGGGTATTTGTTATATTTCACTTTTTATATTCCCTTGTCTTAAGGAATTTTGAGAGGCAATAATCTCTTCTCTACATGCTGGTGTCTTGTAACAACATTCAAAAATGCATCCTCCTTAGGCTATCCATTCACCATGTTAACATTCTTGGCAGTCTTTTCTTTGCTTTGTTTTTCTAAAAAAAGATAGTTTTTTGTCTCATGTTTTTCATATACCTTGTAATATGCATAGTAAGACTATCTTTAAGGATTCAAAGGATAATTGTGTTGCACATAGTTATATTTTCCACATAAGTAACATTGCAAAGTAGGGCATTGATAATTATTTTTTCTACCACATTGATAACCCCCTCTACATCCACCCCTAGATCCTCCATTATTTGATTGATAGCCTCCTTTATAACCTCCTTATTTCTACATTATATTCCAATTCTGATGTTTTTTGGTATTATATCAAATTCCATATAGTTTTTGCATAACTAGTAGAGTCTAGCTAGTTTATTGTTACTACATCATTATCAAATTCCAAGGTGTTGAGTACTGGTATTGTGGTGATGTTGTTTTCCAACTGATGAAGGAGGAGTCCATCCAGCTAAAGCTTGAGGTTGGTACTAAGGCAAGCTATAAATCTATTACAAACCTATTTGGTTCACACAACACCTATCAGCCTTTGGGCCTAGAATCATCAACTTCACTGAGGACAATTATTACACAATGACAATAAATACAATCTTTGTAATATCTTCTTTGAGATCCTATAAATCCCTATAAATCTTTTCATCATAATTATGTGATTTATAAAAATTATAATACAAACTCTATGGGATTTTTACATACTATTTTAGGAGATGGTATTGTGTTGTTCCATATCCCACTACTCTACAGATTTCACAGAACTCTATCTTAATCTTAAAAAAATCATTCTTGTAATGTCCTTCTTTCCCACACTCCATGCACCATATATTTATCTTAGGCTTATCTATTTCATGATATTGTTCCATCCTCTTCATAAAAGTTTGTAATATATTTTTTATCTTAGAACCCAATATGGGATCTTCCGCATAATCTTTAATTTGATCCACCCAAATAGCAACAACTCTAGCATCTACCTTAGTAGTAAATTGATTTTACGCTATAGCAAATCTGATCCTAGAGCACAGTCCTTTGACAAACCATGTAGCTATATCTTTATTTTCTAAGTAAAACTCCACCTTTTTCATAACATTTGAGAACTTGTGATCATAATCATAGACTGATTCTCCTAATTTTTACCTAATCTCCTTAAGGTCTTGAATAGTCTGACTCATACATTTCTTTATTTTAAATTATAAGATAAGCCATTCCTTAACATGTAAATTTTATCAACCGATATCTCTATAGTATATAAACTCAAGTGCTCTTTCATTTAGTTCCTCAATTAGTTCACACTTCTTTATATCCTCATGGGTAATACCCTTATCTTACCATTCCATCACACATGCTAGTAAGTATTTTTTAGGGTTCACAAACCCATCATATGGTGTTAGGTTTATAAATACTCCTAAAGTACCCATATTATAAATTGGTGTCGAGGGGATCTACTACGTAGTTTTTATAGTGGGAGGATGTGTTACGTGTGATCCTATCTATACACTAAGAAGAATTACTTGTGTATTGGGAGAGTTAATATGCACACTATTCTTTTTTGTATTTTCTATTTTTCTATACTTGGTTTCAATGAACCCTAAGGCCTTCAAAGCCTTATGAATTGAGGCATTTTCAATTTTAGTCCCCATTGATATACTTGATCTAAAAATAGACCCTCCCAACTACTATTTTCCCATCCTTTTGGTTGAAAACTTTTACTGGAATATAATAAATTGGGCTATTGGGACATGTACTCTTCTAGTGAATGATTCTTTCCTGTAACTTCTTCTCTTTCCATACTTAAACCTATGATTACTATGTGACTTTGTCCTACTTATTTTCTTAATACTTCATGTCCTTATTCTAGTACATTTTTGTATCTATGCACTACATTTATCAACTAATTGATCTACCTCTACACTATTCTCATCTTCATTTTTTAACATCTCTTATTCTTCTCGCTCTTCATCACTTCCTTATTTTTGTTGGCATTCATCTTCTTATTTCATCTCATCTTTTTTCATTATTATTTCTTCATATTATTCTTATATTTCATCATTTCTTCTTACTCATTATTTAACTATTTGACTACTACTCTTAACTATATTCATATCTACCTAGGTATTTTTATGTTTATTCCATTTATCCTATTGTCACAGCTCACATTCCAAATCTAGATTCTTTTTTGACTCTTCTTCTCTCGTGTCTCCTTCTAGATTTAGGTCCAAGATTTATTTACTCATATAATCATCATTCATTTTTATGTTGCACACAACCCAATATGCCCAAATAAACTACTCCATATTGGTTGGAGTAGGCACCATGGCCTTGTCCATAACCAACATCTTCACTACGATAGGTAGTCGTTGCAAAAATTTGCCTCAAATTCTTTTGATAAACAAGTCCTTCACAACTTTGAATGCTATGTATCCTTACATTATAAACTCATTTATATATCCATATATTGTATTAGAAACCCAATGGTTTATTACTCTTTTCTAGTTAGTTTCTAATCTTTACAACTAGTCTATCTTTTCTTTAGTTAATATTATATTTTCTTCTGTCCTTAGTCTAAAGCAATAATATTCCAACTATGCTAACTAGTTAGCTAGTAATTTATGCAACTCACACCAAAAGATTTCATAAATTTATCCATAAATATGCTCTCAAATAATCTTCTAAACTATAAGATCATTTATTTTCTATTATTCTTCTATGAAATTACATATCCTTTGGTCCAACCATATCTCAATTTCCTCTACCCCGATAACCATCTTAACATAATTTCCTCTAAAAATATTTTTCACACTCACTACACCATTGTTTTCAAGATTCCTAAGACGTTAGAACATGTTAAGGATGAGTATAGTTATGAAATAACTCATGTGTATAGAACAATTTATCATAAAATATAAGAAATTGGATGATAGAAATGTAAGATGCATTAATTATTATATGTTATTGAGCAATTTAAGAACAACCAGTATTGTATAAACTAAAATAATGCATTTAGAATAGTTTAGATAGAAAGTAACCATGACATTACATTTGAGATTGCATGAAAGGAACATAACAAGAAATCATACAAGTAACCATAACTAGATAATCTCTATTGATCTCTTTTAAAAGTAGAACCCTCTTCTTCTTACAAATAAAAGTATATATAGACATTTCCAATCTATGACTGTTAATTTTCTTCTTATAATTTGTACTAAAAGCATATTCTATTCATATTATAGCTTATTAGAACTCATGAAGATAAGTCAAAATAGGTTATATAATGACAAATGAGTGCATAATGCATGAATATCAGAAAAATATCCACATTCTCCTACCAACAACATTATCTCTCTAGCCAAATGTAATGCAACTACATGAACATTTGCCTAAAATATATATTTTTGTACAAGTTGATGATGTCATAATGATTGAAGAATATTTAAGTACCAAGGTGCATGCTATGTCACAATTTTACTAATAAATTTTATCAGTGTGGCTCAAACTTGAAGAATGAATGATCCCTTGACCTTATTATACATTTAGTAACTTGACACTTCTCCCTTGGTAAAATGAATATGAATTATTTGTATATACATGGATCTCTATGACAAGATGCATTAATGTTTACCATGGAATATTTAAGAAGATAATGGAAATTATTCCAAGGTGGGAAGGACCCACAAGTACACATATGACCCATCAAATTTGACCTAATATAAATAGATGCTAAGAATTTAAGAAAACTATTCATTAAATGGATGATTAAGACTCAAAATATAAAAACAAAAAAAACTAATTGAATGTTGAAGAGATCCAGAGAGCTCAAAGTCTTGAGAGAGTCTAATGTTGGGTATAAAGTGTCCAAAAGTTTCCAATAATACACAACTTGACCAAGTGTGATAACTGGAGGAAAGACAATGGAAAAGTTTCTTTTAATAAAATTAGCTTTCAGAAAGATAGATTAAACTATTGAAGTGCATAAGTTTAACAAACAATGCTAACCAATAATCTTTCCTAAATTACCATATCATGTATAATAAGCTTCCAAGTTATCTTCGTGATCATGATACATAAATTCTAAGGACCATGAATCTAATACTTAGATGTGTCACTATTTTCATTAAAAAATATAGTTGTATAGTAGTTATAATCATCATTATAAAACCTTATTACAAGTTTCCTTGATAGTTGTTTTGTTTTTTATTTGTGAAAACCCTGTCTTTTTAATTTGTTCTCTATCCATCATATGGACTATGGGGCTTGGCTCCTATTTTTTATTTGTTTGGACACAGTATTTTTATATCTTAAATGGTTTTAAAAGGTTATGGGCCATTTCAAAAACCTTTTTATTTCCCTTATAAAAAAATTAAAATCATCATCACTATCAGTGTAATCATTATCATTGGGGTTAGTTACAATAGTTGTTTTATCCTCTTGTAAAGAATAAACTTTATGTGGGTCCTATAGTTGAAACCTTAATAGGTGATTTAGCTTGAACAAATGCAATAGTTTATGATAAGACTAACTTAGTGTATGGATGAGTAGGTGTTTGAATTATACATTTTTTCACTTGAGGCTATATGATTTATCATTTAGGTAACATTCTAGGTAATACTTCATGTTTGAATTTGAATTGGTGACTCATAAAGAGTACCTTGATTATTAATTACTTTTTTATCATGAAAAAAATTAAACATTTGTAACATCCCCTCTAGGGTCGACTTAGAATAACCTGATTTTTTTAAAATTAATCAATGTATTATTTCATTAGAATTCACCAAGAGAATATAATTAGTGATCCAGCTAAAACACACTAAGTATCTTAATTGTAAAATATATCATGTAACAGCTACCTATTACTAATCACTAGAATCATATGAAACAAAACATAACTAGATATAGAAAGTAATTATAGATGTTCAACCATGGCTAGTAAAAATATGAAACCATTGATGTCATGGTAAAATAAGTAATAATTACATCACATCATAATAATGTCTCAATAATAATAAATACAATATAATGTACAAGATACAAGATACAAAGCTCCACAAAGCATGAGTTCCTTGAACTCTAGTATCTATTTCAATCTCAAGTGTCATATCCAAATAAGTACTATTTTAGGGAGGGAGAGAATCATCTGAATACTTTTCCACATCAACCACAGACCATCAATCCCCCACATAATACCCCATCAGGTAATGGCCCTCCCTACACTGATGAGTAGATAATGACGGTATGGGAATTTAGAGATACAAGCTAGTACCCGTGTGTTGTATGATTTTTAAGAACATGAAGTGTACCATATAAAAATATTTTCTAACATCATATCACACAAACATTAAATCATAATATGAAATGACAATGTTTAACTAAAAAATACTTTGGCCAAATTTTTCAATAGTTATTGATCTCTAGGATCAATCAATTTAATACACACCACTTGATCGAATTAGCTTCATCTGGCATGGGTGATGCTACTAAGCTAGTGAAGTTCATCTCGCTACTTACTCAATACTAACAATGCAATATTTGATTAATAAAAATATAACCAACAGATTCATACAGATTACTTCCTACTAGTAGTCATAAAGCATGCTAAATAAAGGAATAATCAAAATGTATACATTTAGTCTGTCAAATGTTTGAATAAATCACCACTATATTATTTACCACATAATAATAAGCAATAAATACAATTTATACCAACTAGGTATAATCTATGCTCAGACTGCATACTCCTAATTTCCAAAAATAAATTTAAATACATAATATATTATTTGTTAAGCAATAATTTCATAGTCCATCATTTTCATGTATACAAGTTACTCAATTCCAATAGCCAGTCATAAGAAAGAAAGTTATAATTTTCACAAAAACATAATCTTTCATTTAAACAATATGTTATATTTGAAGGCTGGTATGCATATATAGATAGTGTCCTATCCCTCAAAAATATGACTTATTATTATTTATAATGGATATAGGCACACCTTTATATGTTGTATACACATATGAGTATTATTATAAAGTCATAATGTAACTAGATATATTATTATAATATAACCACTGTAATATTCGTTGCAATATTCATTATATAACAATGATTCCATATTCCATTATTTATTATTTCATTATCATGATGTGATCCTCTATATCACTAGTTTTTTATTCCATTAACTCGTGTCTAGATGTATTATTATTCCATTACCATCATAACACATATCAATACATAGTTTCATTATGTTAATATATAACATGGATAAATTCCATTATCCCTATAATTTTTATTTTTATCATTCTACTCATATTTCATATGTAATACCACATACAATACCTATGTCCATGTATATCAGTAAACATAACTAAATTAGTGACTTAGTAGATTGTTCTATTTCACAATTCGACCATAGCAAGTTCTATATATATAGCGTATATAAATAGTTATATACCTATACCACTCATACCTACTAAATACCAACCCCTCATATATATGATTCACTCATAATGTACCTGATATATCTATATAATACAAAACATATGTAAATAATTAGATGGTACCACTCATATATAATTATTCAATCTGCTTAATAACTATGACTAAATAATATAGTAGATCATTATTTTAAATGTCAAGCACACAGTGCACTGGTTTAGAACATCAGTCACTAATCAATTACCCAAATCTACTCCAAAGAATGAGGATATAATGCATAGTTGACCTTCAAATAATTTTTCATCAAAATTCCATTTAAACATACAGTGGTTGTATGTATTTAATTACTTGGAAGAATTTGATCAAATAAGAATATAAAGCACAACCAGTTCTTATATGTTCATTTTAGTTTGACAAAATTGACTTCACACTTAAATATATCACTATATGTGTGTGTGTGTGTGTGTTATTTGATACTTTATAGTATATCCACTATATCATTATATGATACTACAAGCCTAGATTACAAGAACTGTACACACATATCTAGATACTTTAATATGATAAGTATATTATATTAACCGTAGTATTTTAGAATTCTATTTATTATGCTATTAAGATAAAACTTGTAACCCCTATAGTTCTAGAAAATCTTTTTGAGAATGGGTTGTATGATTTACTATAAATATTGGTAGCTATTATGTGTGGAAGAATGAATGATAGGTGATCATAGTAATTACTATTAAATCTAGGACTACAATCAGAATATTAACTTAATTTCACTACAAGTAAATAATTAATTGTTTCATATGTCAAGTTATTGTAGATAATAAAGTACTAATAGAGATATACAAGTAGTAAGTTTGCTAAGAATATAGTGGTCTGTATATTCTAATAGTTGTTATTAGAAGCTTTAATATATATAGATATATCATTGTATTGATTTATAAAGCTCTTAAAACATCTTTCCTTTGATTGGATTTTATAAATATGATTTTATTATATGATATGCAACATCTTGATTCACACTACATACTGAATTTTACATAGATATCATTTTTTATTCACTAAATAATTCACCCCTATATGTATATATTGATGTAAATGAATATATACATAAATCACTTAGGATGATTCATATATACACATATTTGTGACTTAATCATAGTGATACATATTAATCAGAGCTATGTATGGATTATTAGCAAGTATCAAATAACTACATGGCAATGGGACTATAAGTGTATTGAGTTATAAATTCATATTCACCTAGATTCATATAATAATATATATAATTCTGATATTGGGTTATACATATTATACAGAATTTGGATTCATATAAGTTGACATTTATTGAGATTATAGTTAATATTATCAATATAATTAACATTTAATGATAATAACACAAGGGTTATTCCCATATATAGTGTATAATTATCATATATTCCCAAAGTTAATTATAAGTGATATTTAAAGGTAATTGCACATAATTTATATAAATAGTTTCACAATTCAAAGACATCACCTTCTTGGTAAAGGTTTTATGTATCAAAATGGCACGATCCAAAATTCTTGTGCTTAGTTTTGACCTCTCACTTCCTCAACACATTTCTCCTCTTTTCCCCACTTTAACCTTTGCACCTTTGTTCCTCTTATCTTCTATGCACTAATCTTCTTCTCCTCCCTTCTACTCTTCTCTTATTCCTCTACTTCACCGTCCCTTTCCTTTCTTTTTCCTTTTCATGATTTTCTTTCTTTTGTTTTTATTTTTATTTTTTCATATATATATATATATATATATATATATATATATATATCATAATGGTTTTTATTTATTTTATTCCCTTTTTTTTCTTTCCTATTTATATTTTTCAAATAAATTAAAAACAATATGTCTTAATAATCATGATGACTTGACCCATATAAAGTCAATAATATCTTTTTAAATTGAAATGGTAAATGACACATTATTAACCAAATCTAAATTATAACAATGTATTTGTTGTTATCACTACACTATCTAGGTTATATATATCATTTTTCCATCTATTAAGTTACATAATGATATTCCTAATATTATAAAGATAAACAGCTAATATTACTAAGAAAAGTTGGTTAACCTACATATGGTAGTGCTAACATAATTCACACAAATTTATATTTTTGAAAACATTAACAATCATGAATACAATGGCACATCATAAACGCATGATAACATTCATAGTGCAATCACATGATATTAAATCACCTAAGCATAAATCTAAACTAACACACACACATATGCAATTATCCAAGTGCAAATAACACAAATAATGTAATAATGCTAACCATTCAAATTATGCATATAATGAGTGCTATTTAACATGGTATGTGTAGGATTCTAGTCATTCCTCTGTCATCCTCCAACATCTCCATATACATCACCCTCTATGATGATGCTTTCCCTCCATCATGCTCTGAGAGATGAATCTCTCTTATGTCAAACTCACGATAAGTAGGTAGTTAATCTATAATATTGTAATATATATATATATATATATATATATATATATATATATATATATATATATATATATATATATATATATATCATAAAATACTATTGTAATAACAAATCAACATGATCATAATGTAAAAATATACCATACAACTAAACTTATAGCAATGAAATCATGAAACCAAAATAATATTCAACTATCCCATAATAGCATATGACTAACAACTTAATTAGTAATAATCAAATCAAATTATCGGCTATATAAAATCCATGGATAATCAAGTAATTTTTCTCAACAAGAAATCAACATGTAACATCTTCCCCCCCTAAAGTTGGTCATCATCCCGATGACACTTGTTCAAACATAAGTTTTGATTTAAAAACATTATTAAGTAGAAAAATATCATAGTATGAAGTATCAAATCAAGTAATTAAATGTGGAAATTACCTATAAAACTCATCATAGTCCTCACAAGTAGCATTATTCTCAAAGTATTGGTCCCACAAGACCTTGCACTATGACATCTCCTTATTATGTAAATAAAGTTTGTGAGTGTCAATTACTTTGATTGGTTATATCATGACTACCTAAGTTTAAAAACCTATAAAGTATTCCAATCTAATACATGTGAAGGATCAGTTATATACTTTATTAAGATAAGCAACATGGAAGACATTAAGTAATAGAGTTGGGCCTGATGGAAATGCAAGACTATATGCTACAAGATTGACCACTTCTAACACCTTGAAGGGTCCCACATATCTTGGTTATAATTTTGATGACTTCTCAAATTTTAATATTCAAACATAAGCACATGAAATCATCATAAAATCCACAACAAAATGGCTAGGGAGATTTACACAAAGCCTTCCAACCCCTATGCACACCTCTATAATCTAGAGAGTGTTTTTCTCATTCCTAAGAAAAGTGCTTAGAGAACCTGACAAGAATGATGTGTATAAGTCAATACCATCTCTACTTTGTGTATCTCTTAATAAGAATGACATGTTATTGTTATCTCTATTCCATGTAGCTTCTAATAAGTATGATGATGAATAGGAAATAGAAATAATACATTTCTAATATATACAAAATTAAGGAATAAATATTCCTTAATATACATGTGTATGACCATATGATTGAATTTGATAAGCCCCCCTTTCTAAATCATAGATTTAATAAGATCCTCTTATCAGATCTAAATCTATTAACTACCAAGTCAATATGAGACAAACTAGGATCCACTCCCATCTCTTAGTACTAATGTTCCTAATTCACCACTTATCCCTTAGATCTCCATGACCTAATGATCTCCAAAATCTGCACATGATTCAATGAATCATAAATCCATACTAATAGATCCTAGAGTGCAATGATATACACTAAATAATCCAAGATGTATCAATATCCATCACAAAAAAAACCATACAACCATTCCATAATTGCATTAAATTGCCATTATATGAACCTAACTAGTATCAAATTTCATAGATTAACCCAACTCTATTATATTCATAGTTAGGAAGAAATGATGTTAAAATTAACTTAACAAACAAAGGCCAATGATCACACTGTCCTTACAAACTTATAAAATAAATAAGAGACATAATGCCTCCCTGCTTGCTCGGTTACTTACACAATAATTTATAAGCTTATATCAACCCCTTAGACTAACAAGATGTTCCACACATCCAATTCCATATTTCCTCTAGGCAAAAAGTACATAAATGACTCATCAAAACATGTTTTAAGCAAGATGAGAATAATACCAATCAATAAAGGGTGAATCATAACATAATTATTATAAACAACTTATAAATCTTAATTTAGAACCAATATAAATTCAAGATTCACCACTCCACGTGGTCAAGGTTCACAAGTTTAGATAAAGTAGTACTGGAAAGTGTGACTCTATAAATCCATAACAAAAAATTGGTGAACTAACACCTTAATAAAAAAAATCTTAAATACCCTCACATGGTATGAATAAAACTCTACAACCCAAGCTACCAAAATCACTACACACTTAACAAACATGTAAGTGTAGTATCACAACCTATTTCCACAACCAGAAGGAAAAATATTAACCACATAAATGGATCAATCCCTTCCATTCATAAAACTTATATATCTACAAAAAATATAACATACTATCCAAAAAACTATAGGGAATATTTTCAAAACAACATTTCAAAAATAAGTTTTCGATTAAAGGAATACTTAATCAACATCATGAAATTATGAATCCACTTGGTGGGATTATAATAATGTCAAATGAGGGTGAGAGACTAACAACACACCCTTATGCTAACTATGTGAGATGATACCTCTTCCCAATACACATAAACATATAGGGTATCAGTCCATAAGTAAACTCCTAACACATAGGAATTATCAACAAAGATAACTACACTCCACTACAAGGAAAATTCCCACCGCACTAAGTGGTGCCAATCCATAAATGGTCTTTTAGGATTCCCTCCCCCAGTATTAATGTATATAAGACACAAAACTCTATCTAAAATGCAAATATTTTTAAATGATACACACCCCATGCTATTTTTACACTTGGTGGAGGTGTCTTGATTACAAAGTAAGGATGTAATCATTCTTGAGGTGTTCGATCTAAGTGATCAAAAATATTTTATAAATTTATTGTTCATAAATCATGAACTATGCTATGCACTCACATACCCAAACATCATATACATCCATCACCATCAATACACTCGATAAACCAACCCTTTTAACAACTCTAAAAGGGTACAAGTGCTCCTAAGGGTACACACTCAATGTACCACTTAACATTTCATGATTAAAAAAGATATTTTATGTAATCAAATATCAATTCTCATTACTTTATAAAATAGGTCACATATGATTATGCCTTATCCTTTCTAGAATTCCTTTGTATTATATTGATGTTCCATACATCAAATGATTCAGTTAAATAGGTTCTTAGGAAAATCAAACCAAGAATTATGGATGTCTATTACCAACAATAGTCATGAAGCCATACATGAGGATCTACTAAATTTCACAAATCCAATCATGGTGAGGCACTACAAAGTCCAAAATATAATTTAATTATCCAATACAATACTACATGTCACTAGGTCTTCCATACATGGGTTCAATATGTCTTACCCATGATTCAGCTCTATCACCCAAAATAGTTCCATTGAGCTTAGGAGGATTCACCTTTTTCATATCTTTATCCAAATCCATAGCTACCTACACTTTCACATCCAAAGGGTTTTTTTTCTCATCAAAATGGTCTTCAGGTTCATACTAGTGTTCTTCCTCTTCATGGCCATGAACTTCTAGCTCTAGGGTTGAAATTCGATCCTTGGTTTCATTCATGGTTGTGAGAATCTGATCCAACTTTGTTACTTACTCATCAACAAATTGATTAGGATAAAATAGAGGGTTATCATTGACATTTAAAAGGCCCCCTCTAAATACTCTAGTTTTCACCATTCTCCTTTTTGGTAAATAGGATAAAAAAATGTTAGTGGATACATTAGGTCTTAGAGTTTGAACCATAACTCTGATACCACATGTAACATCCCCTCTAGGATCAACTTAGAATAACATGATTTTTTTTAATTTAATCAATATATTCTTTCATTATAATTCACCATGAGAATCTAATTAGTGATCCATCTAAAACACACTAAGTATCTTAATTTTAAAATATAACATGTAACAACTACATGTTACTAATCACTAGTATCATATGAAACAAAACATAACTGAATATAGAAATTAATCATAGGGTCCAGCCATAGATGGTAAAAATATGTAGACATTGATGTCATGGTACAATAAGTAATAATTACATCTCATCAAAATAATGTCTCAATAATAATAAATACAATATAATATATAAGATATAAATCTCTACTATGCATGAGTTTCTCAAACTCTAGTATCTATGGCAATTTCAAGTATCATCTCTAAAGAAGTACTATTGTGGGGAGGGAGAGCATCATCTGAGTACTTCTCCACACCAACCATAGACCATCGATCCCGCACACAATCCCCCATTAGGTAATGTCCCTCCTTTCATGGATGAGTAGATAGTGATGGTGAGAGAATCCAAAGAGACAAGCTAGTACCCATGTGTTGTATGATTTATAAAAACATGCAGTGTACCATAAAAAAAATTATTCTAACATGATATCAAAAAAACATGAAAATTATACATATGAAATGACAATGTTTAACTAAACATTATTTTGGCCAAAGTTTTCAATAGTTATTAATCTCTAGGATCAGTCAATTTCATACACACCACTTGATCAAATTACCTTCATCTGGTATTGGTGATGCTATTAAGCTAGTGAATTTCATATCACTACTTACTCAATACCAACAATGTGAGATTTGGTTAATAAAAATATAACCAAAAGATTCATACAAATTACTTCCTACTAGCAGTCATAAAACATGTTAAACATGGGAATAATCAAAATGCATAAATTTAGTCCATCAAATGTATGAATGAATCACCACTATATTATTTACCACATAATAATAAATAATTAATACATTTTATACCAACCAGGTATAATCCATGCTCAGACTACATACTATTAATTTATGAAAATAGAATTAAATACATAGTATATTCTTTATCAATCAATAATGTCATAGTCTATCATTTTCATGTCTACATACTCAATTCCAACAGCCAGTCATAAGAAATAAAGTTATAATTTTCATGAAAATATATTCTTTCATTTAAATATCATGTCATATTTGAAGGATGATATGCATATATAGATAGTGTTATATCCCTTAGGAATCTATGACTTATTATTATGTATAACGGTTATAGGCACACCTTTATATGTTGTATACACATATAAGTATAATTAGAAAGGCATAATTCAACTACATATAGTATTATAATATATCCACTTCAATATTCACTACAATATTCATTATATAATGATGAGTTATATTCCATTATCATGATGTGATCCTCTATAGCACTGGTTTTTATTCCATTAATGCATGTCCATATGTATTATTATTCTATTACCATCATAATACATACCAAAAAAGAGTTTCATTATGTAACTATATAACATGGATAAATTCCATTATCCCCATAATTTTCATTTCAATCATTATACTCATATTTCATATGTAATACCACATACGATACATCTATTCATGTAGATCGCTAAACATCACTAAATTAGTGACTTAGTATATCATTATATTTCACAGTTAGACCATAGTGAATTATATATAGATATATACCACTCATACCCACTAAATACCAACTACTCCTATATATGATTCACTCATAATGTACCTGATATAACTATATAATACCAACCATAGGTATACAATTAGATGGTATCACTCATATATAATTAGTCAATCTACTTAGTAACTATGACTAAATAATATAGTAGATCATTGTTTTAAATCTCAACCACATAGTTCACTAGTTTAGAATATCAGTCACTAATCAATTACCCAAATCTACTCTAGAGAATGAGGATATAATGCATAGTTGACCTTTGAATAATTTTTCATCAAAATGTTAGTAAAGCCTATGGTGGTTGTATGTATTTATTTGTTTGTCACTAGTGAATCAAATAAGAATATAAGGTGCAACTAGTTCTTATATATTTTATGTCGACTTCATACTTAAATATATCATTATACACACACACACACACACACACACACACACAAGTTATTTGATATTTTATACTATAATCATTATATCATTGTATAATACTATAGACTTATATTATAAGAACCCTACACACATATCTAAATACTTTAATGTGAATTACTATAAAGTCTTTAACAAAAGCTACTATAAAATCAAGTATTTTATGAATACACCTATGATTACTAAATATATCATACAACCATAGGGGTAAAGCCTCACTTCTAAATGACATTAATATCATGATTAATATAAAATGGAATAATCAATAATGAATGCATAAAGAAATAAGTTATTCAATTATGGTATATGCCAATCAAAATATAATATAATAGACTTATAATATAATATTATTAAAACTAAATGATTGCTAATATCATTGTAGTAATAGACTCATTATTTAATATATTAGCTTTATACATTATGGTAATTTATCATAATGTTAATTCAGAACAGTTAATATTGTTATAGTTCTATTATATTAACTGTTAATTTAGCAATATTATACTATATTTATCATTAACCATGATAATTATATTATATTAACCGTAGTATTTTATAATTTTTTATATTATGCTATTAAGCTAAACCTCATAGCCCCTATAGTTCTATAAAATCTTTTTGAGAATGGGTTTTATGATTTATTATAAATATTGGTAGCTATTATATATGGAAAAATGAATGAGAGGAGATCGTAGTAATTACTATTAAATCTATTACTATGATCAAAATATTATCTTAATTGTGCTACAAGTAAATAAGTAATTGTTGCATGTGTCAATTTAGTGTAGATAATAAAATACTAATAGAGATATACAAGAAGTAAGTTCACTAAGCAAATAGTTATCTGTATATCCTAATCACTGTTATTAAAAACTTTAATATATATAGATATATCACTATATTGATATATAAATCTCTTAAAATGTTTTTCCTTTGATCAGATGTTATAAATCTGATGTTATTATCTGATATGCAACATCTTGGTTCACACTACATACTCATTGAATTTCACATATAGATCATTGTTTATACACTAAATTTTCCCCTATATGTATATATAATTGTAAATGAATATATACATAGATTGCTTAATATGTTTTATATATACACAAATATGCAACTTAATCACAATGATACATCTTAATCAGATCTATGTGTGGATTATTATCAAGTATTAGATAACTACATGGTAATGGAACTATAAGTGTATTGAGTTATAAATTCATAGTCACACAGATTTATATAATAATATATACAATTATGACTTTGGGTTATACAGAATGTATAAAATTTGGATTCATATAAGTCAACATTTACTGAGACCATTGTTAATATTATCAATATAATTAACATTTAGTGATAATAATGCAAGGGTTATTCCCATATATAGTGTATAATTAGCATATATTCCCAAAGTTAATTATAAGCAATATTTAAAGGTAACTGCACACAATTTATATAAATAGTTTCACAATTAAAAGACATCACCTACCTGGTAAAGGTTTTTTGTATCTAAATGGGATGATCAGGAAGTCCTCCAGTTGATTTTGACCTCTCACTCCCTCAACAAGTTGCTCCTCTTTTCCCCACTTCATCCTCTGCACCTTTGCTCCTCTTATATTTTGTGTTGATCCTCTTCTCATCCCTTCTACTCTTCTCTTATTCCCTTATTATTCTTCTACTTCGCCACCCCTTTCCTTTCTTTTTCCTTTTCATGATTTTATTTATTTTGCTTTATTTATTTATTTATTTTCTTTTTTGTATTATATATATATATATATATATATATATATATATATATATACACACACACACATATACATATACTAATTATATCATAATGGTTTTTATTTTTTTTATTTTTTTTATTCCCTTTTTTGTTTTCTTTCCTATTTATATTTTCCAAATAACTTAGTAATAATATGTCTTAATAATCATGATGACTTGAC
Source organism: Torreya grandis (assembly GCA_037957365.1). NCBI lineage: Eukaryota > Viridiplantae > Streptophyta > Pinopsida > Cupressales > Taxaceae > Torreya > Torreya grandis. The sequence goes on along the minus strand of JARHVA010002512.1, from coordinate 2,450,310 downwards.
CCATATAAAGTCAATAATATCTTTTTAAATTGAAATGATAAATGACACATTATTATCCAAATCTGAATTATAACAATGTATTCATTGTTATCACTACACTTTCTAGGTTATCTATGTCCTTTTTCCATCTATTAAGTCACATAATGATATTCCTGATATTATAAAGATAACTAGATAATATTACTAAGACAAGGTGGTTAGCCTACATACAGTAGTGCCAACATAAATCATGCAAATTTACATTTTCAAAAACATTAACAATCATGAATACAATGACATATCATAAATGCACAGTAACATTCACAACATAATTACATAAGATTAAATCACCTAAACATAAATATAAACTAACACACACACATATGCAATTATTCAAGTGCAGATAACATAAAGAATGTAATAATGCTAACCATTCAAATTATGCATATAATGAGTGCTATTTAACGTGGTGTGTGAAGGGTTCTAGTCATTCCTCTATCATCCCCCAACATCTCCATCTACGTCACCCTCTCTAATGATGATCTCCCTCCATCATGCTCTGAGGGATGAATCTCTCTTGCGTCAAATTCATGACAAGTAGGTATTTATTCCATAACATCATAACATATATATCATAAAATATTTTTGTAATAACAAATCAACATGATCATAATGTAAGAATATACTTTATAACTAAACTCATAGCAATGAATTCATGAAACCAAATCAATATTTAACTATTCCATAATAGCATATGACTTACAACTTAGTTGGTAATAATCAAATCAAATTATCAACTATAGAAAATCCATAGATAATCAAGTAAATTTTCTTAGTAAAAAATCAAGATGTAATTTGGATACAATTACTCTCATTTTATTAAGCTAAGGGATACCAAATAATATATCATATGTCTTTTCATCTAATAATACATGAAACCACACTAGAAAATTCTCATTACCTATGGTGATAGGAAATGTAATACCCTTGAGAGGTTTCCAAGTAAGACTATCATAATCTTTAGGAATAGTGGTTGTACAATCTAAATCACTTTGAGTATATCCTTGACTAGTAATAAACTACATTTTTGCATATTTTGATATTAAACCACTATCAACCATAATACCTTTTGTTGACTTTGAATGTGAATCTATGAAAGTCCCTATGACTAATGTTTCATTGTTAGGACCATTCTTTGGAGTCTTATGGTCATATAAATTAATAGAAGGAACCTATTTATGTGTTTTTATGATCATTTATATGAAACCATCTAAGATATGAGCATTTTAAACCATTGAAGGTTGTTTAGGAGGTACCATGTGAACACCATCTTAATTTTTAATAGTTTGAGTAGCATGATTTATAATAATATTTTTAAAGACATTCAAATGTTGATTTAGTTGAGAAATTAATTTGTTTAATTTATTTCATGTCCTTCTATTTGAATGCAATTACTATCAATTAAATCTTGATTTTTATGTCTCAATGAAAAACATCTAGTAGTATGATCTAAAGCTCTACAATAATCACAATATGCACTTACATCATAATCATTAGGTAAAGGCCAAAATGAGTCAAACTCATGTTTCAGAGGTAAAGAGGTCATATTTCACTCAAGAAATTATTTTATAACTTGGTGATTACTCTCATCTAGTCATGTAAATTTTCTATACTCTTGAGGTGTAAAGACAAACCTATTAAGTAGTTGATTATTGTGTTAACTATTGTGAGATGATAAATTTGATCAATTGAATTTAAATATGAAAATTATATCAAAATATACAAAAAATAGCAATCTAAAAGTAAAATATAGAGCCAATAGAATAAAAAATGCAAATATAAATGAACATTCAAAACCAACATTTCAATCGTAAAGCTAAGTTCTCTACATCAAGATCAAAACACGAAAAAGACTAAATGATTTATGAATTTTGGATTACCTTTAGACTCAAAATTTTAGCATGATATTGATTTTATTCAAGACTTAGATTGCATGGATTAATGGATTAATTAATAACTAGATAAAGGGGACTAATGGATTTGATTATAAGATTGGCATGGAAGCTGTTAGATTTCATAATTAGAGTCAATGGAGGATGAGTCGGTTATTTATAGAGAGGGAGGGAGGTATTTCAATGGCCAAAATTCAAATTTAGGTGTATTAAGATCAATGGTGGAGAATTATTCATGGAATTAAAAATTCCTTTGATGATTCTAGATGATGGAATGTTCTAGAGATAGAATCCTCTAGAGTCTTTATGGATATTTAATCATGATTAGTGGGTGATTAGTTGAGGTGATTAGGGACTAGGGATGTAGGAGAGCTTAGGAATAGGCTAGGGTAGGTGGGATTAGAATTTTAAATTCCAATTAATGGAAAAATGGGGTTAGAATAAGATTAGTTGACAAAGAATACATGATTAGAAGAATTAATTGATTTGTGTGATGAGATAATCTTAGTAAGTCAATATGGAATTAGTGGGAATTAGGCTAATGACTAGGAAGGGGTTAATAGGAATAAATTAGATAGAATTAGATGATATTAGATGAGATAAAAAGATTAATAGATGAAATTAGTGACAAAGGGAAGTGAGAAAATTTAAGTGTACACAAAAACATTTTTGGTCTCATTCTTGGCTTAAAAATTAGTATTATCATCAGCCATAGCCTTGAATGTTGTTTTATCTCAATATTTGGCTCCACTATAGGTAGGGTAATAGTTCCATATTTAAACATGTTAGCCTCTATAATCTTGATCTCATACTTCCTAACCATATGACAAAGTTCATCAAAAGATTAATATGTATTAAACATCAGAGTGTCCTTAATAGGTTGAAGAAAATTTTGAGATAAATGATTTGTAATTCACTATTAATTAATTGGTGAGACATGGTTTTTAGCATCATTTTGAATTTAAGCACATACTCAATAATAAGATAATTAGATCCTTGTTTAAGTTGTGCAAGCTGTGAAAATGTAACCTTTTTCTAATGTTAATTGAAAAATGAACTAAAAACTTATCGGTGAAAGAATTAAAGTAATGCATGGATCATGATAGTAAGACGTAAAACCAACAAAGGCATAATCCTTGAGACTTTGAGGAAAGAGTTTAGTTAATAATGTATCATTTTGTGCAAATTCAAGATATGAAGCATAAAAATATTTGATATGATAAGAAAGATCACCCTTTCTATTGAATAATTAAAACTTAGGTGCAATAATAGTAGTAGACAAGGACCTCATACACTAGTGGATTGACTAATATATCTTCATAAGTAATTATGTGATTCAATTTTTAAGATCCTTATGAAATTTATTGAATTTTTTCTTGTAATTTTTGAATAGTTTGTTGAAGGAGTGCATTTTGAAAGTGGGAACCGAAGTAGAATTAACATGTGAAGGAATATGTACTTTAGATGTTTTAGAAAGACTGTGATCAAAATATATATCTTTAAACACAATTATATAAGTAGGAGACACAAAAAGAGAATTAATACAATAAAGAATTGAAAAAATAGCATGAGTATAAATGATAGGAGGCACAAGAGTAGAATCAATAATAGTCATATCCTCGACACCTAAGTAAAATAAGAACCTATAGGAGGTGGAATAGAAACATTCAAATATTTATTATTAGTTTCAACATGTATTTTCTCATATTAAAATTCCTTACATGTGTTTTTATTTTGTATTTATTTTAAGATAAGTAATAATTCATTCAATTATTTAGGATGTTCCTTAACACTTTGTCTAAATTTAAAAAGTCATTTAAATATTTATTTGTCCAATTCATCATTTTATATGTTTTGAGATCCACTAGCACCATTATCATTCATATCATTTTCATACATAGCATTATCATCAAAGGCATTGGCATCACAAGCATCTACATTCACATCATTTTAATTTTAATTTTCATTATTCATATTTGTATGATTTGCATGATCAACATCAATATAAGTAGAAGAAATTTCATCAAAAGTATTCATTTTATTTTTTTATAAAGCATGAGTACTAATAAAATTAATTTGAACCAAATCAATATGTCTAACATTTAATCTATCACTTCACCTAATTAGTGCCTTAGATCTAAATTTTCCTAATTAGCATAAGATATAAACATAGAGAACATATAATAAGCTAGGGATAATGATATTGAAATAAAAAAACACAACCCTAAAACAATCAGATCTAAAAACACATCAAAACCAAGCCCTAGAGGAATATGATATGAAACACTAAGGTTGGATAGTCATAAGGATGGTTTCACCAAAATGTTTTATGTGGAGGTGTACAAGTGTTCAAAACTCTATACCAACCATATAAACATGAGGGGGAAATTAAAGTATGATATAAATACAATAAAATAGGAAATAAAGATCTAAGTTTTGATTTAATTGTGAGGGAATGAAAGTACCTTGAGTTAATAAATTGAAATGGAAAGAGTGATAGATTACTTAGAATTAGACTTTCTTGCATTTTGACATAGACTGAGAATAATGCAAAGAAGAATCTTAATTAGTGTACAAGAGAATCCAAAAATCATATAGTTATCTAAGATAATACTATAATTATATTGTATGATAGTGTAAAAAATTAAGTGGTTAACCTATTCCAAAAGTGGCTGTGTAGATCTAATGTGGCCTAAAACTTTATAAAACCCTTCATCAGTAGACGATGTCCAAAAACCTCTCTTTAATAATAAAATTGATGTGTATAGGTGTAAGTATTATTTTTCATTCACTTGATCTCAATTCCATTCTTAGAAAGACATAAAAATTTGATGTTTTGTTTAAGTGTCTTCCTTAGTCATCCATCTTTCTTCCTTTGTAATAGGTTGATAGATAGGCAATCAACACTCATACATGTCATCAAAAAAATCATGTGTATGTCTAGCTCATTCGATTTCCTTATGAGAAATGGGATAGTAAATAAAATTACATGATCGTTCACTAATATAATATCCTTATTTTGATACAAGTATGTAGTAACAAGCCTTCAGTAGATAAAGAGCATAATAAGTGTAGAGTACAAGAATAAATATGAAATAAGTATATCTCTTGATAGTTCTTGATGGGAATAAATTAGGGCACATGTGTATATTAAAAATCATTTGAATTTAAATTAGGACACATTCACATGCAAGTAGACAATATGAAAGTAGGAAAGACAAAAATCAAGGCACAAGAATACATAAAAAGATTAAATAGAGGAGCCATAATTGATATGACCAAAATTATATCACAAGATAGTCATGAGACCACTATCATAATGTTTATATCTTAGTCAATGTGAACCAAGGGTCAAGAAACAATGATAAATAAGTATACAAGAGTATGGTGAGAATATCAAGGAAAATAAATGAAAAATCTAAACGTTGTCATGATCAAATGATGAAAATGAAATCCATGCAAGTTATAATGTGAGGGAAAGTGTACCAATAAGAGCCTAATGTGCACTAATGATCCAAATGTAAGAAAGCATGATAAAAACATTGAAACTACATGAATTATACCAAAATTAAGTGTCTACAAGAGCCTATTGATTATATTATCTTACGTATTATAGAATGTCCAAATATAGTTCAAATATTATTTCATGTGGTACCCAATAATGGATCTTACAATATTTTACTTATTAGACATTGCATACATAAAATGAAATAAATTCCTTATAATTTGAATTAGTGTTTGAAATTTGGACATGAATGTTAAGTAATTAAAACTAAAATATATCTCAACTTTCCAAAATATGAAGTTCAATAATAGATCTTACTTAAGGAAGAACCTAGATTTATACCTAAAGCACAAGAACATAATATACAAGTACAAGATATTCCTATCACAACCCATAGTGACTACATAGCTAAAAAATCCCAAAAGGGATTCATTGATTCAAGATAACATCAATGAGAAAAATCATTGATCATATTGTAGAATAAAATAATGAAGATGACAATCTATCATTCCTTGATTCAAGGCCACCTTTGTGATCATAATGATTCATCTTATATATGTTTTTATGATTGTGATGACTCACTTGATTATGATGTTATTATTGATTAAATTTGATTATTTATTTCTTATGTTTGAAATGCATACTCTATATGTTTTACTCCTTTATTTTTGTTTCTTTGTTTGTGTGTTTTACTCTTTGAATTTTCCTCTTATAATAAAGATTCTTCTATTTTATTTTACCCACTTAGAGTCTTATTTTCTCTCGAGATATTTAATTTTAATTTTTGTTGGAATCCCTTTTTTATTTTTATATTGATGTTAAAAAACTTTCTTACATTCCATCGTGTTTCAAAATTATTTTTCACCTCATATCATTGTTTACTCTTTCACTAGTTTCCTACCTTGTTTTAATCTTGTTTTGCATTTCCTCTTCTTGTCAATTGGCATGTTACTTTTCGAGTCTTATTTTCCAATTGTCTTCATTTAATATTGTATCTTTCTTCTATTTTCTACTTTTCCTAGGTTCTTTATTTTAATGTTGCTTTATTATTGTTTATCCTATGACTTTTCTTGCATTTTCCCATCCCAAAGGTCCATAAAAACTTCTTAATGACAAATGAGCATTTTTTGGAAACATCCTAATAATCTAATGAACTATAATAGAAATAATGGGTGAGTAGGGATCCCTTTATGTTTCCATTTTCTCCCATTCTTTTTATGTGTAACTTGTTATCATTGATCTTATTTTATTACCTGTAATTTTTTTTCTATGTTTATTATAAGATGAAATGATTATTGTTTATTTTATAAAATTCCTTTGCCTTTATCTTGTTAAATGAGGATTGTAAAAATATTTATACATCATGATTTTTAGAGATAAAAACTTTATGTTCATGTCATATGCCTATAGGTAGAGGCCTCACTTTACTTATTTTTATATATGATATATATGAGATTTTCAAGGTAGATGCAAGTCTTATTTTTTGGTTAATTACAGGTTCATTATTATGGATTCATAGTAGGCTAAGGTAATTCCATGTTCAATTTGGGGAAGATTTGTGGGAAACATGGGGAATGTCCTTGTTCTGATGTAGGTTATTATAATGTTCAATATTTCCATTATGGCATTCTTATATATAATGTGTTTCTCTATGTATCTCATATGTATTCCATGGGGCTTAATATATCTTACTTGAATTCTATGTGTCTTCATAACCCTTGTGTGTTATCATATGTCTGATTTTTTCCCATATGTGTGATGTGTTTTCATATACTTAATGTGTTTTCATATACTTAATGTGTTTTCAAATTCCTTGTGTTTTCATGTGCTTGATTGATATGGGGCCCAAGAGGAGACCTGGTGGACAACTTGCTTAATATGGGTTAAATAAGTTATGTGCAAAAGTGATTTACTAAATGATAGAGAACATGAAATGGAATACAGTAAAGAAATGGGAAATAAATAACAAAGTGATAACATAATTAGAACTATAACATCAATGTTTTATTATTTTAAGTTTTGTATAATTTGAGAGATCATATGTGTTAGCGTCAGACTTTCTAACTTTATTTTTTATGTATTTTGGCACTATGTATTGCTAACCTACAAATAATGGAAGTGTACATTATTATACAATGTAGGAAGACAAAGAATCGATTACACCATTATAACTATTGGTAAAAACCTCTTTATAACCACAAAGTGTAGTGATGCCATTAACTATTATTACTGACAAATCATTAGTTATAGGACTGGAACTATTAAGACTATATGGTAATGTATAAATAGATGGTACTAGACCCACTAACATAGCATTTGATGTAAGCACAAGGCTAGACATACAACTACAGTAATATGTGATATGTCTGAGTGACCTAGATCCTCTTGGATTAGTCTCCCTCCTTGAATATCTATGGTCCCCATTGCATATATTTGTGGAAGAAGATGTGGGAATATATTCGCAATGTACACTTTTGTAAACCATTTTCCTTGGGAAGGCATGTGACCTACTTTGACAACTTAGAAGAGAGGAATCTCTTGTCATGTGTCTATTTGACATGATTATCAATTATTTAATCCAATTCTACTAGAATACTACAATCTAGATTGATCTTTACCTATTATAGAGTTTTCACAGTATCTAAAGTTTCCAACAAGGGTGTAAATTAATGCCACAAGAGTTCAGTGTTGAATACTGGAGCAACCCAAGATAATCTAGTAGATTGATCTTGAAAGTGTTATCTCCTATTTTCTTGGTGATGTTTTAGGGTCCATACCAAATTGGATGAAGCTTGTAGTACAGTTGTGTCATTATTTCCTTCTACAGGTGTATCCAGACTCAATCACCAACCTGAAAGGTGTGTGGTGTATGATGTTTGTCATGGTACTACTTGTAATTTGTATTTTATTATTATAGATGGTTTGAACTTGTTGTTGAAGATATTGAATGTTCTTAATGAATTAAAAAAAATTATCTTAATTTTGAATGGAAGGATTTTTACTATTGTTTGTGGAATAGGATAAGCTATGTTAATGGGCACCAAGGGCTAGAAACCCAAATAAACTTGAAAAGGGTTTTGTGTATTAGAGGTGTGCAAAGATATATTGTAGTTATGTTGAATGAAAGGTAGACTTTCATCCCAAGTTTATTTCTTATTTGAATTTTACACCTTAGAAGATTCCCTATCATCCTATTGACCACTTCCATCTATTCATTAATGTGGGGATGGAAAGCAATGGACTTGTTCAACTTTGTGTCTAGCATAGACCAAAGTGTTTTCTAGATATGGCTCAAAAATCTATAGTCTCTATTAGACAAGATAATTTTTTGGACTCCAAAGTGGATCCAGACATATTTAAAATATAACTGAGTTGTTTCTAGAGTTGATATAGCTTTCTTCTAAGGTATAATAATTTTATTTTTTGAGAATATATCAAAAACTACATATATGCAATCATTAACATGTTTGGTAGTAGGGTGACTTGAGAGGAATTCCATGGAAACAAATTCCCATGGTCTCCTTGAAACCAATAGAGACGTGTATAAACCTTGATTATTTTTTACTAGCTTGGATATGGTACATACAGTACGTGACTTGATGTATTTGGAGACATCAAACATGAGATGTGGCTACTATAAATACTTTTGCAACATCACAAGTATCTTTTCAATCCCAAAATATCTTACAACCTTGTTGAAAAGAGCCTCTCATATTAGTTTATGTCCCTTTGCTTCATTCAAAATGCACAAGTGTCCAATATTATAGAGAAGACAATCCTAACATTATAAATCTAGAATTGAATTACCATAGAAAAAATTATGATAGATATCATCAAAATCCATGTCAGATGGATACAATTCTAACCATGCATTGACTTCATCTCCACATGCATCAAGTATAAAAAGGAGAGTTTTATCCAAAGAACAACTTAGTCAATATGTAACAAGGTTTTCACTTCCCTTCTTATGCCTAATGTTCAGATGGAATTACTAAAGGTAAGAATACCATATCTTGTGCTAATCTTGATGCAACTTGTTCTACTTCTGTAAGAACTAAAGTGGCTTGTGATCTGTGTGGGTAATAATCTCCTTTCCAAAGATATAGTTCTCCCAATGTTTACATGATTTAAAAATAGCATAAATCTCATGATCATATGTTGGGTAGTTCCTTACCGGTGTGATGAAAGCTTCATTATGGTAAAAATTAGGTGACCATGTTAAGTGAGGATTTCTCCAAGTGTAAAGTTAGAGGCATCTATCTCAAGCTCAAATGGTTATTGAAGGTTCAAAAAAGCAATTACTGGTGTGAAATAGATTATGTGTTTTAATTTTTTAAATACTTTATATTGTGCATTAGTCCAAACAAAGGTTTTTCTAGAGCCACCTTGGTTAACTTTGTTTAGAGACCAAGACATGTGAGAGAAATCTACTACAAATCTTCGATAAAAATTTTCCAATCCCAAAAAGCTATGAAGCTCTATGAGATTATTTAGTTTTGGATAATCCTATATGACTTGTATCTTGGTTGGGTCCACATGCAATCCTTGTGTGTCCATAATGTAACCAAAATATTGGATATGTGGCATGGTAAATGAACATTTTTACATTTTTGCATATATTTTTTACTTCCATAAAGTGTCAATCACTTGCTCAATATGGTGCAGGTGTTCATCACATGTTCTATTGAAGTTTAGGTTATTTTTAAGGTGTACTACAACAAATGAATTTGTGAATGGCCTCAGGATAGTTTTCATCATCTACATGAATGTGTTTGGGGCATTGGTCAAGCCAAAGGGCATGACTAACCATTTGAACAACCCTTATTTTTCCTTGAAGGTTATCTTCCAAATGTCTATAGGATCAACAAGAATTTGATGATACCCAAACTTGAGGTCAACCTTAGTGAAGTATTTTTCACCATAGAGCTAGTCTAATAAATCCTCAATCCATGGAATGGGATAAAAAAATTGGCTCTATAGTCAATGCAGAGCCTCCATGTGTTATCCTTATTTGACATAAGCATAATTGGGTTTCAACAAGGTGATGAACTAGGCTTGATTATCCTTTGTCCATGATTTCATGAATATGTCTCTTGACCTCTTCATTCTCCAAAAATGGTATGTGGTATAATGAATCATTAGGGAGAGGTAGTCCAGGGATAATATCAATAGTGTGCTTTACCACATAGTGTGTAGATACTTCTTTTGGTAGTTGGAACACATCCTTATATTCATCTAACTTAAGCTGCAATGTAACTTTCTACATTGATGCTAGAGGAAGTATGGTGACCATAGGTTCTGCAAGGATTTTCTTATGTTCAGACCTCACCATCAAAAGCATGAACTTATGACTAGATGTTACTAGCTTCTTACATTGTTTGGTGCTAATGAGTGATAGATTTGGAACTACTTTGGTATGTCATATCTTAAATCACCAACATTTATGAAAACATTTCTAGGATTTGATTCATTAATTACATGTCAATGAAAAATATATGGTTGACCCAAAAGAATATCACATACCTCTATTGGAATGGTATCACAAAGGACTATATCTTGAAAAGATTTGATGTTATACACCCGTTGACACTATTGAATGACATGTTTCTTAAAAAATGCATTGAAGCATCAAGTGGAGTAAGTTTTTGGGTGAGGCATTAGAACCAAGTTCAATCTTTAAACAACTTTAGTAGAAACTAGGTTCTTCTAACTTCCATTATCAATAATGAAGTGTAATGTTTGGACATTGATCCAAATTTGAGAATAGAACAAACTTTTTGCTTCCTTCATTTTCATAGTGGTAGAAGAGATGTTTTCAATACCTACCATTGTGTTAGGCTCAGACTTCATGATTTTTTTAGCTTTGTTTGGTGTTCTGGTGATGGTACTAGTGGCCTCAAGCTGTGAAAGTAGGGTTTTCCTAGTGTGGCACTCCTCATTAGAATGATTGAAAAATTTATGAATGGAAGACCACTTTTTAGTCTTAGACTAATTGTTCTTATCATTTGATAGTTATTACTTATTCTTTGGTGGTTTTTTAGATTTAATCCCTAATTTAGAATTATGCTTGGAAGATTTAGACTATTATTTCTTCATCTAAGACTTTGAATATTCTATCGTAGTCTTGGTCTTAACCTTTGATTCAAACTTGAAAGTGTATTTATAGGCTTCCCCAATGGTGTATTTTGGAACATCTCTAAATTTGATGTTGTTGGAATTTGTCTCCCATCTGAGAACATCAAGGAAGGTATGATGAAGGGTCATGAGTCTCAAGCCCTAACTTCATGTAATCATACCTCATATTTTTGGGCATACAAAATGTTGACCAAAATTTTACCCCAAGTCAAATTGGGTCAACCCCCTACATTTTCAAACTTTCATAAGGTCCCCTAGGTTTTAAAATGGTCACCATGGTCCTAGTTGAGGTCAAGTCACACCTTGAAGATCATAAAACATTTTTAGTCTTTGTCATACTTGTCCATTTTTATTAATGTCCTTTTATGCCACCTTTTGGTAATTTTAAGGAATTATATGGTTTTTCCACAAAATGACAAATTTCAACAATTAGGATAACATATTTCATATTAGATAATCTCAGAGAAAGGCTTTGAAAATGAACCATTATAGGTCTAAAATAAAAAAGAAGAATATCATCTACAAAAGGTCAGTTTCAAATGGTTGTACAAACTAAGGTGACTCATCTAAAGGTGTGAAGGATTTAATAAGGTGTCATGGCATCCCTATAGGTCATTTATAGGCTTAGGTAGCCTCAATATATCCAAAATGGATGAAAACCATTTTCTCTCTATTATCTCTCCCCTAGATAGCTCAGAAAGGGTCGACAGTTTTCATTTGGTACGGATAGGAGAAGAGGAGTTGGAGTAAGTGCACTTGGTGGATGTTTGGGTTCCCTATGAGCTTCCATTTCATGGTCATAGGTTTAATATTGGTAGTATGTTTTAAATGAACAATCATTAATATTGTTAGTACCTCCAAACTCCTTATGTAATCCCAATGGCTCAGTTTTTCTCACATATTTGAATTTTTCAAATTGGTCTATCTGAACCAAGTGATTCATGTAGACTTATAAATCATATACACTCATGTCATGTTGATTTCAACTTGGTGTGGCACATGTGGACACAGAAAGATAGGCAAAAACATCTCCTTGTGCTAAAAGTGAATACCAATGGTCTACAAAATAGTGTTTGATAGTTGTAGAGTTCATCCTTCTATGAGTGGCTTTAGTTAAAGAGTAATACACTTTTTTTCAACCTCTCATTACATGGTTTTTCATATTTTCCATTGAAGGTTTGTATTGAAAAGATCTCAAGGGTGGTAGTCCAACATGGGGCTAAATATCAAACACCATAGCCACCTCTATTTTCTCAAAGTTGAAGAAAGTTAATTAATGGGATTATTTACCTTAGTTTCTCTAAAAATGGATTATTCTCCACACAATTTCATTTCATGGTGAATGTAAATGAGGTCTAAGCAAGCCTAATAGCTTCATTCTTACAGCCTAGACCTAGGGGTAACATCTTAACATAAGAGGAGATGATTAGGTAAAGATAAGATGATGATAGAATGGGTTTTAAACTTAGTCAAAATATTTATTGAAACACTAAGAGAACTACAGTGACATTAGGCCAAAATGAACCTATAACATTGCAATGCAACTTGCACTCCTATAGTGCATTAATGATAGTGGGATGATGCATGGTCTCAAGCCAGAGATGAGCCAATTCAAGTGCGAGATGGCCCTAGTGACCTAAGAGGAAACTAAAAGTGTGAAGTATATTTCTTAGACATATATCATCACCTACATGAATCTCTTGACTTCTCTAATGAACACCTACAGTTTGACCCGAGAGAAAGACTAGCCTAACCTAGTGAAAGTTATAGGTTTGGTTGGTAGGAAAAGGTGTAAGTTGAAGATGATAATGTAAAAATAAATCTCATAGTAATAATATCACATTTACATGATATTATTAGATGAAATTATTGATCCAATCTGGGTTTTAAAATATCTTATTCAGTTAATCAAAACATTACACACAGTCACAAGCCTATAAGCTAGTATTGAGAATTTAAGATGTTGACAAATCTAAAAGCATGGTAAATATTTGGAAATGTGTAAAAGGGGTCATCATGGGTTTAAAAATACTCCCATGGCCTCCTTTAAGTGATAATAATAGTGTAATTACCCATTATTTTGTCTCAAACCTGGCCCATTTCTTAGGCTAGGGGCAACCAAGGGACTAAGAGAGATATGATGAAATGGCCATCTCAAATCCCAAGAAAGTATACACAGAGATCCTAAAATGTGGGTCAAGCACTCACATATCATCCTAATATATATTAAATCTCATGTGAAGTTAGTTACATAGTTAGTACTTCGATTAGGCCAATTGACCTAAGACACCCCATAAGCAATGCAACTTGCAGACTTAGTGCATTGATGATAAAGGATGAATGGTAGAATATTAAGGAACTATAGGATGATATTTAGGGTTGAATTGAAGGTGAGTAAGTTTTTAAAAGGTCTTAAATCTAGTGTGACCACTCATAGGTGGTCACATACTCAGAAAAACCAATCTATGCCTATAAGGCCTAAAACTAGGCATGAACCTCAATGTTTAAAATGGCATTATATGATCATGTGATCTCCCAAAACAATGTGAGATATTTAATGGGAGAGTGCAGGGTTTATTATATTAAATGGATTATATAATATAATTCATATTGACCATTTTTGGCCTCAAATTGTTTCAAGGATATCCAAAATGCATAACAACTACCTGAGGAGCAGCTTCTTTCACTCACATCTATACAGATGAGATGCATGGGGTATCAATAAATTATGGATAGTTAAGGGAAGTCACGAAATTGAAATCAGTGGCATTGGTTTGAAGGTTAGGGGCCTAACCTTTATGAATCATCGTTAAGAACCTAAATGACCTAAAACCCTCCCAAAGCTTCATAACAACTCATGAGAAAAAGATGAAGTGTAATGAATATATAAGGGGTCAATTGACCTAGAAATTTATTTATATCTACTTGTAACTCTCCCAATCTCCTTACCACTCAATTGTTTTGTACCATCACTTGTATGAATGAGTCAAATTTTATGTTTTTTATAAAAATTGAGGTGATTTAAAGGTGCAGAAGGGAATAGGTGAATGAAAACCATGGTGTAATGTGTGTGTATATGTTTTATAACTCCTTAGACCCCATTATTACCTAATTCATGTATGGATACTACTCTTCCAAGTTGATTGTTACAGGCAGTCTCGAACAACAAGAGAGCAAGTTGACTACCAAATTAAATATGAATAGTATGATTTTGAGTTTTCTTGAGGCCTATATGATAGAATAAAATATAAATAAATTATTATTATTTGTCCCATATCTCTACAATGAACTCTCTTGATCATATGTAGGTCACCCTAGTGACAAGTGTGAGAGTTCAGGCCTAGAGGGCTAGTGAGTGGCTGCAAGGAAGTAAACAATAAGTGGAAAAGATAAGATCGTTAGTTGGAGGGGTGCATAATGACCTACACCAATAATTTTTCAACCTTATCAAGTAATTACATATTTTTCAATGACCTCTAAGGTAGTTATAAGTAGTTAGTGGACTCCTCATCAAGAAAATAGTTTCAAGAAGGACAATGAAGTGTCCCTATGCTAACTTGAGGAAGATGTCATGTTTCAGATAGACACTTTTCCAAGATAACCTCATGATATGTTTTCAAACTATTTATTTTGCAGTATAACTAGTATTCAAGACTTGATACTTGGCATTGTGACTCTCCAATGTCACTCTTTATCTATGTTATCATATTGCTCTATATATTGAAGCCGTTTTGGCATTGTAAATAATCCACAATTGGTATGGTGAAGCCCTTCTAGTTTGAAATCTTGTTTTGCATTTGAATAAACTTATTAAGTTAGTTTATTCTATGAAATTCTTGCCTAAATATTTCAATTAGTTCATTTGGATGACAAATGATGATTTTTTCTCCTTGCTTCCATTCTGCTCTTGTATGCATTGTGTGAGTAACTTTTCTTCTAAAAGGTCTGATAAAGTGTAATTTTTTGTTATGTGTATTTGAAGTGTAAATATTATTAGAAATGTCTAATATCAGACCTTATTTTCAATCAACTTTAGGAATGCATATAAATCTGCCTCCATGTAGAAACACTTATGCTAGAAGAACCTTGAGTTGAGATCAGTTTTTAGTAATTTGCCTTCATAGTGAAAGTTTTTGGTATGTTTGTGGAGATAAATTAAGTGTATCACATCTATTAATGTAGGTTAATTCCAAATTTTGTTCTTCATTTTTAACCCCAATAAGCAATTAGTCTAGTGTAGTTGAGAGCCTAAATAGTTAGATCAAGGGATCTAGCCCATAATCTAGAGATCTATCTCTTGTAGTAATCTACATATACTTAGAGATAGTTTCATGTTCTCCCAAATTTGAGAAGGTATGATTGACTTCTCTAAGATGAAAATTTGGGATATTATATTTATTGCACACTTGGTGGGACATGTGGTCCAAGAAGGTTGTTCAAAGTGGATGTTAGTCTTGACAACAAAGAGGTTGTAATAGTTTACTTCCTACAGTCCCTGACAACTCCAAAAATTGACTCTTGGTGGTATACTAGTGCATTATTTCATGCCTAAGGTAAACATAATATCTCTTATTAAATTCATTCCTTTTGATTTCCAAGAGCTTCCTTATTATTCTCTCAAATTAAATATATTTTCTAACACCCATCCTTACCCAAAGAGATCATACCTTTCTCATAGACCTATAATAAAGTTTTTGATTGGCACAATATTTAAAAATCCTAAAGTTATCATGGCAAGGAACCTAAATTTTGTTGATTTCAATGGCTATATTACTCTAAGACTTTCCCATTATGATGACATTCCCATATCAGCCTTCAAAAGTGTCCCTTCATACACTGGTGAGACTACCATTACTCCTATTGAGCACATTAGAAATATTGTCAACTTTTGGAATATACATCACTTCATTGAGGATAATATACATATCAGGTTGTTGGATATCTCTTTCAAGGGTAAATATCTTTATTGGTACAGTACTTTGGCTCCTGGATCTATCACCACATGGGATGAGTTGGGTGATGCTTTGAGGAGAAAGTTTGAGGACAAGAGTGACAATTGACTGAGCAGCTAACCAACATAAGGAGAGAACCTCAAGAAGCTATTCAAGACTTCAACATAAGGCTTTAGCAGGCATGGGATAGGATCCCAATCTTGGTAAGACCTAATTCACATCATGATTTCCTTTATCATCTTAAGGCTTTTGACAATGATATTTCTATGATGATACAATCTATGGGAGGGAACATATTGCCTAATGCCTATGAAATTGCCATTAGGGATGATAATTATTTGATTTAGGCTGTTAAAAATTTTCCAATAGCCCCTATGCCTCTATTCCTTGATCTACAAACCCCTACACCTATTATTGTTCCCATCCCTACTCCAAATCATAAGCTAGTTGCCCCCAGTCAATCAAGTCAATCTAATGAGGTAGAAAGAATGAAGGCTCTTGAGCAAGATATTTTAGGTGTCAAGAAGATTATACAATAGCATTAATTGATACCTTTCTAAATCCACTATCAACACAATCACTCATATCCAAATTATCAAGGCAATAGACTACCCTTTCAAGGTCATCTTCAAGCTTAAGGGAAACTAGTTCAAGAAAAAACATATAATGGTTATAATCCTAATGCTCCCTCCACCTAAAAATCATTATTGCCTACTCAAAAAAACCTTGTTCAATAGCATGAGGGTCAACTTCCATGGGATCAACTTTATTATCCTTCTACCTATGCAAATGATTCCTTTAATCAAGCTTTCATGGAAAATTTGGGAACAATGCCAGCCATGACTCAAGCTGAGGTATATAATGGAGGAGAGAATAATGGAGAGAGTACTCAAGTGGGGTCTAATTTATTCAATTGGTAGTAATATGAATCATGTGTTAGAATTTCCAAGGGAAATCAAGCAAAGATTCAAGTCCTATAGCTATAAACATAAGGTCAAATATAAAGGCAATTGAATAGGTTCAAGGGGTTGGTAATGGTCCATCAATGAGCTTTCAAACACTCCAAAGGGTAGGTATGTCTAATGCAATCCAAAATGCACAAGTAGATCAAAACATTTAGAATGCTAAGATTTCTTTCATACCTCATAATTCTCAAGTTATAGGCAACACTACCCTCATCAATAGATAAGCTAAGGTTAGTGCCTCGCTCACTAACATTGTAGATCAGATGAAAAAGGCTCATGCAAATGTATCGATGTGGGATACACTATAAATTATTGGACAAGTAGACCTACACCAAGAAGAGCTTTCTAAACATAGCATAGCAACCAAGCAACCTAGTGGGAAAGAGGCATCCTTCACAAACACATTGAATCATAGTTAGGGATAGCCAAACAAATTTGAGAAAGTAGAAAAACCTCATCCATTATGTCTCTTTATCATCATTAGAGATGCTTTGGTTCACAATTGTTTTATTGATAGTGGATCAAGTACTTTAGTCATGCCCAAGTAAGTAGCTGATAAGTTGAATTGAAGTATGAGCCTCATTCTAAAGGAGTAATACAACTAGATGGGTCAGCTTCAAAGATAATTGGCATAATCAAAGGTTTGCAACTAGTTCTTCATGCTTATCCTACTTTCATTATTCCTCAACATGTTATTGTTATGTATGTGCCACCTCACTTTTCCCTTTGCTTGTCAATATATTTTACTGGTAAGATTGGAGGATACTTAACTTCATATTGGTCCTATATGGCATTTAGGACTAGGTATGGTGATAAGGTGTCAATCAAATCTGAACCTCTATCTAAATTTCATGTGGATACATATGTACCTTATACATCAAACATGAATTTCAATATTAGTGATGCATAAGATCATCCTAGTGATCAAAAACCTCTAACACTTCTTGATGGCATAGTTGACTTGTACCTTAATGAATGGGGAGTTGAGCAATATGGATTTAAACCAAACGAGCATATTTAAGAAACTATTCTTCATACATACATATTCCATGAAGAATGTAATGGGTCTCTTGAGGCAAATTATGATGACACTCTAAGACAGGATGCATGGGCAACTACCTTTTGCATGTGGAGGATAATGTTAGTATCCCATCTATAACAAGGCATGATAGTCCTAGTGAGCATTCAGTTCTACTTACCAAAGAAGAGAATGTTAATAAGCATGATCCTCAAGAAAATATAGATGATATGTGGTATCAATTCAATCCCATATTACAGGAGTTTGAAGAGGTAAGTAGGTCTATAACTCTTCAAAAATAATATAAACCTGATGATGAGGTCAATCATGTACCAAATGAACACAAGGAATAGGGTGGGGTCTCTACCAAGTAGGAAACAACTTTGGTATACCATGAAGTGTTTGGTAAACTAAAAGATAGCCTTGATGACTCCCTATAGAAAACATATCATGATTCAAACATATTTGAAGTTGGGAAGGGTTTCATGACTCCCAATGATCAAATTGAGGAGTGTCAAGTGGACAAGATAAAGGCCAAGTAAGCTGCAAAGTCTAAAAAGATTATAGGCAGGTTGGATGAAGTATTCATGAGAGTTACAAGTGACACACTTGTAGTTAGCATAAGCTCCAAAACTGGTAATTCATTTTATTACCTCCATAAGCAAGTTTTCATTGACAAACATTCATTCTATGATGGTTTGTTTTCATAGAGAAGTAGTGATTCTATAATCATTGTCTTTGACCCTAGTTGAAGCAATGAATAAATTCCCATTTACCTCAAGTGTCTTGAGGTCTTGTATATATTAGGATAGGTGTGTGTTTTCCATAAGTGTTGGGCACATTATTTGGTGTGAGTTATATGTGTGTTTGTGAGTTATATGTGTGTTTTCCCTAAGTGCTTAGAGAGCACATGTGTGTGTTTTGTTGTCTTGTTGTGTTTGTTTATTTATTTTTGTGTTTGGTGTGATTTTGGAGTCTTTTCAAAGGCATATCATTGCCAATAGTAGCATATGAGTGACTCCATCTCCCAATGGTAAGAGAAATCAAGTAGTCCTTAGCATAACAAACATGTTACCCTTGGAAATCACCAAAATGTTGACCAAAATTTTACCTCAGGTCAAATTACGTCAACCCCCTTGAAATTTAAAACTTTCATAACCCTATGTTTGAAAATGGTCACCATGGTCGTAAGTGAGGTCAAGTCACACCTTGAAGGTCATACAACATGTTTAGTCTTTGTCACACTTGTCCATTTTTCTTAATGTCCTTTTACGACACCTTTGGGTCATTTTAAGGAATTGTACAATTTTTAGACAAAAGTACAAATGTCAAGAAGCAATATATTGTATTTCATGTCATACAATATCTGAGAAAGGCTTTGAAACTGAAACATTATAGGTCCATCATAAAAAATAAGATCATCTACAAAAGGTCAATTTTAGATGGTTATATGGACTGAGGTGACTCATATGCAAGTGTGAAGGCTTCAAAAAGGTGTCATGGCATCCCTACAGGTCATTTCAAGCTTAGGTAGATTTAATAGATCCAAAATGGATGAAAATAATTTTCTCTCTCCTATCACTCCCTTGGATAACTCAGAAAGGGTCAACGATTTTCATTTGGTACGGATAGGAGAAGAGGATTTGGAGTGAGTGAACTTGGTAGATTTTTGGGGTCCTTGTGAGATTCTATTTCATGTTCATATTTTCAAGATTAGTGGTTTGTGTTGTATAAACAATCATTAAGATTGTTAGTACCTCTAAACTCCCTGTGGAATCCCACTGGCTCAGTTTTTCTCACAGCTTGCATTTTTGAAATTTGTATGTGTAAACCAAGTGATGTGCATAGAATTATAGATCCTATACACTAATGTCATGTTGATTTCAACCTGGTGTGGCACATGTGGCCACAAAAGGATAGGCAGAAACATCTCTTTGTGCTAGAAGTGAATACCAATGGTCTGTAGAATAGTGTTTAATAGTTGCAGAGTTCATCCTTATGTGAGTGGCTTCAAGTCAAGAGTAATACACTTATTTGTAACCTCTCAAGGCATTGTTTTTTAGATTCTCCATTGAAGGTTTGTATTGAAAAGATTTTAAGTATGACAATCCAACATGGGGTTAAATATCAAACACCATAGCCACCTCTATTTTCTCAAAGTTGAAGAAAGTTGCTTAATGGGAAGATTTACCTTAATTTTTTTGAAAAGTGATTCTACTCCACATAATTTCATTTCATGGTGAATGTTTATGAGGTCTAAGCAAGTTTAATAGCTTCATTGTTGCAGCCTAGACCTAGGGGTAACATCTTAACATAAGAGGAGATGATTAGGTCAAGATAAGATGATGGTAGAATGTATTTTCAAATGAATAAAAATATTGATTGAAACACTCATATAAATATAGTGCCATTAGGCCAAAATTAACTTGGAACATTGCAGTGTAACTTGTACACCTATAGTCTATTAATGATAGTGGGAAGATGCATGGTCTCAAGGTAGAGATGAGTCCATTCAAGTGTGAGATGGCCCCAGTGACCTCAGAGGAAACAAAAAATTTTATTTACATTTCTTAGACATATATAATCACCTAAATGAATATCTTGGCCTCTCTAATGAACACCTACAATTTGACTCAGGAGACAGACTAGCCTAACCTAATGAAAATCTTAGGTTTGGTTAGTAGGCAGAGGTGTAAGTTGAATATGATCATTTATAAATCAATCTAAGAGTGAGAATATCACATTTACATGTGATTCTCAAAGGAAAATATTGATCCAAGATGGGTTTCAAAACCTCATACTTAGTCAATCAAAACCCTAAACACAGTCACAGGCCTATAAGCTAGTATTGAGACATTAAGATGTTGAGTGATCTAAAAGCATGATTAGGATTTGGAAATCAGTATAGGGGGTCATAATGTGTTGAAAAATACTCCCATGGAATATTTTAGGTTAGACTAATAGTGTAAGTACCCACTATTTTTTCTCATACCTGGGCCACTTCTTGGGCTAGGGGTAATCAAGAGACTAAGAGAGATATGATGAAATGGCCACCTCAAAACCCAAGCAAGTATACACAAATCTCTTGAAAGGTGGGTAGATCACTCCCATAGAATCCTAATACACAATAAATCTCATGTGAAGGTAGGTACATAGTTGGTACTACCATTAGGCCAACTGACCTAAAACACCCCACAAGTAATGTAACTTGCAGATTTAATGCATTAATGGTAAAGGATGAATGGAAAAATATTAAGGAATTTTGGGATGATATGTAGGGTTTAATTGAAGTTGAATAAGTTTTGAAAATTTTATAAATCCACTTTGACCACTCATCGGTGGTCACATACTCAGAAAACCCAGTCTATGCCTATAAGGCCTAAAACTAGGCATGAACTTTAAAGCTTCAAAAGTCATTCCTATGATCATGTGATCTCCCCAAAAAATGTGAGAGATTTAAAGGGAGAGTGGAGGGTTGATTATATTTATTGGTTTGGAGAATAAAATTCAAATTGGCCATTTTTTACCTCAAATTATCTCAGGGGTGTCTAGAATGCACAACGGCTACCCAAGGAGTAACTTCTTTCACTCACATATGTACGGATGAGATGCATGTGGTATCAAGAACTTAGGGATAGTTGAGGAAGGTCATGAACTTGAAATTAGTGGCATTGGTTTTAAGGTTAGGGGTCTAACCTTTATGAACCATTGTTAAGAACCTAAATGACCTAAAACCCTCCTAAAAGCCTCATAACAACCCGATGAGAAAAAGATGAAGAGTAATGCATCTAGAAGGGGTCAATTGACCTAGAAAGTGATTTATATCTACTTGGAACTCTCCCAATATCCCTACCATTCAATTATTATGTACCATCACTTGTATGGATGAGTCAAATTATGTGTTTTCTGCAAGAATTGAGGTGATTTGAAGGTAATAGGTGAATGAAAATCATGGTGGAAGGTGTGTGGATATGTTTTATAACTCCTCATACCCCATTCTTACCTTAGTCATGTATGGAGACTCCTCTATTAAGTTGACTGTTGTAGGAAGTCTTGGATAGAACAGTAA
This sequence comes from Torreya grandis, assembly GCA_037957365.1. Classification (NCBI taxonomy): domain Eukaryota; kingdom Viridiplantae; phylum Streptophyta; class Pinopsida; order Cupressales; family Taxaceae; genus Torreya; species Torreya grandis. The sequence goes on along the minus strand of JARHVA010002512.1, from coordinate 2,427,735 downwards.
GAGAGCAAGGTGACTACCAAATTGAATATGAATAGTGTGATTTTGAGTTTTCTTGAGGCCTATATGATAGAATAGAAGAAAAATATATTATAATAATGTGTCTCATATATATGCAATTAAATTTCTTGAGCATATTTAGGTCCCCCTAGTGACAAGTGTGAGAGTTCAGGCCTAGAGGGCTAGTGAGTGGCTGCAAGGAAGTAAACAACAAGTGGCAAAGAGAAGATCATCAGTTGGAGGGGTGCATAATGCCCTGAACCAATCATGTTTTCACCTTATAAAGTTATTACATATGTGTCAATGACCTCTAAGGTAGTTTTAGGCAGTTAGTGGACTCCTCATCAAGAAAATAGTTTCAAGAAGGATAATGAAGTATCCCTACTAACTTGAGGAAGATGTCATGTTTCAAATAGGCACTTGTCCAAGATAACCTCATGATCTATTTTCTAACTCTTTCTCTTACATTTTAACTATTCTCCAAGACTTTAAACTTGGAATTGTGACTCTCCAACGTCACTCTTTCTCTCTCTTCTCTTATTGCTCTATATATTGAATCCATTTTGGCATTGTAAAAATCCATAATTGGTATATCAAAGTCATGCTAGTTTGACATCTTGTTTTGCTATTGAATAAAGTTCTTAAGTTGGTTTAGTCTTTGAAATTCTACTTAAGTATGTCAAGTGGTCCATTTGGATGACAAGTGATGATTGTTTCTCCTTGCTTCCATTCTGCTCTTGTATGCATTGTGTGAGTGACTTTTCTTCTAACATGTCTCATGAAGTGTAATTGTTTGTTAGGTGTAATTGAAGTGTCAATAGTATTAGCAGTGTCTAATATTACACCTCCTTTTCAATCACCTTTAGGAATGCATAGAAATTTGCCTCCATGTAGAAACATTTATGCTAGAAGAACCTTGAGTTGAGATCAATTTTTAGCAATTTGCCTTCATAGTGCAAGTTTCAAGTATGTTTGTAAAGATGTCTTTGGTGTATCACCTCCATTAGTGTAGGTTACTTTCATGTTTCCTTCTTCCCTTTTCACCCCATTAAGTGATTAGTCTAGTGTAGTTTAGAGCTTAAACAGTTAGATCAAGGGAGCTAGGCCATGATCTAGAGATCTATCTCTTGTAGCAATCTACATATACTTAGAGATAGTTCCATGTTATCCCAAATTTGAGAAGGTTTGATTGGCTTCTCTAGGGTGAAAATTTGGGATATAACATAAACAATGATGAAAAGTTTAGGAAAACACAATGATACCATTTAGGAATGATATGAAATGTGTATGCTTTAATACCATTGATTTGGGGCCTAGGAGGAGATATGGTGGACAACTTGCTTAATGTGGGTTCAACAGGTTATGTGTAGAAGTGATTTACTAAATGACAAGGAACATGAAATGCAATGCGGTAAAGAAATGGGAAAGAAAGAATAAATTGATAACATAATTAGAACTATAACAACAATGTTGTATTATGTCAAGTTATGCACAATCTGAGAGATCAAATGTGTTATTATCAGACTTCCTAACTCTATTCTACTATGTAGTCTGTCATTGTACATTGTAACCTACAAAGAATGGGAGTGTGCATTATTAAAAAATGCAAGAAGAGGAAGCATTGGTTACACCATTACAATTGTTGATAACAACCTCTTAGTAATCGTAAAGTGTGGTGATGTTATTAAACGTTGTGACTGGCAAGTCATTAGTTATAGTACTAACATTATTAAGACTATGCAGTAACATAAAAATAGATTTACAAGGAATATATTTACATGAAGGTATGGGACTCACTAACACAACAGTTGATGTAAGCACAAGGATAGACATGCAATTGCAATAATATGTGGTATGACTGAGTGACCCATATCCACTTGGAACATTGACTTGATTTCCACTTCTTGATATGATTGTCTACATCTCTTATACATAATATATATGCCTTAAGGTTTCTTATATGTTCGATGTGCACGATGTGCCTTTATAGTGCATATTATACTTTTCGACCATTTGATGCCATTTTGGTTGACGATATGGTCTCAATTTGAATTCAATTCTTCTATAAATAGAAAGACATTGTAGTTCAGTTGTAAAGAAGCACACTAAGCATTCACACATTATCCATCAATCAATCATATGATTATATCGATCGCTCACAAGTATTCTAAAGAGATCAAACAATCATTAGAGGAATTATCATTGTTGAAGCTAGTAGTTTCTATGGAGCACTTTTGGCATACAATTTATGGTTTTTATATCATTGGAATTGTTTTCAATTATACAATTTGTTATATTCGATATTGTTCATTTTTTAGGGACCCAATAAATAAATAATGCTTAAAACCCTAACAAACACTTGATACAAATGCTAAAACATTTATTGTTTCCAATCTAGGGCAAGGAGAAATATGTTATGCAAGTTAAATGTGTCGCAATACAAAAAATCAACGCAAGGGTAATTGAAGGTCCCAATTAGGGGAGCACAATTGCCAAATCAATGTGAGTCTTCTATCATCTTAGATATTTTATGTGTTCACAATTCATGATATGCTTTCATAGATCAAAAACTTTATTGCAATTTTTCTAAAAACCCTATATATCTTAGATAATTTCTAAACAAAGTCACCATCCCTGCTGAGTGCACATTGATCATGATGATTATCACCAAATTTCGCATTATCGCAATATTCAAGTTATACTTCCAAACCCTATAAATTTACCCTATTTCTGAAATTGGAATAATTGACTAAACATTTGTTGCTATTTTGCACCATTAGTTAACACAAATCAAGTATATGTGTCACAATTTAATTGCATTCCATTTATATGTATTTTTCATTATCTAGCATAATAATACTTTCTCAGTATTGAAGGCTTTCACTCAAGTTGAATTTGCCAATCAACCTTAATTGTTAGAACGGCTTGTATAACGGATTTGTTATTGCATTTGTAACCTGAACGCTGGTATACCAATACAAATACATCTACTTAACCGTTACACTACAACCAGAAATACTAATCATCAGCATTCTTTATTAAATAAAATACATCCAATTAATCTAACCAGTTTTGTGGGACATTAACTGAATCACTTCATTCTATTTTTATTTTATTTTTTATCAAATAAAATACATTATGCCACATCCATTGGTATCGGCTGCTTGGATTCCTTCGACTTAATGCAAATAATTCTTATTAACAAAAATTGAAATTTGCAAATGCAACACAAAATAAATCAAATTATTTTCCATTTAAATAAAACAATTGGCTTGAACAAAAGGAGCTGAGGAAGCCCAATATCATCGATGAACAAATGAATAAAAATGATAATGCCGAAATAATCTGTTTGCTTTTGCAAACAACGGTGAACGCAGTGCTTTTAGACCCTTCAGCTTCCTATTGCTATTGCTTTCATAAGTCAACTAAAACTCTGAACATACTGCTTTTAGACCCATTTGAGTACACCATTAATTGTCTATAAATCTCAAAAATATACTCAAAACTGAGATTTGTCAAGATCGTCAAAGTAGGGGTGGTTCATGGCTGCCTTTGCTGAAATCCTCCTCGCAGGATCATACTGCAGCATTTTCTGCAAATAGTGACAAAATTTATCAGTATTTCAACCCTTCTAATATATAGTAGTAAGAGTTTAAAGAGAGTGCTGGATTTCATGGGTTTGATAAGGAAGAACATACACTCAGAAGATCAAGCCCACTGGGTGTTAAAGTGGGAACTGCGCGAGCAAGGTTCTGAGGCTTCCACTGTGGATATTCATGCCAGTCCCTTAGTACATTTACTCCTGGCCACGTGTCTTCATTTGGGGTTCCCAGTAGCCTTTCACCCAATATGTCAAACAGTGATGTCAGTTCGGTTGTCAAATAATGTCCACCAGACCAAGCAGTCTGTGGGACTAAGAGTTGTAACAAGAGTGTTCTGACACAACCCCTTGACACAAGGGCTACCCTATTAATCTTGTGAAGTGCTGTGCAATTGGCATAGCATGCCACTAAACTTTCTTCAAAATCAATAAATGAAAGTTTTTTTCTATAAATCATTTTTAAACTTCACCTGAAGATATGAAGCAGATGTTGTAGTTTTTCCCTATTAATCTTGTGAAGTGTTGTGCAATTGGCTTAGCGTGCCACTAAACTTTCTTCAAAATCAATAAATGAAAGTTTTTCTATGAAAGCATTTTAAAACTTTACCTGAAGATATGAAGCAGCTGTTGAAGTTCAGAATCTCCAGGGAAAAGTGGCCTCCTCCTCACCATTTCAGCTAAAGTGCAAAGGCAAACAAGTTAGCTAACCAGACATTCCATTGAAAAATCAAGGCATGCAACCAAAAACTGGGAATGCTTGCAATAGTGAGAGAAATGTGAAATTATATATATATTCAAACACCAAAATATCTGATTTCTTTAGTCTAATATCAAACTCACCAAAAATACAACCAACGGACCAAATATCAACAGGTGTTGAATAGTGGGTTGAACCCAGCAATACCTCCGGAGCCCTGTACCATAGGGTCACAATCTGCAAGAATACGGATATAGATCTAATAAGGATACTTATCGATGAGCAATACAAAGGGAATGGAATCCAATTATAAGATGAAAAACCTCATGGGTGTAACTCTTCAGAGGCACAGTAAAAGCTCTCCCAAGTCCGAGATCTCCGACTTTGAGCAAACCCTTGTTCTTGTCCACCAATAGGTTCTGTGGTTTTAAATCTCTGAACAAATCACATCCCATTGGAGATCAATAATAAAGCAACATCTAACAATCATTTTCATGATGGATCTGATTCAATTATCTGGGTTAACATGATCAGGCAAACTTTACTGATAAGTGATAAACAAATAGTTTTTAACAGACCAAGGTAAAGCAAGAAACCTATAAAGTAAATCTAAAATCTATATTTATAAAGATACAAATCCTTACACACGCGTGCACTCCAAACATTACCTGTGCATCACTCCATGGCTGTGGCAGTGAGCCACTCCTTTGCACAACTGATACATAAAACTCTGTAATGCAAAATGCATATACAAATAGGAATCAGCGTCTCCTCTTCATAAAATGATGCTAATAAAGTACACAGAGATTTAGTGAAGCAAATACCTGAATCACTTTAGGGGGCAGAGGATTAGCATTGGCACTGCGTCGTTCACAATCCATGAATTTCTTCAGATCTGTGTCAAGGTATTCAAATACCAAGTACAAAAGTGGTTTGCCCTTCTTGTCCACATGCTCCACACAAAGCAGCCTAAAAATGCAGTTTCATCGTCACATATAATGGCAGAAGCAGAAACCTCAATCATGAATATTCTTAAAAACACAAGCTTCTGGAAAAAACTGTGTGAAGAGTTTTTTATTGACATTTTGGATCACACTCCGTGATCCATCATTAGGATGGCTTTCTTTCTCATCCTGATGATGGATCACAGAGTGTGATCTGAAACTTCAAAAAAAAATGCTTCACACAGTTCTTTTCAGATGCTCTCATCGCTTTATCCATATGGACTATAAAAATATTAGATCTCTAATGAGTGTTCTTCTGCATTAAACATTTTTCGTGAATCATAAACTAATACACATTTGAAATCACAAAACTAGAAAGAAAAACCCTTCATCAAATCTAGGCATGACACAACAGATTCTCAAACACATATCCACTTTATGTCAAGGGAGACTTGGCTCACTGGTGTGTTTGCCAAAACCTTCATCAAATCTATGCATGACACGACAGATTCTCAAACTTACACCCACTTTATGTCAAGGGAGCCTTGGCTCACTGGTGTGTTTGCCAAAGTTTCATGGTTATTGAAAATATTAGATCTCTAATGAATATTCCTTCTGCATCAATCATTTTTCATTAATCATAGTCTATTACACATTTGAAATCACAATACTAGAAAGAAGAGCCCTTCATCAAATCTAGGCATGACATAACAGATTCTCAAACATATACCCACTTTATGACAAGGAAGCCTTGGCTCACTCATGTGTTTCCCAAAGTTTCATGGTTGTTCATAACTTCATCAAATCTAGGCATGACACAAAAGATTCTCAAACAGATACCCACTTAATGTGAAGGGAGCCTTGGCTCACTGGTGTGTTTGCGGAAGTTTCATGGTTATTGAAAATATTAGATCTCTAATGAATATTCCTTCCGCATTAATCATTTTTTGTGAATCATAGACCTAATACACATTTGAAATCACAAAACTAGAAAGAAAATCCCTTCATCAAATCTAGGCATGATACAACAGATCCTCAGACATATACCCATTTTGTATCAAGGGAACCTTGGCTCACTGGTGTGTTTTCCAAATTTTAATGGCTATTCATGCCCTCAAACAAGGTTCCGTTCAACAGTGGGTGGTAGTCCCCACCCCTATAACATGTGAACCAAAGGCACAAGTCCAGATGAAGACCACCTGATCTTAGCCTAACGATATGTGATACAGATGTATTTGTTATGTTCATCACAAAAGAAACAAACACCCATTTCACTGGTCTACTGGCCAGTAGGAGAGAGTTTCATACCATCAACCAAGGTTTCAATCCACCTTATCTTAGCCTAACGATGTGTGATACAGATGCATTTGTTATGTGATACAGATGCATTTGTTATGTTGAGCATTAAAGAAACAAAAACCCATTTCACTGGTCTACTGGCCAGTTGGAGAGAGTTTCATACCATCAACCAAGGTTTCACTCCAGGTGTGTTCTAACCCACCTAAATTATATATGACACAGATGCATGAGGCCAGGTGCAAATCTGACCTCACATCTAATCCACCTAAATGATATGTGATACAAAATCACATATGCATGAGGGCAGGTTCAATGGCAAGTTCGACAGAGTTTCAAACTTCAACCAGGGTTCCATTACAGATATGGTCTCTGCCACACCCAAATGACATATCCTGCAAAGGTATATTGCCAGACACAAGTCCCACCTGACATATAAGCCTAAGGATGCCTGTCCTAATGCTTTGTGAAGCATCAACAAAAAGAAAACACATCTTAATTTGCATTTGACCACAACAGAGTCTGTAGCTTAAAGCATGGACAACAAAAAGAAAAACACCCATTTGAAAAATAATCACATAATTGAAAAAAAAAGGCAGCACTGTCCTTAGCGCCTGACTATAACAGGATCTCCAGCAAAAACAGATCATACAATTCCCTTGTTTCCTAACTATTAACACCCATTTTAGCAAAAAGAGGGTAATAAATACAAACACATTTCTGAGTCTGAGCCAAGCAGCTATACCTGATAGCAGTGGTTGCAGAAGAAAATGGGTTATTACCTGACAATGTAAATGCTTGAAGAGAGCATCTGAAGCAGAGAAACTTCGCGAAGGGCGGTGGGAGGGATCCCCTCTTCGTCCATCTCAAGGCGAGTCTTCTTGAGGGCAACAAGCTGGCCTGTGGTCTTATCTTTTGCCTTGTACACTTTCCCATAAGTGCCCTCGCCGACCTTCTCCAACTTCTCATACTTCTCCATCTCCTTCCTTTTCCTTTTCTCTTCTCTGCTAATCCCACACCAGATCTACAACAAATAGAATGATCGAATGGGCGAACCGTTGGTGGGTTTGTTGTTTGAATTCCATCCAGTGGCGAATATTTGAAATCCAACGGCCAATATTTAAAATCCAACAGCTCCCATGACGCGTCACCGTCTAGTTCAAATTTGAACTGCGATATGGGATATATTCCAAGTACCCACATAATCACACTTTTTCAAACGGGAGAAGATGACTAGACAAATTTGTCTTTTTCTTCTATGAGGGTGAGGGTGAGGGTGAGGGTGGTCTTTGTTTCTTAGAGCATAAATGTATGCATATTTATATGCTTACCTCACATGTTCAATTGAACAGGGAAATGGATAGAGGATAAAGCGCTTCATGAAGGTGTTTGAGTCATTTTTGGGTATGTTGAACTCTAAATTATTTGTATCAATAAATAGGTGTTTGTATTTATTCATCTAATATAAAATAGTGTTAAAATTATTCATACAATCTTAGTCATTGTTAGGATTGTATGATCGATCTTGGTCAAATTGTACACACTTAATTAGAACTTGTAAGCTATGACAAATGTTTTCATCCGTGTATGTTTGTTATCCCTTTATTTCTTGATTGTGTGCTCTGACTCCTATTCACTTGAAATCAAAAAATCCTACAATTCTATAATGGATAAGGGTTTGGTTTAGGAACCTGCATAAATAGGGTTGGTGTTGGCTCTTTTCCCTTCTAATTTAGCAGACCCCTCGGTTCATATAGAAAAAATACAAGTTGATCAAGAAAAAATGTATATTAGTAATAACGCTAACAATCTGCCCCAAGAGTACTCTCAATAGAATGATTGTTCATGAATATTTAGATAAGTTTTTAATTGTAGTTGATGATCAAATGAACCTTATCACTTATTTATTTATAGATGATTTGAATTCAAACTTTGGTGAAATTGGCACACATGACTGACTTCCAACAACTGAAAAATGAGAAAAGTGAAAAAGACAATCAGACCAATCATTTTTATAATGAAATTACTTCAATAATAAAGTAGAATAACAATAATAGATCACAATATGACTAAAATATAGCAGAATATATGAATAAAAGACAAGCTACTTTGAGGGGGCAACCTCCACAAGCTTCAATAAGAGTAGAATTCGTAATATATGATAAACAACTACCCACTACCTCCTATATATAGTCTACCTAAGGTTATTCCATAGGCTGACCTACTAACCAAATGAATGCATAGATAAATGTGATATAACATCAAAGAGGGATAAGTAATCCACAAGTCAGCGATTCTTATCCCAATACATGTGATAGGTTAGGGGCGTAGCATGCCCTTCCTCTTCGAACCAATGTTGTCCTCAACATTGAACAACTCTAGATGTTGTTGTAGAAAATCTTTACCCTCCCAAGTTGCATCCTCACTGCTTGGGTTCTTCCACTTGATCAGATATTCCTTAATCTCTTTGGTTCTTAACCTCTTAGTACATGTTTGTTGAATCTTCTCAGGTACCAAAATGACTCGTCCTTCTTCATCTAGTTATGGTATCTCTATCTGGGTTGAAATTTTATGTCCAATGACTTTCTTCAAGCAAGAAACATGAAATATTAGGTGTATGCGAGATAAATGAGGCAACTCTAGCTTGTAAGCCACACTTCTGATTTTCTATAGACACTGATAAGAGCCATAATACTTAGGATCAAGTTTGTTGTCCTTTTTTAATTACTTTATAGACCTCTACTTGTAAGGCTACAAACGTACAAGGACCCAGTCACCCACATCAAAATGTCACTCATTATGGTGTTGCTCTGCTTGTTGCTTCATCATGTTTTGTGCCAAGGCCAAATTATCTCTCAAACCAACCAAAACCTCTTGTTGATGTCGAATGTGCTCCTCCATGTCTTGAACCTTGGTTTGCACCCTTAAGGATGAAGTGATGGAAGGTAGATGGTAACCATATAGTGCTAGAAATGGGGGCATTTTAGAAGAGGTATGGAAAGATGTGTTATACCACCATTCTACAAGTGGTAGCCATTTAACTCAACGTTCCTACTTATATGATACAAAATAATGGAGATACCCCTCTAAACATCTATTGACCACTTTTGTTTGTCCATCAGATTAGGGGTGGTAAGATGAGCTATGGGCTAGCTGAATACCCAAACTGAAAAATAGTTCAATCCAAAATTTACTAGTGAAAATAGGATCATGATCACTTATAATTATTTGTGGGGTTCCATGTAATTTTAAAACTACCTCTAGAAAAATAGTTGCTATTGTACTTGTTGTAAATGGGTGTGAGAGGGCACAAAAATGGGCATATTTTGCAAGCATATCCATAATTACCAAGATAACATACTTACCTTCAGAATAATGCAATCCTGTGATGAAATCCATGGAAACCTCCTCCCACCTTTGACTAGGAATTGCTAAAGGTTGTAACATACCCAGAATCTTAACTGTCTCACCTTTGTTTTGTTAGCAAATCAAGCATTTTGCCACAAACTTTTGAACATCTTCCTTAAATCCTTCCCAAAATACTTCTCGCTTGATTTTGTGATAAGTTTTCAAGAACCCAGAGTGTCCCCCAATTGGAGATGCTTACAACACTACAAGAATCTTATGCTTCAGCTCTGAATCTTTGCACAAGTATAACTTATCCTTATACCACAGGGCATCACCTTTCCATTCAAATTTATCAGAGGCTATATAACCTTACTAGATATTCTGAATCAAAACCTGTGTATCCTTGTCCTGCTCCCACTCTAACCTAGTTGCACCCACCCAATATGCCTTCAACATGGACATTGCACAAAGTAATGCTTCTATGGATGTATCATGTCTGGAAGTGCATCTGCTACTACATTATCTTTACCATTCTTGTATATGATTTAAAAATTATAACCCAACAATTTTATTACCTACTTTTGTTGTTCCTCAGATGATAATATTTGCTCCAAAAATTATGTGAGACTATTATGATCTGTTTTCACCTTAAAGTGTCTACCCATCAAATAGGGCCTGCATTATTTGACTACATGAAGAATAGCCATCATTTCTTTCTCATTAGCAATTTTTTTAGATAGCTTTGAATTGATTATTTTCAAATTCAAGGAGTATTCCTTCCTGTGTTAATATTGCTCCCAACCCTAATTTGGAAGCATCACATTCAATAATAAACATCTTTGAGAAGTTTGGAGTAACCAAAACTACGATGGTGCACATAGTTGCTTTCAGTTACTCAAATATTTGAGTGGCTACATCATTCTAGTGGAAGGTATCCTTCTTTATTACTGCAGTGAGTGGAGTTGTCATGCTTCTATAATCTTCCACAAATATTTGGTAGTAACCTGTTAGTCTTATGAACCCTCTAAGGCTTTTGAGAGTTTTGGGCATTGGCCATTCCACCATAGCTTTGATCTTTTGAGGATCAACTTTGACACCTTCAGGGATATAATGTGACCCAAGTACTTTACCTCATGTACTCCAAAATCACATTTGGATGGCTTCACATAAAGTTGATATTGCTCTAAAACTATCAACCCATGTTTCACATGTTGAAGTGTGTTTCCCATGTCTTACTGTAAATCAATATGTCATCAAAGAAAACCAACATAAACTTCCTTAAAAAAGGCCTAAAAATAGTGTTCATCAAGATCTAAAAAGTAGATGGTTCATTTTTAAGACCAAAGGGCTTTACCAAAAACTCATAATGGCCCTCATGAGTTATAAAAGGGATATTATGAACATCGTCATACCTGATTTTAATTTGATGGTATCATGAATGAAGATCCAATTTTATGGAATAAACAACACCATGCAACTCGTCAAGTAAATCATCAATTACTGGAATCGAAAAATTATCTTTGATGGTGTACTTATTGAGTTCCATGTAATCTGGGCACAATCTCTATGTGTCATCCTTCTTATGTACCATGACCATTGGTAATGAATATGCACTTTGGTTGTGCCTGATGATCCCTGCTTTTAGCATCTCATGGACCATCTTTTCAATTTCACTCTTATGTGCATATGGATATCTATATGGTCTAATATTTGTTGGTTGACTCCTTGGAAGTAGTTGAATGGCATGATCATGTTCTTTTTTTAGTGGTAGTCCTTTTGGCATGGCCCCAAAAATAGATGAGTGGTCATCAAGAATCATTTGTAGATTAGGATGTGTAGATGCCTTTATGGGTTGAACTTATATGGAACATAATCATTCTATAAATCCTTTTGTCCCCTTTTTTAACATATTTATCATCGAATGTGAACTAATCAATTATGGGGATTTTTCTTGTAATCCACATAGTTTAATTTTCATACCTTCAAAACAAAAGCACATGAATAGTTCCTAGACGTTCATCTCAATTGTACCCAAGGTTGTGAGTCATTAAAATCCAAAAAAATGTCTACACCACACATGAGAATATCATACATAGGAAAATCTAGATTGTACTCACCCATAGTAGGCTTAATACTATGGCATTTCCCTAAATAATTAATTGTGCTACTGTCTACAATCATGACCTAAAATTTTGATGTTGGGTAAATGAAATAGTTCAATTGAGTGGCCAACTTATGGTTGATGAAGATATATGTGATCCTTAAGTTAGTCAACACTGTCACTTTTTGTTTATTGAGGAAACCCACCACCTTAAGTGTTTGAGGAGTGTTAATACCCAAAAGTGCATGACAAAATAGTGTAGGTTGGGAATCTTCAGGTACCTCCTATATCTCTTCCTCATCATCAACATCATCCTCTTCATCATCTTCATTGGATCCCTCAACATAAAATAGATTCTTATCATCACATCTATGTCCTTTGCTCCACTTGTTGTCACAGCCAAAACGTAATCCTTTTTCACACTTCTCTTCAATTTACTGAGGAGTCAATCTAGTAGGTGGAGAAAATAATGGTGTCAGTATGATACAACCTCTAAAGTGATTGAATGGTTGCTTCTTGTTGGCTATGAATTTTTCCTCGGCCCTGCATGCCATGATAATAGAATTAGAAACCTTAAGTAGATTAAACATGCATACCTCATGTTGAATGTGATCTTTGAGGCCATACAAAAATAGGTCATTCAATTTATCATCAAAAATTGTCTCCACACGTAAAAATAAGTTTTGAAAATGATGTATATAATCCTTGACTGAGCTAGTCTATCATAATTTTTCTAGTTGGTTGAAATAATTCTCTATCACACTATTGTTATAGTGTAATTGCAACTCCTCTATAAAAACTGACCAGGTGACATCGAGAGTCATCTCTTTATTTTGAGCACAAAACCATTGATACCAAATTAATTGTTCAGGTTCTAGATATAAGGATGCCATGGTAACCTTCTATCCACATGGAATTTGTGGAAAATAAAAAAAAACTTCATTAGGTTGATCTAATTGAGTGGATCCTTTCCATCAAATTTATGCATATCTACCTTTGGTAATAGGTTCCTCTATTGCAAGGTACTTGGATTTAGATTAGGTTGGTTTGGAGATCCACCCTAGTGGGGTTGTGTAATAATGATAGCTAGATGATTTGGCTAATTATTTTGTAAAGCCATCATGATATTTTCCAAATTAGATTATATGAATTTCATATCATATTGTATGCCTTGCATATCACTTTGAATGCCTTGCACACTGTAGTCAAGTTGGCTCACTTTGTGATCTATCTCAGATAACCTTGGTACAAAGGATCTAGTAACTCCCCCTTCTGACTTTGTATCTTCTTTATAAGGATTTTTACTTGGATTTTTGGCACCCTTTCTTCAGCCCCTAGTTTGCAGTTCTACCATAAAATGGCTTGATAATGTTGATATTTATTGGTAATTTTGACCCAGCTTTGACCTAGTGTTTTTGTACTTATGTCAGCCTCAAATTAGAAAATACAAAGAACATACCCTAACTAGATTTTTATAAACTTTCCAAAAATGTAAAAAACTCAAAAAAATTCCTTGAATTGTGAATTATAGAGTGAATTTATGAAAAACACTAAAATTAAAATAACTCACACAAAACTGACCTCCAAATATATTTCTTGTGATGTCCTTGACTGATTCCCAACTTCAATAAAAAATTGTAAAAAAATTTGCAGTCGATTGAAATATATAATCAAATCTCTAAAATAAGTGTTTCTCCCATAAGATTACCCAAATCACAACTTTGATACCACTTGTAATGATTATTACTTCAACAATAAAGTAAAATAACAATAGTAGATCATAATATGATTGCAATATATTAGAATATATGAATAAAAGACAAGCCACTTCAAGAGGGCAACATCCATAAGCTTCAATAAGAGAAGAATTCACAATATATGATAAACAACTACCCATTTCCTCATATATAGTCTACCTATGCTATGGTTACTCCATAGACCAACCTACTAACCAAATGAATGCATAGATAAATGTGATATAACATCAAAGAGGGATAAGTAACCAATAAATTGGCTATTCCTGTCCCAATACATGTGATAGGTTAGAGGCATAGAGATTTTTAAAATGCGGCACAAGAAGATGTGTTAAGACCATGTAAATGGTCCTAATAGGTGTAAAGACCATATAATCAGTCCTAGCTGTAGGAATGGATAAGCTTAAAATTGAAATAGGGGTTGCACTAGTATAAATGCTTATACACCTATTTACATAAAAATGTGGATAACATACGTAAATTGATGTGAAATAAATGTTAAGGTGCCATTTTTTAGTGTGTAATTTTTTCCACACCTTGAGGTGTGTGTTTAACCACAAAGTAGGTTGTATGAACATACACTTCGAAGTAGGGCATATAAAAAGGATACATACATTGTTGCATATATGAGTCTTGGATTATGAGATGCTAATGTTTGGAACTAGTAAAAGCACCTTTACATTTCTTATACAACATGGGCAAGTGGAAAATAGAAGAAGCTAAATGTGAAATGTATTGCTAACAAGATACCTCCTTTATCACTGATATGTAGTGAAAGTCCCATGGGTCCATCATACCATCGACAAAGATAAAAATATGAAGTGAAGTTGAACCCTACTTTTTGTCAAGCAATGGGCCTCCACATTTAAAATAAATATTGATTAACACAAGATAATGTGTATACATCTATTAATGTCATATAGATTTAACATACTTATATTGATCAGCGTCAAACATATTTAATGTGGATATATTGATTAATGTCAAATAGATTTAACTTTCTTATATTGATAAACATCAAATAGATTTGGCATGCTTATATTAATTAATAATTGATAGATTTGATGTGATTATATTGATTGATGTTAAATAAATTTAAATTTCTCATACTACTCATGTTCAACAAATTGATTTGATATTTATACTATAAATTATTGTCATATTATTTGGATATTTTAACCTAGTTTAACCACTTGATTGGATTTGTTGAGTGTAATTGTAGTACAAGTTCTTCCCCTAGCACATGGAGGGTATCATCAGGGAGAGAATGATAGATACCTTATTGAGGTAAAGAATGATGATGATTTGTGTATACAAGTTTGAGATTTGAAAATGATAGTGAACTTTGTTGTATAACCCTTTAGTTGCCTTAGGAATGGGTAGATAGTTGTTATGACTTTTTATTACTTGATACTTTATCATTTTATGGTTTACAATTGATAACATCAAGTGTCATGTGTGTGTCTTAAACTCTTATGTTTTATATGATTTGATAGTTACTTATGATTACATAATAGGGATGTTATGATAAACCTTATTTGATGATGTCTATGTTAGAATTAGGTCCTACATAACACAAATCACTAGGTAGTCTTGCGAGGTTTCATAACATGTCACTTTGTCAAGTTGAAGTTGATAGTGAACCTATAAGTATGACTAGGAAGTATTACTTATTAATCTAAATTGAATGCATGAAGTATGAAAAAAAACAAAATGGTATTTTATGGGTAAGTGCACCAAAGTTGGGGGCTAAAAAAATAACAATTCGCATGTAAAAATCACAAAATCACATAATGAACATGTTCTTGGGTTCAACAAGTATGTGTTCAGGTTTGGAAATCACCAAAATTATAATTCGTACATGTAATAACATTTACACATTTCTTATAAATAATGTGTATGTTTTATTGTAGTATGTGTTTCTTAAAGTATACATATAATAACAAAAATAATATTTAATGTAACAAAAATATATACAACATATTCTAACACATACATGGATGCATCCATCCATATATTATATTATTTATTAGACGTGATATGGCACACTCATCCATTTGAGTCTAGTGAGACGAAGATTCCTTGTAGAAGAAAGCCACGATTGTCTTTACATGTCACGTCCATGGATAGGTGAGGGATCAAGGGACACATATATGAAAATGACTAAATGTGGCCTCTCTCACATGTAATTGAGGTAATGGATGAAGATTTAGGGGTATGGGACAAAAGAGAACACACTATGTCATTTTTTATGTATTATTTTATCCTTTTTAGAGTGACTTCTTATTAATGGGACCTTTTTCACATGCAATGGAGGCAACATTTATTAATTTAGGGTTAGAGTAAATATTAAAGACCACCACATGTATCATTTTTTATGTCTCAGTGTTTGGTTTATAGAGTGAATTCATATTAGCTAGTCCCATTTTACATGTAATATAAGCAACATTTATTGATTTAGGGGTAGGGGACAGATTAGACAATCATGTGTCATTTTTATATGTCCATGTTCCATTTATAAGGACAATTTGACTTTAAAATGATCCCTTTCACATGAAATCAATGCAATAGAGGAATATATAGGGCTATAGGGAGAAAATAGACCACCGTGTGTTGTTTTTGTGTTCATGTTTCCTTTGTAAAGATAAATCGACTAAACAAGGTCCCCTCTTTCATATAATCAAGGAAACACTGGAATAATTATGGGAAGGGGACATATTGGACCCCGTGTCATTATTTTGTGTTCATGTATCCTTTTTAGAGAGAATTCACAATTATCAGAGTGGGACATAATTGAGGATCAATTGATAAGGTCAAATACACAAGGTTGAATCTGTATGGAGTAGTGAAATTTGAAGAACAACTCAAAATAGAATAAGCTTGTCTTCACAACCAAATGTTACACTAATGAGCATTCATTATCCAAAAAGTACATAGGAAGGTACATTATATATTTTGGAATTAGATCACCCAAAAGGTAATTAACTCAACTCACAATTAAAAAATGACTTAAAGTAAATTCCCCTAATGACCTATTATTAATCTAAGTAAGCTAATTAGACTATGCAGATAAAACCACATAGTAGGGAAAAACCTATACTAACACCCCCCCTAAAGCATAACTTAGGTGGTTAGAAGAATTGAATCCTAGAGCAAAGGCCTAATGAGGTATCCAAGTACATAGAGATGGTCCCCTAGAGGAGGAAGAAGATAGAGCTATCAAACCCCAAGAAGAGCTGGCAATTGAAGATACATACTCTTAGTGAAGGGTTTGGTGAATATATCAAAAATTTGATCCATTGTCTAGATGCAGTGGAGATCAATGAATTTATCATGAATGAGATCTTAAATGAAATGCATGTAAATATCAATATATTTAGTCTATTGATGGAGGACTATATTCTTGTTGATATAGATTGTGATTTGGTTATCATAGAAGATAATTATTGGTCATTGAAACTAGATGTTAAATCAGTGAGAATCCCTTGAAGCCAAATAGCCTAAGTGGTATAATTAATATCTCCTTTATATTTTACCTCAGTATAAGATAAAGCAATAACATTTTGCTTCTTACTTGACCAACTAAGTAGACTTAAATTGAGGGAGAAACTATAGCTTAAAGTAGACTTACGATTTTAAATATCTCCATCCAATCTTAATCTATATAATTAATCAAGTTAATGTTGATGCTTGCTCTATAGTGAATCCTAAAACTATGAGTACCTTAAATGTAGTGGAGAATATTATTAGATGCTTTCCAATGTAACTCATGTGCATAAATCTAGAGACTATGCCCACTGCATATGAATTATCAAGTATAGTGTGCATAAGGTAGATGAGATTACCAATAAGTTATCAATACAAAGTAGCATCAACTAAAGGAAATGGACAATCAACCTCAAGCTTCACACCAAATAAAAAAGTTAGAGTTGGCTCACATTCAGCCATGTTAAATAGTGTAATAAAAATAATAGCATATCTAGATTGTGCAATAGTGAACTCAGAGATAGACTAGAGATTTCAATCTAGGAGAAGTAATGCAATAAGCCCAAGTTAGTCATTGAGAACCTATCAAATAAAGAAATTTTCACTATTGTGATGGTGGATGTGGAACTCCTTATGATCAATAGATCATTTATGTGGATAATCAAAATAAACAGTGAATCATACTACCTTAAAATGTAGACATTCAAATTAGAATGACATTTGGTGAACCTGATTGAAGGAAGAAAGGAGTCCATCTTGGCATACAAAGATTGAGGCCATAGACAGATTTATGAAGTTTGAAATCTAAGGATTAATCTTCCATAAATCTTTGTGGTTGCTCCATGTATATTTACTCTTTGAGGTCACTGTGAAGAAAGGTACTCTTCACGTCCATCTAATGAACATCATAGTATGTGTTTCAATAATGGTGAGAGTGAGTCAGATTGAGTTTATTTTGGAAACTAGGGTGAATGTTTCCATATAGTTAATGACAGGCACCTAAGAAAAACTCTTTTCTACCAAATGTGCTTTGAACTTGTCTATGAACCCATCTAATACAAATTTTGTTTGATAGATCCACCTACATTGAACAAGTTTTCTTCCCTTAGGATGAGGGACTAAATCCCAAGTGTTGTTCCTAAACATTAACCATACTCCTATTCCATGGTAATTCCCCACTTAGGAGTGTTTGATGTCTCACAAAATGATTGTGGATTAGAAGCAGATGTAATGAAAGCATGTGGGGTACTCTATAATTATGAATGGGTTTGTCTAGTGTCTGATGGATCTCTAATCCATTGGCCATCACTTCATAGTTTCTATCTACCCTAAAGAGGATTAGTGCCTAGAGATTCAGGAAGATATTCCTCATCCTCTAAATATATTCTTAGAAGAAGAGGGGAATCCTCATAAATACACTCAACATCATAACTAAAAGAAGAATTTGGATCATTAGGAAGCTGCTCAAGTGGATCTAAATCATTAGAATTGTCATCAAATCCTTATGCATTCAAGGAAGAGGGAGGAGTATCATGTGAAGATTCTAAAGGACCCTCTTGGAAGTGAACAATCATATCAATGAACAACCCATGAGTTTTGATATGGATAAGTCTATATCCCTTAACACCCTCATGATATCTAATGAATATGCAAGGCTAACTCTGAGGTTCCATTGCCTTACATTTATTATTCGAAATGCATGCCATAGTAGGATATCCAAACACTCTGAAGTGCTTCATTATGTGTTTTTTACCATTCAAAGCTTCAAAGTGAGTGACTCCATTCAATTTTTAATGAGTAACATGGTTTTGGATATAACACACATAATTGATGGCCTCATCCTAATATTGAGGTGTAAGAGACTTAGAGTGTAGCATACAATTGACCATTTCCTTCAAGGACCTATTCTTGTACTATAAAACACCATTTTGATGAGGACTATATGGAATAATACATTGTAGTTCAATCCCCTATGGTGTACAGAATTGCTAAAAATGGTTTCTAACATACTCATCACCATTTTTGGTGTGTAAAATCTTAATGGGTTTACCTGACTATTTTTATACAAGCACCTTGAAGTCCCAAAAATGATCAAACACCTTTAATTTATACTTAAGAAAATATACCCAAGTATGCCTTGAAAAGTCATTAATGAAAGTAAGCATGTATTTAGTCTTATTGAATGAAGGTTTTAGAAATGTACCAACAATGTCACTATGGACAATCTCCAATATCTATTTAGCTCTCTATGATTTTCCCTTATCATACTTCTCCATAGGATGCTTACCAAGTATGCAAACTTGGCAAACTTAGTTAAAAAGATTAACTCATGGCAACCTTGAAAACATGTCTTCATGACTGAGTTGCTCTAGGAAATGATAGTTGAGATGGTCGAATTGCTCATTCTATAATTTACTCACCCCATCTGAATGAGTGAGAATTATAGTAGAGGGTTGATCAAAATCAAAATATGAGAAAGTATACAATCATGATTGGTGATCTACTTTCCCAAATGAAATAATGGAGTCACTATCTGCTTCTTTCATAAACACTAAATTGGGTGTGAGCTCAACTTTCTTTCTCGAATCGATGTGAGTGATTTTTTAAATAGATAAGAGATTGGTGGATAAAGAGAGAACACATAGAACATCATGAAATTTCCCATCATTCACTTCAATATATTTACTCTCACTAACTTCAGTAGAAGTATCATCACCCAACAAGATGGAAGGCATAGAAAAAGGCTCTAAGGATAATAACATGTCTTATGATGAAGCCATGTGGTGCAATGCACCATAAATAATAACCCATGTGGAAGGCTAAGATGTAACTACAATAAGTTATTTGCCCTTATCTTTTCCCTTCTCACTATCTTTGGCCTTAGAATACTCTTGTGCTAATGAACTCTAATTGGAAGAATTTGGGACATTGATGTTGTGCTTCTCAAGCATTTTAGTCAGTTGATCAATTTGATTCTTCATGGATTTGGATTCTTCATGCCTAGATTTATTATAGTAGCCACATGTGAGTTGTTCTTTCTTCGGTTTCCCATCTGAAAAGGAAGACTCATTTGATGCTTTGGACTTATAATAAGATTTTTGACCCTTTATTTACTCTAGATCTATGCCATGTTTCTTATCATTGCTTCTAGAATCCTTATATTTATCATGACTCATAATTAAGGCATGTGATTTATATGACTTCAGTATACCCATTTGAATGAGCTTTTCTTACTCTCAAGTTAAGTCAGTTGCAAAGTCATCAAAGGATGGCATGGTCTATGTAGCTCCAAGGGCATGCTTGGTGGCATGGAAGGTAAAAATGAAGATAAGATAGTCAGATCTTAATTTTGCAAGGATGGAAAGAATTAATTGATCATCTTTTTTGTTAATGTTGCATAGTTTCAACTATAACCTGAGTGATTTGAATTCTATGAAGAAGTATTGTACCATATAAAAATTGTTTGGACTCAAGCTGATGAGTTCATTCTCCAACTCATGACCTCTCACTATATCCTACTTCTAGACTTCATTAGGAGTAGTAACAGATTCAATATGAAAGAGCAAGTTGGGAGATATAGATAGGCATAAAAGCCTATAGGCTTCTTCACTTCTATTATACCACTTTACTTTCTCTACCTCAGGTGTCATTTCCTTTTTTTTACCCATCATGATTCAGTGTAAGCCTTTGTTACTCAAGAGGATTTTCAATTTAACTTTCCACTCATGATAATTAAATGGTTAAAGAATTGGGACATAACTCAGACCCATGGTACAGAAAGGAAGTATGTGTTGAATTATGTGTGTTGAAAGCTTAAGAATATGTAACCCCCACTAAATATAAATATGTTCACATTTATAAGGTAAGATAATATTATCAATGTGCAGAGTTTGAAAAAACTCCCACTTTAAAAAAAATGAGACCTCAAAAGGAGTAGCAAGATGAAAGCGATGTGCATTTGAAGTTTTAGATGGCAAGGGTAATCTCCACCTTACAAAATTTGAAAAAGTGTTGGGTGTGAAATGTTTGGATTGGGTGCTAAATTTAAGCCCCAACTAGAAGGAATCAAATTTTAAGCCTCCTTCAAGTGACCATGTCATATGACCAAGGGGTTAATATGCCTGCATGCCCTTACCCAAATATCCACCCAGATTTGCTTTTCTACCATGAAAATTCCACCAACTATCAAAACTCCCTATGAGGGGTGGAAATTATGCCAAACTAGAAAAACATCCAAAATATGGATTCTGTATGGATTATCCAAAATCTAACAAAGACCCACTTGGTTTCTTGACAAAACCAAAAAACCATAAATGTTTTTCCTAAAAGTCATTAGACGTACAATTTTTTACAAAATTCAAAAAAGGCCTTGAAACCCTCCAAAAATGGATGAAAATGGATTTTCATGAAACTAGGTCATATTTATAGCCATTCTATGGTTTTTACACCTTTTAAATCCAATGGTGTCCTTTTTTCACTTATAGACTCCAAGTATGCAGCTTTGCATAGATTTTATAAAAACCCCACCAAACCCTAAAAAATGGAAATCAATGAAAATCTAGAACAAGCAAAGATGTAAAATATCACAAAAAATTGATGGATTCTTCTACCAGTCTAGATTTGATACCATGTTATAGTGGACCACAATCAAGGATTAATTGGATAGGATTGAATACATGAGGTTAAATCTATATGGAGTAGTGAAATCTGAAGAATAACTCAAAACAAAAGAAACTTGTCTTCACAACCAAAAGTTGTATTAATGAGCATTCATTAGCCAAAAAGTATATAGGAAGGTATATTATATAGTGAAGAATTAGGTCACCCAAAAAATTAATTAACTCAACTAACACTTAGAAAATGACTTAAAGTACATTTCCCCTAATGACCTATTATTAACCTAAGCAAGATAATTAGATAGTGTAAATAAAACCACATAGTGGAAAAAAGCCTACATTGATAACAACAATGGGTCCCTTTTCATATTCAATGGAGGCAAAATATGTTTATTTAGGGCTATGGGACATATTAAATACCACCACATATGTCATTTTTTTATGTCAAAATTTTATTGTAGAGTGAATTTATATAAATGGGGCCCATTTCATATGCAATAGAGGCAATGTTTTTCAATTTAGGAGTATGGGACACATTATACTAGCACATTTTATTATTATTATTATTATTATTATTATTATTATTATTATGTGTTCATCTTTCATTTATAGAGAGAATTTGACTAAAAAGGTCCCATTTCATATGCAGTTGACACAACAAGAGAAAATTTATCTTTATGGGGAGAAAATAGACCACTATGTGACATTTTTGTGTGTTCTAATTTCAATTCTAGAGCAAAATCGTATAAATGGAGCCCCTCTCATATGAAATCAAGGTCATAGAGGAAACATTAAGGTTAGGGGACACATTATACCACTTGTGTGTACATAAAAAATAACATGGGCCTCTTTCACATGCAACATTAATGTTTGTCAATTTAGGGTTAGGGGACATCTTAACGACCATGACATGTTTGTTTTTTGTGTATATGTTTCATTTTTAGAGTAATTGATAGTAATGGGGCCCATTTCACATAAAATAAAGACAACATTTTTTGATTTAGGGGTAGGGGATACATTAGACCACCATGTTTCATTTTTCTTTGTTCATGTTTCCTTTCTAGAGTGTAGTTGACTAAAAAAGCTCCCTTTCACATCCAATCAAAACAAGAGAGGAATATTTATGGCTATGGGGAGAAAATAGACCACCATGTATCATTTTTGTGTTCAAGTTTTCCTTTGTATAGAGAAATCAACTAAACATGGCCCCTCTCACATGCAATCAAGGAAACAAAGGAATATTTAGGGGCAAGGGACACATTAGACCACCATGTGTTGTTGTTTTTGAGTTCATGTATCCTTTTTAGATTGACTTATTAGTTACAAAACCCATTGCACATGCAAAAGAAATATTTTTCAATTCAGGGCTAGGGGACATATTAAAGACTATGACATGTTTATTTTTGTGTGTTTATGATTCATTTTTAGAGTGAAGTAATTATAATGGGGTCCATTTCATACGCAAATAGTGGAAATGTTTGATAATTTAGGGGTAGGGGATACATGAGACCACCATATGTTATTTTTTTTATTCATTATGGATGATGATAAGCGTCACAAAGTCATGAAGAAAAACTATAAAGTTATTCTACCTCTAAAATTTATCCTTTTTGGGAATCTTTTGTAAGTTTACCATAAAATTTTACCCCAGCCTCCATTTTTTGTGTTCTTTACAATGTTGGTAATATATTAAAGAGACATACAACTAAATATTATTATACATGTTCAGAGATTATGCATAAATTTGTATCTATTTTCAGAATAATAAAAAATAAATCTTTTGACATAAAAGGGAATATTTCATAATTTTGGCATAATGTTTCACTTTGACCTCTATTTTGAGCTATATTTGAATTGTTAGAAATGTATTCAAGTGATAATTTTTTTATGTTATACACTTTTGATGATTCCCTATGGATTGTCTTAGTTATACAAAAAGAATAAAATAAAATATTGGGACGTACACCAACATATTCTATTTTATTCTTTTAAAGATATGAAATAATCCATAGGGAATCATCAAAAGAGTATTATATAAAATTTTGAGGTGTATTTAACATATTTACAATAGATTAAATATCATTCAAAATGGATATCATAGCAAAAATTTATGCCAAAATTACAAAAGATTTATTTTAGTGTCAAAATATTCATTTGGGCTCCTATCTTTTAGGAAGGTTATCACAGAGGTTTTTTAATCATTTATAGCATGTTGCAATATAAAATATTTATGTCAATAAATGTACATCTATATCTATTCACCTATTAAATCTAGATCCAATAAAAAATAATGTTAAAACCATACATACAATCCTAGTCATTATCAAGGTCATACAATTAGTCTTGGTCAAACTATACAATCCTAGTTAGAACCTACAAACTATGATGAATTTATTCACCCTTGTTTTCTTGATTTTCCATTATTTACTGATTGTGTGATTCACTCCTAGTCACTTGAAATAAAAAAATCATATAATTCTAAAATGGGCAAGTGTTTGGTTTATGGGCCTACCTAGATAGGGTTAGTGTTGGTTATTTTCCATTCTAATTTATCAGAACCCTCGAATCTTAAAAAAAAAAATTGTAAGAAGATAAGTAAAAATGTATATGAGTAATAACACTAATAATGTACCCCAAGAGTAATCTTAATAGAATGATTGTTGGTGAATATTTAGATAAGTTCTTAATTTTACTTAATGATCAAATGAACCTTATCACTTTTTTGTTTATAGATGACTTAAATTCAAACTTAGGCAAAATTGGCATACATGACCGACTTCCAATGATTGAAAAATGATATATTTTTTTAAGTTAAAGAGACAATTGGTGCCATCATATTTAAAATGTGGCACAAGAAAATGTGTTAAGTCCGTGTAGATAATCCCAATAGGTGTCAAGACCATATAGTTGGTGTTGACAATAGGAATGGATAAGCTTAGCATTGAAATGGTGGTTAAAATGGTATAAATTCCTATAAACCTACATAATAAAAGTGCATAATATACATAAACTGATGTGAAATATATGCCAAGGGGCCATTTTTTGAGTGTGTACATTTTCCCTAAGGTGCCTATTTAACTAAAAATTAGGTGAATGAGCATACGTTTCAAATTAAGACATATAAAAAAGATGCATATGTTATTTCATGAGTATTTGAATATGAAATAAAAATATTTAGAACTATAAAACCAAACTTACCTTTCCTCTACAACATGGTTAAGTGACAAATAGTATAAGCTAAATGTGAAATGTACTGATAACAAGATACCTCCTTTATCATTGATATGCAATGAAATTCCCATGGGTACATCATATGATCGATAAAGATAGAAATATGAAGTGGAGTTGAACCCTATTTTTCATCAAGCAATGGGCATACACATTAAAAATGAATATTGATTAACATCATAGAGATTTGATGTGCTTATATTTATAAATGTCATATAGATTTGAATTACTTATATTGATTAGCATCAAATATATTTGATTGCTTAAAATAATTAATATCAGATAGATTTTATGTGCTTGTATTAATTGATGTAAAATAGATTTGATTTTCTTATAATGATTAACATCAAATAAATTTTAAATGTTCATATTAATGAACACTAGATAGATTTGATGTGATTACATTAATTGATGTCAGATAGATTTGATGTGCTTATAATACTCATGTTTAGAAAATCCGTATGATATTTATATTAAAAATTATTATCATATTATTTGGATATTTTAAACTAGTTTAACCACTTTATTGGGTTTTGTTGAGTGTGATTGTAATACAGGTTCCTTCCCTAGCAGTGGGAGGGTATCATCAGGGAGAGAATGAAAAATACATTACTAAGAAAAAGAATGATAATTATTTATGTGTAAAGGTTTTATATCTGTAAATGATACTGAATTTAGTTGTAATACCCTTTAGTTGCTTTGGGAATAGTTAGATAGTTGTTATAACTTTTTATTGTTTGTTACTTTATCATTTTATGAGTTTGTGACTAATAACATAAAACATCATGTGTGTCTTAAACTCTTTCACTTCCTATAATTTTATGGTTTCTTATGTTTACATATGTTTCTACTCATTTTTTGCTTTTACATTCATAATAAGGAAGAAACTAAAGTTAAATGGTCAGGGGTTTGGACGTACCCGGATGAAGTTGCACACCATATCCAGACATTTTAGGAGCTCCTCTTTGGCTGTGGAGGAAGACACCTATAGATAAGAAGAAGACTCAAACAAAGAAAATTTTAGATAGATATATGGTGGACTGCCAAGCAATATGCTCGGTCCCAGAAGTGCAAAGACTTCCTTGAGGGATGACAGTCCACTTTTAGATTAAAAGAGTGTTGGATAAAGAAATAATAATGACTTAAAGAAAGAGAAATAGATAATGCATACCTAATTCCTGTAATCTATCTATCACAGTTGCCAATGCCGATTAGTCTGTCGTCATCAGTTGGTCAATGTTGCCAATGTCAGTTATGTTGTCGATGTCGGTAGGGGCAATGGGCCTTGGACGGGTCTCAGATTATGTCCGTGGTTGACAGAGGAGTCTGGGAGGTCTGTGGGAGTTTAATAGCTTGTGCAAGATTGCAGGATAGTGAATATGGTCTGGGAAAGGGCCAAGGTAGAGGACAGGGGTTGAAAGAGAATAAGAATGAGAGAAAGGCATTCCAGCCTCTCTGGGAAGAAAGTCAGGTTGTCTATCAACAGTACTCAAGAATATTCAATGGAAACTAATTACCAATGCCTTCTGAAATACTGAAATGAAATAGAAGAATACTTAACTCTATTTGGATGGAGAACCAAAAGTGTTTGAATGCTTATCCCTGATGCGGCTGATGTAGGAGACTTCGTACAACCTTCTAATCCAAGCTGAAGTGAATTCTATAGAGTTTCTATAGCCTGGAGAGTGATGATAGAATGTTGATGCCTCATCCCAAAGCTTGCCTTTGATATGCAAAGAATCGAGGAGCAAGAGAAGTTAGATTCAGGCAGTAAGAGAATTTGCATTCGTGGCTCAGCTGAAGTTAGAATTTAGTTTTAAGTAATTGACATCGGCAATCTTGTCAGTGTTAGCTAATGGTTGATCGACGTTGGTAGCTAGAGAATAGGTAAAAAGGCTATTTTTAGCCTTTTGCCCATTCCTCCATTTGCCAAGTTCCGTTGCCATTGGTGAACGGTCCAAAGGTGGATTTAAAAGGCATGAGAGTTAGTGAGAGAGTTGGAATAGGTCTTAGGTAATTATGATTTGTCATAGGGTGATAAATGGTCTAAGGGCGAGGTATCCAAGGTGAGGTGTCTAGGGTGATGTTATTAATTTAAAATAAGTAATTTATTTTAAATTAATAAAGTGTGCAAGGGGCCAAGGGGAGTTGACACAATTTTGGTGTCTACATTTGCCCCTTTTTGTCTTGTTGGTTGTTCTGACGAACTAAAAGACAAAAATAAGAGTAAGTTGCCCCAAGTATGGGATGAGGTATTCCCCCTCAAAGTGGGAGTTGAGAGAAGGTAACCTGATATCGGGTGCCGATTTGATAGGCAGTGGATGGGTATGGTGAAGTTGGAGTGTGAATGCTGTAATAGTTGAGATTGCATGTATACCACTTCACATGATAGGTAGGTCAAATTGTCACAGGCAAGGTTGAGGAGTGCTAAAATTGAAGTAACTAGGCCCCAACTTTTAGTCATAGCTGATTGGGTTATTCAATCCAAGCTATAGCTCTAATTGGTCATCGTGTTCCAAGTATCTTGGGCTCAGGAAGTGCTCTTAGAAAACACAAAAAATGTCACAAATATTGGGGATCAACTTTCTCATGATATGACAATAGGTGTAAGGGTTGTGGACAATTTGCTAACTATTCATGAGGTAGCATATGCAATCAAAATAACCAAGGCATAGTTATCTCGAAAGTGGTCGTGGTCTGAGGAGATAGTCGTGATCTCCAAGGTCATTGGTCGAGTCAGGCTGAGATATGAGTCATCTCAAGTGGTGTGTGTTGTGGATGGGGAGATGCATGTGATCTCCAATGTGCCCCATGAGAAATCTAAGGTGACTTCTATAGTGTCAGGGCTAGTTGTTTGGTCATGATTTTGGGTTAGTATAGATAGTTGGTCCATTAGATGGACAGATGAAGGAATGGCTGAGCTAACCTCAGAAGACCCCATGTCAACTGAGTGCTACCTACATAGCCCCTATTTGAAGGGCCTTAGGCCAATGTAGTTCTTCCCAAAAGGGAAGAAGAGAGTAGGCTATGGACTAGGTTTTTAACTAGGTTAAGTCATGGTTAAAGGTTATATGGTTTGTCCATTAGGTAGACGAACAAACGAATAGATGGCCGACGTCATTAGGGAGATGAATGGGCAAATGGATGGCTGAGCTAACCTCATAAGACTCCATGCCATTTGAGTGCTGCCTACATAGCCCCTATTTTAAGGGCCTTAGGCCAATGTAGTTCTCCCCAAAAGGGAAGAAGAGAGTAGGCTATGGACTGGGTTTTTGACTAGGTTAAGTCATGGTTAAAGGTTATATGGTTTGTTCATCAGGTAGACAAACAAATGAATAAATGGCCGACGTCATTAGGGAGACAAACAAATGAATGGATGGCCGAGCTAACCTCAGAAGACTCCATGTCATCTAAGTGCTACCTACATAGCCCCTGTTTTAAGGGCCTCAGGCCAATGTAGTTCTCCCCAAAAGGGAAGAAGAGAGTAGGCTATGGACTGGGTTTTTGACTAGGTTAAGTCATGGTTAAAGGTTATATGGTTTGTCCATTAGGTAGATGAACAAATGAATATATGGCTAACGTCATTAGGGAGATGAATGAGTGAATGAATGGCTGAGCTAACCTCAGAAGACTCCATGTCATCTGAGTGCTACCTACATAGCCCCTGTTTTAAGGGCCTCAGGCCAATGTAGTTCTCCCCAAAATGGAGGAAGGAGTCAAAGAGGTTGATAATTGGTTTGGTCATGTGAATGGTGTGGTTATAGGTGACAAAGGTATGTAAGACGTGAAAGGCATTTTGCTCTTTCATTGACAAGGACCATAATGATAGCATGGATAGGGTTGTTGCAAACAAAAGCCCCGTTCATGCATTACGTCATTGACCATTGTTTGTGTTAGAGAAGTATTCAACTCACTTGATGTTAAGTGAGCTCAAAATCCCTTGGGTATGTTGGGATAATAGGTTTTATTAGGATAGCGTAACCCTTTTTAGCAAGGATAACTTTGCCCCTTTTATAGGTGACCTTGAGAACGACTATAGGCCAGTCCATGACTTAATAGTTTGTTAGTCAATTTCTTTTTTTTTTTAGACTAATCAATGCGGGAAGTCTACATGGAGATGTTGTTTTGTTTTGTGGTCATATGTGAAGCTGATCGATGCGAGAAGCTTTTGAGAGAGTGTTGTTTGTAACAAAAGTTGGGCATAGCCATCCTTTGAGGGAGTGGTCTATATTTTACTTTGTATGGTTGAATGTCTTTGAATAGCTATCCTTCAAAGGATCAGTCTATCAATTACAAAAATTATGTAGCTATCCTTCAAGGGAGCAGTCTACCTTTATAGTTTTATGACCTTTGAATAGGCATCCCAATTTTATATGTTTTGTTGACTAAAGTTTTAGTCATGGACTAGCCTATAGAGGTTTAAGGTTTTCCCTTTTAGTAGGGCAAAGCATTAATGCAAAAAGGATTAACTAATGTTTGTAGGGAAAAAAAAGGTCGAAAGGAATAAGAATGAGGATGACAGGGGTTGCTCAAGGGACAAGCTCAAGGTAAATGTCAAGTGAATGACTACTTGATTAAAAATAGAATGGTTGAAGATGTAAGGCATTAAAGGGCTCAGGTTCTGGTCGGCCTTCAAGAGAAGACAAACTATAAGTCCCTAATCCATACTTGGTACATTATTATGTAAGGTCCGAGTCAATTAGGAGCAAACTTACCCCATTTGCTTCTTTCCATATTGGTCACGTGTTGGTTGATGCTTGGATGTTAAGATGATTAAGATGTTGGTTGATGCTTGGTTGATGCTTGGTTGAGGTCATGATAGTCAATAAAGTCAAATTCCCCCAGTCGCTTTTGTGACAGGGAGAATGTTTGATACCCATTGTGGATGATCAATGGGTTGAATAAATGAAATAGAGAGAAGATGTTGAAGCTCCTCTTTGACAAGGAGTGTGATGCAAGGATGCATCCTACGAAGCTTTTGTTTGATAGGCTTAGTTTAAAAGGGTGAGATCTTGATCTTCTAGGTTGGAGGCAAAAATCTTAGAATTACTGATGTTGACAGAGGCAATGGTTGGTAATTATTTGAGCAAAGAAACCAGTGGTTGGGGGTCTTCAGGTTAGACCACCACTACTTGTAAGGCCTTGATCAAGGTTAGACGATGCTATGGAGAGCTTTGAATGAGGTCATACAAAGATGTCTTTATAGGGGTTTGGCGAAGTTGTTTCACCATGGAGTCACGGATTGGCTTTGAAGATGTTGGTTAGGACGTGCCCAAGATTGAAATCTTGGGTTTTGGTGGTTGAGAAGGCTTGACGGATGGATATGTCCAAGGAATAGAAACCTTCACTTTTCCTTTATCCTTCCTAGTTTGTGACCTAGTGACCACATTGATAGTGTTGATTTTGAACAAAGGGGGAGAAGGTGGTAGGGGGACCATAGTCTTGCGTTGGGATCTCGATTTAGGTGAGGATGTTTGAGAGGCATGGGATGGTGTCGATGGTTTGTTAAAGGGGTGGTCAAGAGTATCCTTAATGAAAGGGGTGTCCTTTTTCAAGTGATGGTGAATGACAGCTTTAAGAGTGCAACAATGCTTAGTGTCATGCCCAGGTGTGCGATGATATGCACAAATTTTAGTGTCATTGAACCAAGCGAGTTTTGGTCTGAGAGGTTGGTATGATTTAAGAGGTGGGAGACTGATGCTAGAAGACCGCAACAATTGGCATAATAACAAAGCATAAGAACCATTTAATGGGTTTGCACATTTTTTTGTAGTAGGGGTTGACAACTTCTATTTAGGAGTTGTAGGAGGAGTTTTTTGTACCTCCTTTTTGGTTGGTGGTGTGGATGGTCTGGCCATACGTGTTGATGGCACTTTCATAATGAGAGGTGTCAGATGTTTTGGAGGAGATATGTTCTTGATGGGTGAGGGAGTAATGGAGGTGAGTTGTTTTTGTTAGGTGTTGAAGTTGGGAGTACTCTTATTAAAGTAGATGGGTGTGGGCCCAAAATAGAGGGCAATGGTGAAGGTGGGGGAGGAGTTCTCCGACGTGGTTTAGTAGCCTTCTTTGGTATGGTGCAAGGGCCATTATTATGCAGGGTGCGGTTCAAGTCTACCTTCACTTGTGGGTGAGTGAGGTTTGAGACAGGGTGAACACCAAGAGATTTAATCTATTTTGGTATGGTGGACACTTGTGAGGGTTTAGGTGATTGTGAGATCGAAAATGTGTCAGACTCAACAATCACGGGCCAAAGGTGAGAAGGAACCATCACCGGATCTTCCTCGACTGAAGTGGGTGAAGTGATGAGTTCTTCTCTTGGCGGAGAAGGGATTGGAGGATGTGGCTCTTCGAGAGGGTAGAGCGTAGGGATGGTCATGGCTTCCTCGTGTGGTTGAGGAGCCAGAAAAGTATGATCCCCTCATTGATGATAAGAAGGATGAAGGTGAGGCTACCGACGTTGGAGCCACCAAAACATCCTCCAATATGGGAGAGTTCAAAGTTGACTCTCCTTCGTGTGAAAGAGGGTTGGACAGAGGAATATCCTCTATTGGTGGAGGACAAATAGGAGAAGAAGGTTCTTCTACCTGTGGTGGAGAAATAGGTTGACTAACCTCCTCAGACTATGGGAGAGGTTAGTTAGGCATAAAAGGAGAGACCGTGTTGACTGTGTGTATATTACGCTCTTGGGAGTCATCAGCCATGGTCTAGATGTTGTTTTGACTAGGGGGATGATTAGGGAATGGTTGTCTAAAGATGTCTATGTTTTGGTTAGCTGGCACATTTAGGTTATCCAAGACAAGATCCCCCTTGTCTAACATGTCTTGAATAACATTTTTGAAGGTTTTGTAATTGTCTATGTCATGACCTTTGACATGATGATAATTACAAAAGTCATTTTCCCTATACCATGTAGGGATAGCTTTTGAGGGGTCAAATTGAGGTTGTCAGATTTGAGGGAGATTGAGGACCCCCTGCTTGACTAGTTTATCCAAAATGAAAGCGTATGATTCTCCTATTGGAGTGTATTGATGCTGTATGTACCATTGTTGAAATTGTCTTGTGATGTATTCTAATGTGGAGGGTTTAGATTTTTTGGTTGTGGTAGAAGATGATGATCTAAGTACCACAACATTTGCTGATCCCTTGGATTTAGATTGGGAAGAAGGTTTGGAAGAAGGAGAGTCATTGGATTTTGCATTAGTATTTTTACTATGCAATTTGACTCTATCTTCTTCGATAGTGCGGAGTTTAAGCTTCCTGGCCATGGCAAAAGCTTCATCAAATGTGCAAAATGTTTGAACTCACAAGGTAGATGAGATGTGCTTGGCACATGCTCTTGAAAAGAGCTCAGTTAGCTCAGGTTGAGGTAATGAAAAGGAGAGTTGGTTGATCAAACCTCTCCAATGGGCGATGAAGTCAGCTATTGATTCATCATCGAATTGTCTAATAGAATATAAGTCTGTGATGGAGACCTTTGTAGTGATGTTAATTGAAAAGTGGTCAAGAAATAGTTGAGCTAGTTGAGTGAAGGTAAATAGAGAGTGACTGGTAATAGAACTATATCAATCAAGGGCAGCACCAGAAAGTGACATAGGAAATGTGCATAGTAATAACAAATCATCATGTGCTATAAGGTAACAAGCGTGTCTAAACACTCATAGATGTTGCTGTGGGTCCACTTTACTCTGAAAGCGAGTAAACTTGGGAAGTTCCCACTGACTAGGATATGGTCAGATTGGGACTAAAGGATGAATAGGTTCATTATAGATTTGTTCATATGAGAGAACATTTCTTGAACCTGAAATAGACATCTCAAGATTAGACATCTTATCCATCAACATCTTGATTAGATCGGTTGATGGTTTTATAGGTGGGGTGCCCCCTAGGTTGTAAGGCATTTGGAAGGTGTTAGGTGGAGCATATGACATAGTTGGTTGCGCTTGTATAGGCGCAACATATTGGTAACTAGTCATAGGGACTGATGTTGAAGTCAAGGGTGGTTGTGTCATAAAGCTAAAAGGCACGACTTGGCTTGATGTCGCCAAAGGTGGTTGGATGGTGGCAACACTAGCCAAAGGATAAGTAGTCACTCTTGTATTTATGGGTGCAAGAGTAGGTGGGATGGAGACAATTAAGTTTTAGAATGGTGTAGAACTTTGTTGAATGGTTTGTAGTTGAGGGGGTACAAAAACCCCAATGGAGGTAGGTCTAGAAATAGAAAGAGAGGCCACACTTTGAAGATTGGTCATGGTCGGGTTGTTAGTTGAGGTAATGGCCTGGGTGACCATGGGTTGGGTTATGAAGGCTATTGATATGATTGTCATTTCAACTAAGGAAGTTGGCATCCCATAAATTGGGTTGCCTGAAGGATCTCACATTTGACTTCTCGCGAGATAGTGATGAAGAGCCTTGACATTGAGGTCAAGGAATTGTTCAAAGTCTTGGTCCCCTTCGGGAATAATAGAGGGTTGAGTTGGGGTTGGTTGGATAGGAGTACGTTTAATTTTTAAATTATACTCCATTTGGGGACTTGATATAGAAGGTGAAGGTGGGAGTGGTTGTTGCCTTGCGTGGTCAATAAGAGTTTTGGTTTGACTACATGTCAAAACCATCCAAGGCAAAATAGATTCAGGTTTTAAAAATTGTATGTTTCAGCCTCAGAAAACCAAAATTTGTTTTTAACAACAAAAAGGTCAGGTTTTTAGCTTACTGTTTGAGAAGAATTTTTTTTGACACTGATCGACGTCGGTAGAAAAACTGATGTCAGTGAAGTAAGTTTGTCGATGTTAGTCAGATAACCGATGTCGGTGAAGATCAGTTGCCGATGTCGGTGGAAAAAATGATGTTGGTTACTGTGTATTTCTAGAAACTTAGAAAACTAAAAGTTTTTGGAAGAAAGAAGAAAGTTTTGAGTTGTTTATGAAGCTCAGAATAATTCATCTTTACCAGCTCAAAAAAATAGATAAAAATAAAAAAGTAGATGAAGACAAGCAGCCTCTAAACGTTAAATTCCTAAGAATAAATTTTTAGAATCGTGGTGGCTTATGCCTTAGAAGAGTATGTTTGGAAATTGGGTTTTTAGAACGGGTCCTAAAGAAAAAGTCTATGGTTGGTTTCGAGTTATGTTTTGGTGCTCAAAATCTGTGTTAGGTTCCGTACATGGCCTTGTGCTAGGGGCTTGCTCCCTTCACTTCATGAACCCAGAGCCGAGCTGGGCCACTTAGCCAATATATACTTCACCTATAGTTTATACTCTGCCAGAGAACAGAGTGGGTCCTCCTCTTGGTGGTGAAATCCAAGTAAGATTGCCAGGAAGGGTAAGGTATCCGCTAGGTGATGAAATCCTAGACGGGCCTTGTCTCAAGTATGTTTAGATGTTTGATTTTGTGAATGTGGTCAGGTTGTGTAACATATGTGCACTACGATTTATTCATAATGCTTTTTAATTACTAAGTGAGAGGGCTAAATATGCATTCAAGTAGGAATGAAATGCAATTGATTTTTAACCCAAATTGAAATGTTTTGTTTATATGCAAACAATTGAGAAGAGGTTAAGAGTATGAATTTCACTACTCTAAGATGCAGGGAAAAAGTGACAAGAAGAAAAAGAAATATGTTCTTTTTAACTTGCGCTTATGATGTCTTTTCGAAATAAAAAGATAGAAGAAGGATGCAAGAAGAGAAATTTTCCTAATGCACCTATATGAAAGTTTGCCTTTTAGAAGAAATGAACCCAAGGAAAACTCTAGGATCCCACCGGGCGTGCCAGAATGTTTCTACTCATCTTTTGTTTTTACATTCAGAATAAGGAAGAAACTAAAGTTAAATGGTCAGGGGTTTGTACGTACCCAGATGAAGTTGTGCACCGTATCCAGATGTTGTAGGAGCTCCTCTTTGGCTGTGGAGGAAGACACCTATAGATAAGAAGAAGACTCAAACAAAGAAAATGTTAGATAGATATATGGTGGACTGTCGAGTAATATGCTTAGTCCCAAAAGTGCAAAGACTTCCTTGAGGGATGATAGTCCACTTTTTGATAAAAAGAGTGTCAGATAAAGAAATAATAATGACTTAAAGAAAGAGAAATAGATAATGCGTAGTTGATTCTTGCAATCTGTCTATCACAGTCACCGACGTCGATTAGTCTGTAGTCATCGGTTGGTCAATGTTGCTGACGTCGATTATGCTACCGACGTTGATAGGGGCAATGGGCCTTGGACGGGTCTCAGGTTATGTCCGTGGTCGACAGAGGAGTCTGAGAGGTCTATGGGAGTTTAATAGCTTGTGCAAGATTGCAGGACAATGAATATGGTCTGGGAAAGGGCCAAGGTAGAGGATAGGGGTTGAAAGAGAATAAGAATGAGAGAAAGGCTTTCTAGCCTCTCCGGGAAGAAAGTCAGGTTGTCTATCAACAATACTCAAGAATATTCAATGGAAACTAATTACCAATGCCTTTTGAAATACTGAAATGAAATAGAAGAATACTTAGCTCTGTTTGGATGGAGAACCAAGAGTGTCTGGATGCTTATCCCTAATGCGACTGATGTAGGAGACTCCGTATAACCTTATAATCCAATCTGGAGTGAATTCTATAGAGTTTCTATAGCCTGGAGAGTGATGATAGAATGTTGATGCCTCATCCCAAAGCCTGCCTTTGATATGCAAAGAATCGAGGAGCAAGAGAAGTCAAATTTGGGCAGCAAGAGAATTCACATTTATGGCTCAGCCGAGGTTAGAATTTAGTTTTAAGTAACCGACGTCGGTGATCCTGCCGACATCGACCGATGGTTGACTGACGTCAGTGGCTAGAGAATGGGTAAAAAGGCTATTTTTAGCCTTTTTCTTGTTCCTCCATCTGCCAAGTTCCGTTGCCATTAGTGAACGGTCCAAACGCAGATTTAATAGGCATGAGAGTTAGTGAGAGAGTTGGAATAGGTCTTAGGTAATTATGATTTGTCATAGGGTGATAAATGGTCTAAGGGCGAGGTATCCAAGGTGAGGTGTCTAGGGTGATGTTATTAATTTAAAATAAGTAATTTATTTTAAATTAATAAAGTGTGCGAGGGGCCAAGGGGAGTTGACACAATTTCGGTGTCTACAACATAATAAGATTTTGTGATAAACCTTATTTGGTAATGTATATGTTAGAATTAATCCCTACAATTGTGATACAAGCGACTAGGTGATCTTGTGAGGTTTTATAACACATCAATTTGTTAACTTGAAGTTTAAAGTGAACCTTTAAAATTATTAATAAGTATTAATTATTAATTTAAATTGAATACATGAAATATGAGAGAGTAAATTAATGGTATTTTATGGATAAGTGCACAATACACCAAGTTGTGGGAGAAAAATGACAAGTTATGTGTAAAAATCACAAAATCACATAACGAGTAAGCATTTGGGTTCAATGTGTATGTGTCTAGGTTTGTAAATTGCCTAACTTATAACATGTGTAATAACATGTACACATTTGTTATAAATAATGTGTACACATTATTGCACCTATGTTTTTCTTAAAATATACATAGAATAACAGAAAGAATATTTGGTGTAACAAAAAAATATACAACATATTATAAGACATACATGGATGCATCAATCCATCTATTATATTATTTATTAGACATGATATGACACACTCATCCATTTGAGTCTAGTGAGATGAATATTTCGAACAAAATAAAGTAATGATTTCATTTTTGTGTCACATCCACAAATATGTGAGGTGTTGAGGGACACATATATATGATTGGCTAAATGTGGCCCCTCTCACATGAAATTAAGATAGTGGAGGAATATTTAAGGGTAGGAGACACATTAGAACATCAAGTCTCATTTTTTTGTATTTGTGTATCCTTTTTAGAGTAAATTATTCTTAACATGACCTCTTTCACATGCAATGGAGGCAACATTTATTGATTTAGGGCTAGAAGACATATTAAAAACCAACACATGTATCATTTGTTTTGTGTTAATGTTTTGTTTTTAGAGTCAATTCAAACTAACAGGTCCCATTTCACATGTTGTAGAAGCAAAGTGTTTTGATTTATGGGTAGGGGACACATTAGACCACCATGTGTCATTTTTATGTGTCCATATTTCATTTATAAATAAATTTTGACTTAAAAGGGAACCCTTTCACATATAATTGACACAATAGAGGAATATTTAGGGATATGGGGAGAAAATAGACCACCATGTGTCATTTATGCATGTTCATGTTTCCTTTGTAAATATAAATTGACTAAACAGGGCCCTATTTCATGCAATCATGGAAACACAGGAATATTTAAAGGAAAGGGACACATTGGAACACCATGTGTCATTTTTTTGTGTTCATGTATCCTTTTTAAAGAGAATTCATAGTAACAAGGCCCCTTTAACATTCAATTGAGGCAATATTTACCAATTTAAGGCTAGGGGACATATTAAATACCACCACACATGTCATTTTTCCATGTTGATATTTCATTCTTAAAGTGAATTCATATAAATGGGACCCATTTCATAAGCAATAAAGGAAATCATTTCAAGTATGAGACATGTTAGACCACCACATTTTGCTATTATGTGTTCATGTTTCATTTCTAGAGAGAATTTGACTAAATAGGGCCCACTTCACATGCAGTCAACACAATGGGAGAAGATTTATCTTTATGGGGAGAAAATAAACCATCATGTGTCATTTTTGTGTGTTCTAGTTTCCATTCTAGAGAAAAATGGACTAAACAGATCCCCTCTCACATGAAATCAAGGCAATAGAGGAAGATTTAGGGGTGGCAGACACATTAGACCACAATGTGTTATTTTTTGTGTTCATGTATCCTTTTTAGAGCAAAATCATAGTAATAAGGTACATTTCACATGAAAATGTAATGTTTGTCAATTTAGGGCTAGGGGACATATTAAAGATGACATGTTTTTGTATGTCTATTTTTTGAAATTGAAGATTGAATTCATAATAATGGGGCTAGTTTCATATGAAATAAAAGTAACTTTGCCAAATTTTAATGGTATTAGATACATTATACCACCATGTCTCATTTTTGTTTGTTTAGGTTTCCTTTATATAATGCATTTTACTAAAAGGGCCCTCTTTCACATCCAATTGATGTAACAAAAGAAGATTACAAGTTATGGGGAAAAAATATACTACCATGTGTCAGTTTTCTATATTTATGTTTTCCTTTGTAGAGTGAATTCAACTAAACAGGGCCTTTCTCACATGCAATCAAGGAAACATAGGAAGATTTAGGTCACGAGACACCTTAGACCACCATGTGTTTTTTTTTTTTTAATGTTCATTTATCCTTTTTAGAGTGAATTTGTAGTAATGGGGTCCATTTCATATGCAAAGAAATATTTGTCAATTTAGGGCCAGGGAACATATTAAATACCATGACTTGTTTCATTTTTTGGGCATTTATGTTTCATTTATAGAGTGAATTTATAATAACTAGGCCCATTTCACATGCAATAGTGGAAATGTTTGCCTATTTAGTAGTAGGGGATACATTAGACCACCATCTGTCATTTTTTTATTCACGATGGATGATGATATGTGTTGTAAAGATATTAAGATCAACTATAAGGTTATTTCACCCCTAAAATGTCTCTTTTTTGGGAATATTTCATAATTTTACTACATATTTTTACCCTAACCCCCATTGTAGTCATTATTGAAATAGATGAAAGGATATTAAATATATCTACAACTTTCCTATCATACATTTTTTGGTGATTCTTCACAGATTTGTAATAATTTTCAAAACAATATTTTGACACAAAAATGAATGTTTTGTAACTTTGGAATAAAATTTCATTTTAACATCCATTTTGAGTGATATTTGAATATTTAGAAATATATTAAAGAGACCTAAGAGAATTATGTTATACATTTTTAATGATTCCATATGGATTGTTTCACATTTACAAAAATACCAAAATAAAATATTTTGGTGTTAAAAGATTATATTCTATTATTTTACAAATACAAAAAAAATCCATAGGAAATCACCAAAAGTGTATAACAAATTTTTTAAGTCTCTTAAATATATTTCCAACAATTCAAAGAGTGCTAAAAATAGAGGTCAGAGTATAAATTTACATTAAAATTATGAAAGATTCCTTTTAGCATCAAAAGATTCATGTTTTATTCTTTTGATAATCATTATATATATGTATGTATATAATCACCAAAAACTTATAATGGTAATGTTTTATGTCTATTTAATATATTTCCAATGGTTTAAAGAGTGCCCTAAACGAAGGCCAAATTAAAAGTTATGACACATTTTGGTCGTGGAATGCCTAAACAATTAGAAGCAAAAATAAAATTAAAAAAGGGATCAAATGCAAAAAATTCATGGTAAATAAACTCAAAAATGGCTCTAGCAAGGAAACATGGACATGAAAAAATGACAAATGGTGGTCTAGTGTGTCCCCTTCCCATAAATTGATAAATGTTGAATCTGTTGCATGTGAAATGGGCTTTATTACTATGAATTATCTCTATAAATGCAACTTAAACACAAAATGTAGCACATGTGGTGGTCTTGTATATTTCCCCTATCCCTAAATTGATAATTATTTCCTCTCCCTCTATCATGCGATCAAGGAAATAGAGGAAAATTTAGAGAAGGGGACACATTAGAACAACATGTGTCATTTTTACATGTTCATGTATGTTGTTTAGATCAAATTTGTAATAATGGGGCCCCTTTCACATGAAATAGAGGAAATGTTTGACGATTTAGGGTTAGAGGACATATCAAATACCACCATGTGTTGTTATTTGTGTTGATTTTTCATTTATAGAGTGAATTCATAATAACATGGCATGTTTCATAGGAAATTTAAAAAAATTGTTTATTTAGGGGTATGGGACATATTAGACCACCATGTGTCATTTTTATGTGTCCATGTTTTTTTTTCTAGATCCAAATTTGAGCAATTTCATTATGAAGTCTCTGTATTTTTCTCCTTTATTTTTTATTTTTTCCCAAATTGCTAAGGTATTCCATGTCAAAAATGTCTCCTATTTTAGGTAATTATACCTTAACCTTTTAACCTAGCCTCCATTTAGGGCACTCTTTAAACCACTGGAAAGATATTGCATAGACCTACAATTTTACTATTATGCTTTTTTGAAATTTTACACATATTTATAACCATTTTTATTATAATAAACCATGAATCTTTTGACACTAAAATGAAACTATCATAATTTTGGCATAAATTTTTTCTCTAATCTCCATTTTGAACACTCTTTGAGCCCTTGTAAATATATTAAATATGCCTAAAACTTTTATTTAATACAATTTTAATTCTCTATGGATTGTTTCATATTTACAAAATAATAAAATATAATCTTTTAACATACATCAAATGTTTCCATTTAATTATTTTTGTAAATCTGAATTAATCCATAGGGAATCGTTAAAAGTGTATAACATAAAAGTTTGATATCTCTTGAATATATTTGTAATGATTCAAATATCACTCAAAAAAATGTTAGAGTGAAAATTTATGCCAACATTACAATTTTTTTTGGTGTAAAAATAAAAACAAATAGAAACAAATCTATGTAGATATTACAAACATGTATAATAAAAATGTTGTGGGTCTCTTTAATATATTTCCAAGGTTTTGAAGAATGCCAAAAATGGAGGTTTGGGTAAAAATTTATGGTAAATTTACAAAATATTCTTGAAAATGAGACATTTTGTGGGTGGAATATATTTATATTTTACCTTCTTGTCTTTATGACGCTTATCATCAAAAATGACATATGGTGTTTTAATGTATCACTTACACCTCAATCAAAAAATATTTCCTCTATTACATGTGAAATGGGCCATGTTGCTATGAATTCACTTTATAAATGAAACATAAAAATAAAAAAATGAAACATTTCATGGTCATTAATATGTTCCCTAGCCCTAAATTGATAAAAAATTTCTTTGCATGTGAAAGGGGCCCAATTACTATGAATTCACTCTAAAAAAGATAACACAAAAAAGCAACACACGGTGGTCTAATGTGTCTCTTGCTCTTAAATCTTCCTTTGATGCCTTGATTTCACGTGAAATGGGCCATGTTTAGTTGATTTATCTCTATAAATGAAAACATAAACACAAAAAAATGACACATTTTGGTCTATTTTCTCCCCATGGCCAAATATATTCCTCTCTTGCATTGATTGGATGTGAAAGGGCCTCCTTTAGTCAAATGCACTCTATAAATGAAACATGAAAAAAAAAAGAAAACATGGTGGTCTAATGTATCCCTTACCCCTAAACCAAAAACAAACACCTCTATTGTATGTGTAATTGGCTCCATTACTATGAATTCACTCTATAAATGAAACATAGAGATAAAAAAACAAACATGTCATTGTATTTAATATGTCCCTTACTCTAAATTGACAAGCATTGCCTTTGCATGTGAAAGGGGCCCCCATTACTATGCATTCAATCTAAAAAGGATACACGACCAATAACAAAATGCATGGTGGTCTAATATATCCCCTGCCCCAAAATATTCCTCTTTTCCTATTTTATGTGTGAGAGGGACTATGTTTAGTTGATTTAATTATAGATTGGAAACCAAAAAAACACAAAAATAACACATGGTGGTTTATTTTCTCCACACAATAATAAATCTTCCTTTGTTGTGTTGATTACATGTGAAATGGGCCCATTTTAGTCAAATTCTCTCTAGAAATGAAACATGAACATAAAAATTAATTGTCAACACAAAAAAACTACACGTGTGTGGTATTTAATATGTCCCATAGCCTTAAATCAATAAATGTGAAAGGGCCCCTGTTACTATAAATTCTCTCTACAAAGGATACGAGAACACATAAAATGACACATGGTGTTATAATGTGTCCATTACCCCTAATTTTCCTCTTTTTCCTTAATTACATGAAATAGGGGCCTTATTTAGTCAATTTTTCTCTCTAGAAACATGAACACACACAAATGACACATGGTGGCATATTTTCTCCATATAGCCCTAAATATTCCTTTATTGTCTTGATTTCATGTGAAAGGGGTCCATTTTAGTCAAATTCACCTTAGAAAGGAAACATGGACACACAAAAATGACACATGGTGGTCTAATGTGTCCCCTACCCTAAAATTGACAAATGTTTCCTCTTTTCCATGTGAAATAGTCCCAATTAATATAAATTCAATCTATAAACCAAACATTAACACACACAAAATGACACATGTGGTGGTATTTAATATTCCATCATCTAGCCCTAAATCAACAAATGTTGCCTCCATTGCATGTGAAATGGGCCTAATTACTAATAATTAAATCTAAAAAGGATACAAGAACACATAAAAATGATACATGGTGTTCTAATGTACCCCTTGCCCCTAAATATTCCTCCATTACCTCGATTTAATGTGAGAGGGGCAACATTTAGTCAATTTCATATGTGTCCCTCGAACCCTCACCTATCCATGGATGTGATACGGAAAGTCAATTTTCCCTTTATTTTGTTGGGAATATTAGTCTCACTAGACTCAAAATGAATGAGTGCACCATATCATAGTCAATAACTAATATAATATCTGGATGGATGCATCCATGTATGTGTTATAATAGTTTGTCTATTATTTTATTACACCAAATTTATGTTTTTTTTTTACGTTTATTTTAAGAAACATGTATGTGTTATTTATAAGAAACATGTATGCATTATATAAAGCTAAAATTCAAAAAACAATCCTTAGACTTGGAATTGACCCAAAATTTTGAGCCTAAGGTTTGGACCTACAAATAGACAACACAATTCATGTTTTTAATTGGTAACATCATAATCGACCTTCTGCTATGAAAACCATCACAAATTTCATAAGGGATTTTCATGAAAATGTTATAAACATATAGATCTAGGCTTATACGTTCTAAAAATATATTTTATTCTACCTCACAATATGTTTAAAATTTTATTCTTTATTTATTAAGATCATGTCTTAACATACATAGATTTTATAGCTAGAACTTATTTTATGTATTTTTGGATATGTTCAAAAAATTATAAAAAAGAAAATATGGGGACAAACTAGACCCAGTTCTATACACATTCAAAAATAAAGATTGATTTTTTTCCTTTTTTTATATATAGAAGGAGGGATCACAGTCGATTATCCACTTTTTAGGGTATATTACTAAGAAAATTAATTTAAAAAATATATAATTATTAAAAAATAAAATAAAAATATATGGGACAAGTGTGGTGGTGTCTTTTAACTATATACTAAGTTGTATTAAAAAATACTTAACGATGGTCAAAAAATAGGGTGGAGTGTGACCACCTATCTACTATGTTTTTTGTTTGCAACAAGTGTACCTCTTGTAAAATCACATGTTTGGCCCACTTAAACTCCACCATTTAAAAAAATATATAGTAGTTTATAAACTAGACTTGAAATCATATCCTTTTTCTTCTTAAAGTATTGTTAAATTTTGAGTGTATGTATCTCAAAAGTTCATTCCAAGTTTAGGTATTTCTATTTTTAACATAAATGTGTCATAATCAGCCACATTTTGGCCCCCATCTTGATGCCCTTACTTTTATTAATAAAAATGATTTAAATTTATAATGCACTTTCCCTTTTTGTAAAAAAATTCAAATAAATAATTATGATATCCATTTTATAAAAAAAACCACTAATAGAAAATATGTTTCTTCAAAAAAAAAAATTACCCTTTAAAAATAACCCTCCCTTAAAATATAATTCCATAACTAATTTTATTTTTATTTTTTTAAAAACCCTTAAAACAAATTAGAATAAAACATATGTTCTTGGGGGCCTTGGAGGGAGTTGACACTCAATGGATAAAAATAGTCACCAATCTAGCTATCAAGCCTTTTAACTATATAAATAAAAAAATATAGTTTTATGTTTTAAAAACTAGATTTTGCCTTAATAAAAGTAAAGGCCTTAGGGATTATTTTGTGTCATTATGCAAAAATAATTCCCCTATTGGTTGATCCAAGTTAGGAGATTTTGGTGTTGAGTCAAGTGTCACCATGTAGAATTGAGACTAATTTAGGGCTCTACTTTAGATCTGAGCTCATGGAGATGGTGTTTGATATGAGATTAAGTTGGTGGATTTGTATGAGCCAAGTTGAGAGTGATCTTTAGTTTGACCTGTATATGGGTTAGATACACATTTACTCAATGAGTGAATTATTTGAGGTTTGAATATTATCAAGTTATAGATTGTTAAGAACTCATTGGGGTCACTAAATTGCTTGAAGAGCTCAATGCAGAATGAGTTATTCACAAGATGCCAAAGCGATGCATGTGAGCCAAAGTCATATAAGGTCTAAGCTAAGGAATAAATTCAATAAGCTAGAAGGTGTTACTACTATGGAGATTAAAATAGGGTACAATTTGAGCTATATCTCGATATAGAGCTAAGGAACTCAGACTTGGGTTAGCAAGAGCTCATGGGATGTCAAGATAGATGCCTAATTTTTATGCAAGTGAGGTAGGATAAATGATATCTAGTCTCAATATAGCATTTAAACATTAATAAAGGCTAAGTTTGATTTGTAATTTGGAGTTAAAGTAGCTCATATAGCCACAAGTTGATATCTCTCTAGTGTAACTTGTGATGATCACCTTGAGATGCAATTAAACTCACTAATGCAA
Organism: Torreya grandis; assembly: GCA_037957365.1. Classification (NCBI taxonomy): domain Eukaryota; kingdom Viridiplantae; phylum Streptophyta; class Pinopsida; order Cupressales; family Taxaceae; genus Torreya; species Torreya grandis. The sequence goes on along the minus strand of JARHVA010002512.1, from coordinate 2,382,976 downwards.
TGTATATAGATTAGGGAGGAGTTATTGAGGAGATCATTAAGGAGAGACAACTTGCCTAATTCAAAGGCCTCGAGTGTGAAATGCACCTCTTCTAAGAAACCCTAATTTAAAAAAATACAACCCAAAATATTCAAACCCTTCTATGTAAATCCCAAATATAGTATACAACCTATTTTTGTGACCAAGTCTAGAAATTTGAAACACATTATAAAATCATAATATGTGTGTGTGTGTGTGTGTGTGTGCATGTAAATGTTTATATGTATGTATATATATATATATATATATATATATATATATATATATAAATTTAATATTTATTTTTTATGAAAACTATGAATAATATGGAATGAAAATTATGGATAGAGTGGATAGGATGAAACAAAGAAGATGATGTAAGTGAATGAGGAATGACAAAAGGTTCACATGTGGCATACACTATTAGATCATTGACATAATACAAGAATGATGGCCAAAAAAATTAGTGGTATTTATAAGTGGTCTGCACTACTTATCCATTGTGTTGCTTTGACAAAAATAAGGAATGAATGATAAATAACACTGAGTGAGGCCATAAAAAACTTGTTCTCATACAAAATGAAATTTTAACTCCATATTGGTATAAAGTTGAAGCTTAGATGTGTAGAGCAAAAATTTGGTCAATCATTCAATTTGATATTTTATTAACAAATCATATTTCATATAAATAGGTTTGATGAGATCCTAATTAAGTCTCATCAATAATAACTCCTAAAAACTAACATCCCCACAAACCTCTCATATCACTAATCTAAAAAGGTTGTTCTAACAACCTATATTATCTCTACCTTATTATTTATTTTTAAAAATATTCATGTGAGTTATATTAAAAATCACTTACATAATATATTTTACATTAATAACCAATACTATCTAACCCACATAATATTATTGCTCACTACTAACACAAATGTCAACAAACTTAGGATATTCCCCCAAAAAAATCTTAATACTCTACTAGCCTTGGTAGAAGAGTTTATACTATGAAGGAATATAGTTGAGTGATAAGAAGTGTAGACATCCAATTCCTAACACTATTTGTGTTAAAATTGTCAATCATACTCAAATTGCACTCAAATTCATAATTTAGGCAAAAATCACTCAAAATGCACTAAATGGTTTGAACTTGTTGAATACAAGTGCTGATTTATGCTAATGTATCCCTAAATGGGTCAAGACCATTATTTATTCTTTATCAATAATCAAAATTAGCCCTACTGGGGCAAAACTATTTTATCACAATCACATTTGATCGACTGGGGAACTTCTTATAATCATATCTTTAGAGATCACATTCTCCTTTTCCTCTAATTCCAAGCTCTCCAAAAATTTTCCCATAATGGAAAAGTTTCTGTGTGTAACTTATCTCAGGATTGATCAATGTCATAAGTGCGTAGTTTTTGCTCTCAAATTGGGTGCATTCAAAGTGTGTCACTTATATATTTGGATTGAATCCTTGCCATTCCCCCCATATTTAGGGTCCATTATACCTCTAATTATATTTTGATAATTGATAGTAACAACATGTGCAAGCATTAGCTCATTTGGATGTGATCTATTCCATAGGTTAATCTCTCACTTTCCCTTTCTTTCTGAGAGTCCATCCTTCTCTTTCATCTTAGTATGTCCTCTTGAGGGGGCATCATGGGTCATTTCTAATTTTTTCTTGATAACTCTTTTATTTGAAAAGATGTTGCGTCTGGCTATGCCTTCTCAAATAGAGGAAAATTTTAGACATCCAATTCCTAACACCATTTGTGTTGAAATTGTCAATCTTATTCAAATTGCACTTAAATACACAATTTAGGCCAAAATTACTAAAAATGTGCTAAATGGTTCAAACTTGTTGTATGCAAGTGTCAGTTTAGGCTAATGTATCCCTAAATGGGGTAATGCATTTTATGTGATTCCTAACTTTTTAAAAATCATTTCAAGTCAAAATGATGATTTCACATTTTGGTGCTCTGGATCACTCTTTTCTTCTAATTCATTAGTATACAACACGTACCTATGTTATTTTGTGTTGACAACATCCTAAATGGGATAGCGGTATGTATTCATCTAACATCACCTTCTAATTCCTCTCAAGTCAAATTATGATCCAATAATATGACTTTTTGACCATTTTGATTAATTGTGCACCAATTTCCAAAGAATTGAGCTAAAATTGATTAATCTTGTTTGAGCTAATTAATTCAAATCAAGAGCTTAAGTGGATTTTCAATGGAAGTTATTGATTATTTCATTATTGAAAATTTATTCTCAATATTTGCATCACCTAGTGAAATGATCTATGGGGTGGAATTATTAAGCCATAAATGCAATAAATATCAGGATTATGGGCACTATGCCTCATTAATGCCTCTTCCTCCCAAATATTTATGAGGATATTTATATATTTAATTACAAATATTAGAATAATTCATAGCCATGCATATCAATCTTAAGATGGATGGTCATGGTTGATCCTAGCCCATTTGAAAAATTTATAAATAAAAGGGCATATAACATCATTTTAAAGCTAAAATTTTGTAAACTTATAATGCATAATTATCTTCACAACCTTTCTTTATGTTGATAATTGTGTTTTATTTACAAGCTTTATTTGATAGGCATATATTAGAATTCTTATCTTGAACTTAGGTTATGCATAGTGTTCTTAAGATGATGGAGCAGCTTGGCATCCATTGTTGACAAAGACAAGAACACTAGATCAAGGGGAAAAATGCGCTTGGAGATAATTTTGGATGGTGGAATCACTTGGGAAGGTAATGGTTATTTGCTTTCTTTCAATTGTTCTTCATTATACTTTTCAAACCCCATTGGAATAAGTTTGTCTTGTTTGTTAGTTCTTTATGCATTTTTCTTGTATTTCTTGATTAATGCTTGGACTAATCAAATTTGTAATCCATCTCTACAACAAGTACATGGAATAATATAGTTTGGTTATAAAGGTATAGATAATTAAGAATATTGTATAAGAAATAAATTGTGAAGAATAACATGAAAAGTTGACTATAAGATATGAAATATGAAAACTATTACTTGAAAGAGATACAAAAGCAATAAAAAAAACAAAATCAAACATGGGGCTTGTTAAAAAATAGGGTTCACCCTAAATGCCCCACTCTTTTTCTATAACTCCCTATAAGTTTCAAATTAATGAAAACTAATGACACAAGATGATGACTTTTATAGTGTTGCAATCCTTTCTCTCTTTGAACAAATAAACCTATAAATAGGATAAAACTCATTCATATGTGTGTACATGGCCATTATGAACACAGATAAAATAATATGGAGTGTGCTTTCTTACTAGGTTTATTATGTATGACCTAGCAAAAAAATTCTTCTTGAGACATAATTTCTATTGGAACAATGATTACATCTTTTTCCTTTTAGAATGAAAACCTTAAATTGTTTAAATTGCTTGTATGATTTCCTAAACAATCCTCAATGAAGTGTAAGGGTGATATCATTTAGTATGGGTTGTATAGGACACTTGTGTGGTACATTATCCCACACACACTTTTCAGAGATTGTTCACATAATATTTTCTAGAGATCATTGTGTTGTTATACTATTAGGATAGATGGGTTTGGTTACACCCTAGGGATTGGATTATGGACTTAGGAATGTAAATACTATGTGAGTTATTGAAGTACCTTAGTTTCATATTGACTATGTAGTGGATTATGGAGTCTAGATGCAACAAGGTGGACTGGTTAATTTCTAAGTGTTATGGACATAAGCATGTATACTTAGAATAATATTATGATTATGTTATTTATTATTCTTGTATACATTAGGAATGTTACATTTATTTTTCCTATTCACTATCAAGACTTGCATTTTTATGCATGGAGATAGTTATAGTTATGACTTGTATACACATTATCCTCTTCTTTTTCATCATCTCTATATTTAACTTTATTGTGAAGGTTAGGGCCACTCTCAATGGATGAGATGTATGCAAGGTATACACAAGACTCTTTGGTTGGAGGTAAATCCTCTGATGATGCTCTCCCTCTTATTATATATATTGTTAGCTCTAGTGATGATCTCCTACATCTTTGATGTTTGTATTGAAAAGAATTATTATTTTACATACCTACCATGGACAAATGACTGTATTTTGTTTGTGTATTTCCTTGAAAATATGTAATCATGTAAACTATAATAGTTAATGTGTTACCATGATTTGTATAGATCAAGATATTTTTTTTATGGTTGTACTATTGATTAAAGGAGGAATAAAAAATTGATTTATTGATGTTTAATATCTTATTGATGAATGTATGTGTACTTTGAATTATGTAAAATGGATGTTTCATGTGAACATGTTTATGAATTACAAATTGAATGAAATTAGAAATATTTGTTGATTTTAAATATGTTATCATGGATGTTTTTAAAATGTTAATTTAATTTTACATTTATATATTTAATTCATATTATATGTCATAGCATATTTCTAAACATGAGTTTCTAGGACTAATTAAGAAGCCTTATGAAGGATGACTTGGAATCACACAAAAAAAATTCCATGACATTTTTGGGTATCCAATCAGAGGGGTTCTTACATGCCATGCATCAAGAAACATGATGTAAATTGGTATTTTGAATATCATAGAGTTAAATTCCATTAAAAAAATAAATATTATCCTTTGAATAAAAAAAATTAGAACTTAATGATTTTGGTGATATTGAAATCACTAATACACCTATTAAAGTGCCAATTCATAAGTATTAATATACTAATACCCAAAACCTAAATATGAAATCAAATTGGTACTTAGGAAAAAAGTGCGGTAAGATAAAATACAAACATTAATGTTAGTAAATAAAAAATCATTACATAGTATGGCTCGAAGGAAATTTGAGCTCAAAAATTATTTTCATCGTAATTCATACACTGATTTTGATAATATGACTTAATAGATTCACTTCCAATGTCCAACAATATAAAGTGATACACTTTTAGACATATATTCTATGATGATAATTTAAGACTTTCTAACATTATTGGTTAGTTATGCTAATATATTTTGTGCTTAAATACTTTTATATCTATTTCTATTAATATAATGATTCACATGTTATTATTACCTATTTGTACCACCTACACTACATAGTGTGTGTGTTCATCCATGGTCACACACACACACACACACACACACACACACACACACACACACACACACACACACACACACACACACACACACACACGCACGCACGCACGCACGCACGCACGCACGCACGCACGCACGCACGCACGCACACACACACACACACACACACACACACACACACACACACACACACACACACACACACACACACACACAATACACTACATCGTGTATGTGTGTGTGTTTTCATCCATGATCATCTATACGCGCGTGCGCACACACACACACACACACAATCATGGATGAACACACTTGCTTTGAGGACATTGTGGGTGAATCTTACAATGATTTTATTACATTGATTTGAATTTTATTTCTCCTTATTGTTATTTTTGATTAAATGATCAATTTAATTAATAAAAATGGTTATCATAAATTTCATTTTCCTCTTGGATTTGGTTTCTAATATTTTATTTCTCCTCTTGAAAGCTTCATTCTTGACATTTTACATACTTTTCTTGATACTAATTTTTTTTCACTTTATTGTTTGGTCTCCCCATGTCTCTAGATCCCATATTCTCCATGATCTATATCATGTGGATGTTTTATGTCCTTTCCTACATTACCATGATCTATATCATGCATCTATCTAGTGCATGGAACCTTACGTGCTCTCCTTAATTGATTATATCTCATCCTTCAAGGATAATTTATTATACTATGCTAAAACTTCATTTATTATATATTTCCTATATGGGGCATGATACTAAGATATTTACACTCACTATATCATGTCCCTAATGGGGAATTCCATTATTTCACTTAGTTGGATCATATATTTCCCACTAAGTGGTATGATATTTACACACTACTCATTTTTTATTGATTATATATTATCCATAATAGGGCATCTCTCACTATCATGATTATGACATATATCTTGTCCATAGCGAGATATGTTTTGCAATAGGGTTTTCACCAATTATATCTTGTCCATAATGGTTCATATTATGTTTATGATTCATAGATTATGTCTTTCCCACATAGGAGGAAACCTATTAGTACACATGTATTAGATTTCCATTGCTTATATAAGGGGATATTATTATAGCTCATCCTTGATTATTTACTACTCATTGGGGTAATATTATGCTCACACACACACACACACACACACACACACACACACACACACACACACACACACACACACACACACACACACACACACACACACACACACACACACACACACACACACACACACACACACACACACACACACACACACACACACACACACACACACACATTGCTTATATTAGGGCATGCCTTTTCCATGCTTCCTTATCGACATTTGGCCCTCTCAAGGGAAATACACTTCTCTTGTGTTTTTATTTATTACACTTAATTATATCCATTCCAACATATCATTCTTGTTCTTATATGGATCATGAATTTTATATAAAATGGTAATGACATTGATTCCCACATTACTTCCACTCCAACATATGAGACTATATTTATTTACTAGAGACATGTTTTCATGATCATATGAGACATAAACAAAAAATTACTCCTAGATACCTACATTTATGTGGTACCTTACCATACATTTATGGGGGCATACTAGTATTGGACATCACTGATGATGCACTATTTATTAGGATCATGATATGCCCATATACACAAAGATCTTACATTGCTTATACTAGGCATAAAAAAACTTCATTACCAATATGATTATTGCAGGAGTTTCCATGGTTTTATTTCAATATCTACCAATAATAATGGGTAAAATTGTATCACCCAAAATTATGGTATGAGTTTCATGTAATTTTTAATAAGGGTTCATAAGAAAATTTTGGGTTCTTAGGGATCACATTAATCACATTTGGGGTCACATTCCTTCTTGTAACTCTAAGTTGTAATATTGGGGAGGCCACATACTTCCTAATTATAATGGTTGACACAATCTTTTCATATATGTATCTAAGGCCATAGTTTAATAGAGGCCTCACATATATTATGTAAGTTTCCGTAGTAGCCACCAATTTTCTTTAAGTGTTTGTACAAGTCTCATAAAAGTTAAACTTAAGCCAAAATAATTATTTACAGACATGATAAACTATTAATTGGTTCACATACTTTAATATATCCATAACTACAAAGCCTAAAATTTCATGGATTTCATAGATTCACAAAATCATCAAAGCTTTTATACAAATCAGAGTTAATGGAACTCATATAATGGGATCATGGTGTGTACCAATATTAATATATCCACAGGGAATCTTAAATTCATGGAGTTTATGAGTCCATGGAGGTAAAAAGTGTCACAATAAATTTTTTTCATGGAGATCATATTCAAATTTAACATAAAAATTACAGTCCTCAATTCTTAAATGAGATTTAAAGACTCAACAGGTCTGTGAGCTAACAAGGCCATGTTATACACAAGATAAACACATGACCAATTATGTTTTAAACTTAATATAGTCTACAAATCCATATAAGATGAAGAGATCATAGGTATAGATTTGAATCATTATATAAATACCTTAGAATCATGCCACATGGCACAATCCCATCATCCCTATAACCATGCCTCTCAAATTTAATCATAAAATGAAATGAAAATGAGATATCCATGTAGTCACAATTTTCATGAGAAGGCACCTAATGGGTGGTTTAGGGTCTCACTAAAAAAATCATGATGAGAGATTTAAGATTGTTGTGGTCGTTAGATAGTTAACTTGACCATGTGTTTACTATTACAAAGAATCCTTTGAGAAGCATGGGTAGTTTGAGAGAGATTTCAAGAGGCTAACAAACTAAAAAATAAAAGATCCCAAGATGATAATTAAAGGGGGATTTTATCTATGTAAAAATAAGGGGGAGTTCAGTGGAGAGTTTACATATTAAAGGGGGTAGTCAATAGTCAACAAAATAAGAGAGTGAAAAAGAGAGAAAAATGTAACACTTTAGGCCTACAAGTGTAATGTGAATATTATGATCCCAAATTATGTCTATGAATCCTTTTTTTCTCAAATTAAATAAAGAGGGCCTTTGTCTCTATGTGTATCTTTTTGTGTGTGTCTTTAAGAGTTAGAGAGTGATAAAATGACTGCTAGGGGGTGAGATGACCATTAAATTATCCCCCTATACTTCTAAATTATGCCTATTAGTCTTAGAGCAAGGTTATTTTCATTTGCTAGGTTATGTGTGTAGAGATTCTAGGTGAGTCATTGGAAATTTGTGAAAGAGAGTCTTGAATTTGGATGAAGTGATGGCTAATATAGGTAGTCCCATTAGAATGGGTACAAGAGCAAGAACACATAGAGTTAGAGATTTATCAAAGATGATGAGAGGAATCCAAGAAATATTGGAGGCAATGGAGACAACACAAAGAAGAAGAGTTGATGTTTAATATGTGAGTGATGATGAAGAATTATAAATTTTATATTTTGAAGAGGAATATATGGAGAATTAAAATGAAGACAAAAGTTTTAGGGTTGTTATGAATATTGGAAATAAGCTAAAGTTGGATATGCCTTACTATTGTGGAAGCTTAAACCTTAAAGAGATTATAGTTTAGATAACAACTATGGATAAATATTATGACTATGAGTTAATGGAGGAACCCAAAAAAGTGAAATTGGCATGGAAAATTTTTAAAGGTCATGCATCTTCATGGTGGGATCATGTGCAGACTAAGATTCAAAGGAAAGGTATGTATAAAATCAAGTCATGGGATAGAATGGTGATGATATTGAAGGAAAAATTCTTTCCTTCAGACTCTCAGATGATTTTTTATGAAATCATAGAACTTGAGACAAAAGGAGATGAACATTAAAAAATATATTGAGGAGTTTTATAGGCTCACCAGAAGAGTTTGACATGTAGAATATGCCCTAAATGAGGAGGATATATATGTGAATGGGATTCATATAATTATTCATGTTGATATCAATTTGTTTAAACTAAGAATTATGTATGGAGCTTATAAATGTGCATTGATTATAGAGAAAAACTTGTCAAGAAGATAATAAATGAATTCTAGAGGTATAATAAGTTCCTCAAGAGAAAAAAGGAAAAATAGGGTGGAATATGATAACAAACTCAGATGGAGAAGCAAAAAGCTTTGAGTATTATAATTAGAATATTAGAGGAACAAGCTAATATTTTAGTGGAAGACAATCCTTTAGAAGAGGAAGAGTCAAAGTCATTGTGGGTGAATTCTTTAGATATAATAAATATGCAAGATTAGATCTCTATTGTACATGGAAGATCTAGAATAAGGAAAATATTTTATGATGAAAAGTGTGATGTTGAAAACAACTAAGGAAGTGAATGAACGTGTACAAAGAAAAAGTCTTTTCTAGATTATTTTCAAATCAAGAGGTAAGTGTTATAGGGCACTAATTTAATGTGGTAACACAGATAATTTGGTGTCTCAATAAATTATGGATAAAATTGTAACAAAAAGGTTGGTACACCCTAACCTATATAAAGTTTCATGGATTATTAAAGACCATAAAGTGATAGTAAATGAACAATACATGGTAACTTTTAAAATTAGTTCATATAAGGATGATGTTTTATGTGACATTATTCCCATGTATGTGTGTCATGTGATATTGGGAAGCCTATGGTAGTATGATAAAAAATATGTGCATGATGGATAATGCAGGATCATCAACTTCATAGACCAAATTTTAATTTTTAAAGGATCCAAAACGTGATAAGAGGTCCATGGTAGGTCCTCAAGGTGATAGGAGCTTGTAAAGAGGTTTAGGATTTGAATAGGAGGTTTTCCCTCCAAAACTATATTTGAATTTTAAAATGTAAGAACTTGTTTAAAAGTAATCCTAGAGGTCTTAAGTGATGTATAAAAGTTGGATAATGGTCTAATATGTCATATAGAGGTGACATTATAAATAACATAAGCTATTAGAATAAATGAGTATGTTCTTGTTTTATAACCTCCAAGAATCCAACGTGAGAGTTGGTGCATGAAGATAGGAGGGTTGTTTGCATGGAAAATAAAAGCCAAAAGTTGAATGTAAGCAAGGATAAGGAAGATAAAATAGAGGAAAAAGGAGAGATATCTCTCAAAGAAGAGAGAGGAGAGTCTGAGAATAAAAATTGTATGAAACTCCTCAATAGGATCTCAAGTCCATGAATGGACTATTTTTGTAATAAAGAATGAAATGATGAATAAAGCAATGTGTTTGATGTGTGTGATTTCCATTAAATGAGAGTAAGTGAATCAAATCCATATTGTCTTGGAGAATCCCTTGAGGCTAATATTGTTTTCATATTTTTGTTAAGTTATAGGTATGATAAAGTTTGTATGTTGATCAAGTGGGTTATAGGTTATAGTCAAGATAAAGGAAAGAAATTTGATAAGATTGTTAAATATGGATACAAGAATGAGTTATGTTCAATCCTCCATGGTTGATATCAAAAGTAAGACAACCTATAGGGTTCAGTTTGTGAGAACTTCAAGTGGGAAATATTCTTGAGAAAGTATTATGTGGTGTAAGCCTGTTATTCATATGACAGTCTCTAAGAGTTGTTGTCTTAAGTGTATTTGAATCTTTATGTTAAGTTTACATTGTGTTGTGAGAATAGATTGTCAGGATCCTACTCCTTAAGAGTATACTTGATTACCTTTGTATAAGCAACTAAACATAGAATTAAACTAGAAGTAATATGTAACTAGAATTTAGAAACAACACAGAATATGAGAGATAATACAATCTTGTATTAACACTCTTCTAGAAGGAAATAAAATGAAGAAATAACACTCTTCCCACACCTCTTAGGCGTATAGTAATTCTCGCTCAAGAGTTCTCTCTCTCAATTACAAACACAATCAACTCAATAACCGAGTTGTTGTTTCCACCAGTCAGTGACAATCAACCCAATGGTTGTTGTTGCCTACTGCCAGTCCACCAAGTACTCAAAGTACTCCAAGTAGATCTCCCTGATCTTGCTCCTTGTGTTGCAGATCTCCTTGATCTTGCTACCCCCCAGATCTCCTTTGACCTTACACACACACACCTGTAGATCAATTGACCTTACTTACCATGTAGATCTCCCTTGATCTTGCTACCTGTAGATCAACCTGGTCTTGCACTCTTACAAACCTTCTAGATCTTACACTTGGAAGAACCCTTGTCCTTGCCTTTTCAAGTCCTTATGATCCTTCACTCTTTACAATACAGCCCCATGGGTCTCTTAAATAGATCCCAAACCAAACAATAATTAGACTTCCTAATTAAAATAATTAGAAACATAGACTCAAGACTAAAATTAGTCTTTACATGCAAATTGATTGTCCATCTAAAATTAGACCAATTCTGGAATGCACAGATGACCAATGTTGGTCGCTATCTATCTGGAGATGACCGACGTCAGTCAATGAATGACCGATGTCGATAGCTTTCGGTCTACCCCTGACCGATGTCAGTTGGCCTGACCAACGTCGGTTACTGTGACACTCAGCAACCTCCTCCATTGACATACCTGTGAAGCTTTTAGCTCCACAACCTAACAATCTCCCACTTGGAGATAAATAGCTACACCTATACCTATACATCATCTAATTTTGTTTCTTGGCTTGTATCCCTCTTCAAGTTCAATCTTGAAGCCCAACAACAGTTGAATGAAGATTCAACTTCTCCTTTGTTCCCAGCTTTTTTAACATTTTTGTAGGGTTCTTATCCTTGCTAGCCACCATGACTGCAACAACCTTCTACATCTCTGAAATTCAACTAACCACCATACCACCAATAGTGAACACATATCTTGTGGTGCTTCTCTTGTCATCCAAGTCACCTACCATATCTGAATCTACATACCCATGTAGAGAAGTGCTTGACCCTGCATACCTGTTGTTGATCCCTGTCAGATACCTGAGAATCCACTAAACTACTTTCCAGTGCTTCTTTCCCTAATTGGCCATGATCTTGTTGAAAACTCCCACTACTTGGGTAATATCAGGTCTAGTACTCATGTACTCAACCTCATCATGTGATTTAGGACACTGTTATGTGAACTGTCCAACCATAGGTGTACTAACCAGTTCTGCATTCTACAAATTGAACCTCTCCACTATCTTATTCACATAATCATCTGGAGACAAAATCAACCTGTGACTTTCCTTATCTCTAGAAATACTCATGCCAAGGATTTTCTTTGCTCCTCCTAAATCCTTCCTGGCACACCTCTGAGCTACTTTTACCTTTAGCTCAGCAAATCCCTGCATGTGTGACCCTACAACAAGCAAATACACTACATACAGTAACAGGATAATGTTGGGACCATTATCCAACTTGGTAAAATAAACACAATGGTCACATTGACATTGACTAAAGCCATGCTTTGTCATACACCTGTCAAACCTTATACACCATTGTCCTGGAGCCTGCTCAAGACCATATAACCTAGCCTTCTGTCTCACCTGTCCATTCTCTCCTTTCTTTAACCTAGGAATCCATTCATCTTTCAGTGCTTTCATTCTAACTAGCAACTCTACCAAATATCCCATTTGGTTCTCTTCTAAGGAATCAATTTCCTCATTCATGCCATGCTCCAATTGGTTCCTGGATTCTACCTGCATTGCCTCTTCAAAACTTCTTAGTTCTTGACCATTAGTGAGCAACAAGTAGTGTAAAGAAGGGGAATAATGAATTTGAGGCTTACTTACCCTTTTAGTCCTCCACATGGGCATTTGAGACTCATTGACAACTTGTTGTCTGCCCAAAATCTGTTCTAACCATGACTGATCTTGGTCACCTCTAGCTGACCTCGATCTGCACTCGACTAATGTCGATTCCTCCTAATCACCGATGTCAGTTCCCTAATCGACGTCAGTGTCCACCTACCTAACATTACCGACTTCAATCTACACATAACCAATGTTGGTTCGTGCCTATTCAATGTTGGTTCTCACCTGACCAACATCGGTAACTGTGTTTTCCTGTGAGTGATGACTTTTACCTACGAGCTCACTTTGAATCATAACCTTGTCCAAACTGCCCTGCTCAAAATTGTTCAGCCCCTTAAGCTGATCTCTGTCAATCATCTTCTCTTTGAAAACCAAGGCTTTCCAATTCTTAAGTTTGTCAAAAACATCAGATTTCCTCTTTATGCAATACTGTGATCCTCCAATAGAAGCTCCCTTCTTTGTTGACCTAGTTTCAAGAAACCTTACTTTCTCCTGTTGCTTACAAAAATCTCAATCCATGCTTTTCAAATCTAAAAGCATACCATTTGACTTAAGAACATTCATTCCCTTCTCACTCATGTGACCAAGCCTACAGAGCCACATCTTTGCATCTACATCTGAAGTAGATAAAATAGAAGGAGAATCAGTAATACAAGTAGATAGATAAAGAGTACCTACTTTCTTACCACATGCTAATTCAAGTGCACCCTTGGAAACTTTCCAAGATTTTTCTATGAGAGTAACTGTACAACCCTCATCACCCAACTTTCCTACAGAAATTAGACTCCTCTTAAGGACTGGGACATGCATGACATCCTTTAACACCCATGTGTTGCCCGCCTGCAATTTCAGCTACACTTCCCCTTTGCCAACAATTTGACAAGGCTCACCAACCCCTAAATAAATCTTTCCAAAGTCTCCATGGACATAATCATGGAAAAATACTCTATTTGGGGTTGCATGGAAAGAGGCAACAAAATCTAAAACCCAAGATTCTACTTTATCCAAGAAACATATAAGAGCATCCCGTGCAATAATACATGCATCATTTGCTTCTTTATTTCCTTCATTCTGATCTTCTACCAACCAACAATCTTTCTTTACCTGCCATTTCTTTTCATAATTCCATAATTGATAATTCTTGCCATTTAATTTCTCCATTATTAGCTTACTTTCTTCTGCGATTGCTTTACTCCCACTCAATCAGAAACCCCTGAGAGTGACCTGTAATCAACAAATACTAAACACGATTTGATACCACCTATTAGTGAACCAAGCTCTGATACCACTTGTCAGTGGTATCACTTGGTGATCCTAGCTCTGATACCAATTGTCAGGATCCTACTCCTTAAGAGTATACTTGATTACCTTTGTATAAACAACTAAACACGAAATTAAACCAGAAGTAATATGTAACTAGAACTCAAAAATAACACAGAATATGAGAGACAATACAATCTTGCATTAACACTCTTCCAGAAGGAAATACAATGAAGAAATCACACTCTTGCCACACCTCTTGGGCATACAGTAATTCTCCCTCAAGAGTTCTCTCTCTCAATTACAAACACAATCAACTCAATAACTGAGTTGTTGTTTCCACCAGTCAGTGACAATTAACCCAATGGTTGTTGTTGCCTATTGCCAGTCCATGAAATACTTAAAGTACTCCAAGTAGATCTCCCTGATCTTGCTCCTTGTTGTGTTGCAAATCTCCTTAATCTTACTACCTCGTAGATCTCCTTTGACCTTGCACACACACACCTACAAATCAACTAACCTTACTTACCATGTAGATCTCCCCTGATCTTGCTACCTGCAGATCAACCTGGTCTTGCACTCTTACAAACCTTCTAGATCTTGCACTTGGAAGAACCCTTATCCTTGCCTTTGCAAGTCCTTATGATCCTTCACTCTTTACAATACATCCCCATGGGTCTCTTAAATAGATCCCAAACCAAACAATAATTCGACTTCCTAATTACAATAATTAGAAACATAGACTCAAGACTAAAATTAGTCTTTACATGCAAACTGACTGTTCGTCTAAAAGTAGACTAGTTTTGAAACGCATAGATGACCGATGTCAGTCGCTATCTATCTGGAGATGATTGAAGTTAGCGGATTAATGACTGATGTCGGTAGCTTCCGATCTACCCCTGATCGACGTCGATTGGCCTGACACTCAGCAACCTCCTCCATTTGCATACCTGTGAAGCTTTTAGCTCCACAACCTAACATAGATTATATTTACCTTCATCCAAGGTTCATGATGGAATGTTGAATAATTTTATTAGATTGGAACACAAGTAATAGGTCCCTTGCTTAGTCAGTCAAGAAATGAGACCTTGTATCATAAGGACCCTATTATGGACAATGCATGTCAAATAAGAGATTTGTATGATTTAATGTGGTTGACAATAAAATTAGGAACATTGATATGTGCATAAGA
The DNA here is from genome assembly GCA_037957365.1 of Torreya grandis. Lineage (NCBI taxonomy): Eukaryota > Viridiplantae > Streptophyta > Pinopsida > Cupressales > Taxaceae > Torreya > Torreya grandis. Next base: position 2,367,612 of record JARHVA010002512.1, on the reverse strand, counting down.
ACTATTTAAAAGTGGAGTCACGAGTTAGACTTATATATCCATAACCCAATTGATAGTCAAATAGATCTTATTATGTGAACAAGTCAAGTAGGCATAGTGAGAATTGAAGATATAAGTGATCATGGTGGATTTAATATGGATTTAACACTTTTATAGGGGTTAAAATATCAAAATACAACCCTAGATTTAGTTAATTAATTGGTTGAGTACAAACAATACCTAAGTGCTTACTCAACCCTGTATAAGGATGTAGAACCTTATGGTTTATGATGAATAATTATATTAATATGAGAGAAGTGGCATTTTTAGGGATATTGAAGTGATAATGTGGTTCCATATATATATTCAAAGACACAAAACTCATATTGGAATGATAGAAATAACTATATTGCACTTGGGACCCTGTTCTACCATGCACAATCAAGATTTAGTGCATAGTCCACTATGTTTTCATTGTGTTCTAGTATTAATGAATAAATAGGATAAAAAAATGTGTGTGGGATGTTGGAGAAGGTCAATACAGACGTAATAATGGAAGGAATTCTATTTAAATCATGATCAAAATCAAGATAAATAATTTGTTACCCTCTCAGGCTTGAATAGGGTATAGGAAACCCTAAATTAGGGTTTTGGTGATTCTAAGACATTATATAGTTATAAAATTACCAAAATTTGTAGTTTTTTCATGTAATCATGTTTAAATATATTCAAGTGGTTTTGGAATGATAGAGTATGGTCTGTATGGATTTTTGGGACTATGTCAAGAAAGAGGACTAAATAGGCATTAAAAGGGGTATTTTCTAAAGGAGTTGATAACCATAAGAAGATTAATGTATTATAACTTTATGAGGAGTTATTGGCTGATAAAGGGTGCCCTAAAGTGTTTCTATATATTTAAGAAAGGTGATAGGTTTATAAAAAAAAATAAAAAGGCTAAGAAAAAGGCTACAAGCCTTGGGAGTGCATTGTAAGCCTTGGTTGAGGAATTGATGGTTGTCACGAGTTTGAGTAGGTAGAAGAGATTAAGGAAAGTGGAATAAGAAAATTTAAGACCATATTTGATAACAAGTTGAGGTCTTGACACATGAACTAAGATTTGGTCCTTAGGACTTAAGAGGCTGCTTAGAGAAGAAGCTAGAAAGTGATTGAGAGGGAGTTTATGAATAAGATGAATGGTTTGAGGTAGAGATACAGTGTGATTGTCAAATGAAGGACATATTAAAATAAAATATACATAAAGGAGTATATTCCATTCAAGTAAGATAAAAAATATAGTAAAACATGAAGAGTGAACCTAGTATGAAACAAGGACCATCAAGTACAAGCATATTAAGTGGATAAGATATTCAAGGATATAAATATGTTTGAAGACTTATCCCCATGCCTATGAATAATTTATTATCAGATCAAGGAAAGTTTGAATTGATTTTTATTTTGAGTTATTTGAAATTTGTCTATTTGACTATGGTAAAGCATGCTATGAGGTATGCATGAGAAGTAACCTTGTAGAGTATTGAGGGAGAAGAAGGTTGTAGGTTTGATCTATTAAGGCCAACATATAGGAAAATAAGAGTGATAAATATAAGTGAGAAATCCCCAAAATCCTTTGAGAAGGATAAGAAGCTAGTCAAGAAAAGACTAGAAAAGATAGAGAGAAAAGAGAGCATTGAAGCTCCAAGAGAGAAGAGAAGTGGTAGACTCCTAGAGAGAATCAAGAAAGATAAGAGAATTCCTAGACATAGGACTAGAGAGAGTAAAATATACCAATAAAGGTCCAAGAAGAGAGAAAGAAGGTAGATTGGTCTAAGAGAGAGGCCTAAAAGTAAAAAGAGAGAAGATGGATGTTGAAAAAGAAGTAAAAGAGATAAGAAAAGAGTTGGGGCAGAGCTTTGAGAGGATTGAGCTCATGGCGAAACTCATGAAGAGTCAAGAGAGGTAATGGAATGGCTATGATGTGAGAGAGTGAAATGGCCACTAGAGCTACTTATGAGAAATAGAAGGTATGAGAAAAATGCCTTGAAGAAAGAGGAGGATAAGGAGAACAAAGAAGAAAAAACCCATAGAGGCATGAGGGATGAAGAGTTGATTATAGATAAACAAGATAGAGAGATTGAGAAGAGAGTTCTCATTTAAGAGAACATGAATAAGGATGAAGTTATAAGAGAAGCACTTAAGAGAGAAGACAAAGAAAGGAAGAGAATGCCCAAGAAAGAAGCATTCATGGAGACTATGTGGTATCCTAGTTTATATTCTAACATTGCTTTTGAGTGTGTACATGTAGGTATGAAGGAAAGTTTGATGAGGGATAAGAATGAGACCTTAAATTTTTTGAGGTATTAGACAAATAAATCCCTCATTAAGATGAAAGAAGATGATAAAGAAAGAGAACAAATGGTATAAGCTAATATGATGAAGACTAGAGATGTCCAACATGCTAAAGTTGAGAAGAAAGAGGAGATTTAGGATGCCAAGGAGCATATTTCAGCTAAATCAAGAGGAAAATCACACAAAGAAGTCATGATTTCAAGTCATAAAGATAATAAGAAGGAGATAACTTTGCAGCAGTCTTATATGGAAGTAAATGAATGTTTAGGCATTGATTTTCATTGTGCTAAAGAAAATAAAGGTGTTGATATGCATATTAGACAAGTGAAGAGAAGAGTGAAGCCCTCAAAGATGCACAAAAACATGGATATGTGGTGCCTAAATGGCTCAAATAACCAGTCAAAGAAAGAAAGGTGGAAAACCTAAAGCAAGAGGTCATGAAAAAAAAGAATATAGGTGAAAGACGAGAGCAAACATGGAGGCAAAGAACAACGGGCATAATATCTCAAGATAATATGTTAGGACATCAAGCTAAGAAGTATGAAGAAGATGAGGTAAGAAGTAAATAACAATTTAAGCATGAACCAAGAAGACAATGGGTTATGAAGAGCATGGAAAGGGTACAAGAAGATAGTATTTCAAAAGAGGTAAAGATGCAAATGGGTATCCAAGTGAGGAAGCAAGATAAAGAAAACGAGGAAAGTACCAAGTAATGGAAAGGTAAGCAAGTTGAACATGATGAGAATTCACCTAGATTTGATGAATATGATGGAGAGATTTATTATCTCATGTTGAAATATGAATTTGAAATGCTAGAAACATACTTTCATCCATTGAAATCACTACATATAGGTGTACATCAGCAAGAGAAGCTAAAAAATGATCTCAAAAAAGGATAAAATGAAGAAGGATTGGATGGATTAGAGGATGGCATCTATGAAGGAGTGAAGATGACTTTTGAACAAGGAATGGTAATCATTAATGAGATGATTATTACATGCATGAAACAACAAGAAGAGGTTGAGCATCACAAGTAAATGAAGAAAGAAGAAGATGAGTCACAAACACTCATGATGAAGCATGGAAAGGAAAAGAAAATGACATCAAGGTAAAATAATCAAAATACATGTTTAAATGATGATATAATAGCTAAGATGGGAGTAAAAAGGCATGAGGAAGAAGATGGAATAAGTTTCCAAGATGTAAATCTAAGAGACAGGCTGATGGAGGAAGATAAGCAAATTGATGTGAAGCAAAAGATAGTTGGGATGAAGAAAAAACAAAGCATACAAGCTCCAGAAATGACATGAAATGCATGTGAATGATGTTGTATTGCATGTGAAATAGAGAAAGAGAATGAAGAAGTGTATGAGACTCATGAATTGATTGAATAAGAAGTGGAAACATGGATAATGGAAGTAGAGAAAGAGTTGAGAATAAAGAAATGGAAGAATAAATTAAGGAATAGAATGAAGAAGACCAAGAAGAAAAAATTGGACAAGATGGACCTAAGAAAAGACATGAAGAAGATAGAAAATAAAGACAAGTGAAGCATAATTAAAAAAATAGGAAAAAGGTGGCATTTTATTTTTCTCCCTCCTAGGGAGTATGATGTAGGAGCATCAACTTGATAGATAAAATTTCATTATTAAAGGATCTAAAATTTTCTAAGAGGTCCATGGTAGGTCCTCAAGGTGATAGGAGCTCCTGAAGAGGTTGAGGATTTGAATAGCAAGTTTCCCTCCAAAATTGTATTTGAATTTTGAAATGTAAGAACTTGTTCAAAAGTAACCCTAGAGGTCTTAAGTGATGTCTAAAGGTTGGATAGTGGTATACTATGTCATAAAGAGGTGACATTATACATAACCTAAGATATTAGAATAAATGAGTATGGTTTTATTTTATAACCTCCAATAATCCAACTTGAGAGTTGGTGCATGAAGATATGAGGTTTGATTCCATGGCATATAAAAGCCAAAAGTTGAATGTAATCGAGGAGAATGAAGAGAGAATGGATGAAAAAGGAGAGAGATCTCTTCAAGAAGAGAGAGGAGAATCTGAGAATCAAAATTGTATGAAACTCCTCAAGTAGGATCTCAAGTCCATGAATGGACTATTTTTGTAATAAATAATTATATGATGAATAAATCAATGTATTTGGTGTGTGTGATTTGCATTCAATGAGAGTGAGTGAATAAAATACATATTGTCTTGGAGAATCCCTTGAGGCCAAGATTATGTTCATATTATTTTTAAGTTACAGGTATGATAAATTTTGCAGGTTGATTAAGTGGGTTGTAGGTTATAGTCAAGGGAAAGGAAAGAAATTTGATAATATTGGTAAATATGGATGCAAGAATGAGTTATGTTCAATCCTCCATAGTTGATATCAAAGGTAAGACAACATGTAGTGTTCAATTTATGATAACTTCAAGTGGGAAATATTCTTGAGAAAGTATTCTATGGTGTAACCCTATTATACATAGGATAATCTCTAAAAGTTGTTATCTTAAGTTTATTTGACTCTTTATGTCAAGTTTACATTATGTTGTGAGAATATATTCTCTTTACCTTCATCCAAGGTTCATGATGGAAGGTTGAATTCTCATATTAGATTAGAAAACAAGTAATAATCCCTTGCTTAGTTAGTCAAGGAATGAGACCCTATTTCATAAGGACCCTGTTATGGATAGTACATGTCAAAGAAGAGATTTGTATGATCGAATGTGGTTGAAACTCAACTTAGGAACCTTGATATGTGCATAATAACTATGTGGAAGTGGAGTCAAGACTCAACCTTATATATCCATAACCTTATTAACAATCAAAGAGATTCTGTTGTGTGAACATGTCAAATAGGCAAAGTTAGAATTTAAGATATAAGTGATGGTGGTGGATTTGATAGGGATTTAAAACTTGTTAAGGTGTGGAGCCTAAAAGCTTCACATATGAGCACATTTGATAGTTTCAGGTTTACACAGTCACTGGCGTCGGTCAGGAGTGATCGATGTCGGTCAGGTGTAGTTAAAGAGATGCCAGCGTCGGTAGAGGATCGGCCAACGTCGGTCATAGGCAAGTAGGCAGGAACCGGCGTTGGTTACCTATGTGTCTAGAATGCTATTTTCGAGGACAGAACTGAGTGTTTGCATGATGAGTTTAAGTCTTAGTCTTAAGTTCGCATCTCTATTATTAGTAAGATTGTTTTTAGAGCCCTTGTTCAAGAGGCTTAACTATTGGTTGTAAGTGCATGCTCAAGTCTCCTAATTCTATATGTAGAATTAGATCTTCTTAGCTTATTGTAGTAGTAGTAGTTCATTGTATGTGAATGTTGAAGAACAGTATAGAGTTGTATCAATCCAGGTTGTTAGAGTTGATTGTACTTGAGAGAGAGAGCTCTTGAGGGATAGAGATCTAGAGAGAGATCTTGTGCATCTGAGAGAGGTGTGGAAGAAAGAATTTTCTTCAATTGTATTCCTTTTGTAAAGAGTTTAATACAAGTTTTCAGGGTGGTTTCTTGTATCTCTTGTTCTTGCTATTTATCATTCTAGTTACTTATCTATCTGATTTAATTCTGTGGTTTATTGCTTTCATAAGTGTAATCATATTGTTGGTTGATCCCCAACAAGTGGTATCAGAGCCTTGGTTGTAGGTTTATAGCTTGATATCCAATAATTGATATCAAAGCTCAGGTTCACTAACATGTGGTTCAGATCTGTGTAGTGTGTATTGATTACAGGTTGCTCACAGGGGTTTCTGTAGGGATTTCTATTTGAGTGGGAGAAGCAATGGTAGAAGAAAGTAAACTGAGAATGGAGAAGTTCAATGGCAAAAATTATCAACATTGGAGAATGTAGATAGAGGACTATCTGTATCAGAAAGATCTATACTTACCGTTAGGTGGGATTGCAAAGAAGCCCACAGACATGGATGATGATGAATGGGAAGTTCTTGACAGAAAGGCTCTGGGGTCTATAGGACTGAGTCTAGCATCTACTGTGATATCTAATTTATCACAGGCAAAAACAACGGTAGAGTTGATGACTACTTTAGCAAATTTGTTTGAAAAACCCTCAGCTTCTAATAAGGTATATCTTATGAAGCAGCTATTTAATTTGCATATGCAGGAAGGTGAATCTATATCTAATCACCTGAATGATTTCCATGGAATTGTAAATCAATTAAGTTCAGTCAAAATTGTATTTGATGATGAAATTAAAGCTCTTTTAGTATTATATTCTTTGTCTGAAAGCTGACATAGCTTAGTAATGTCAGTTAGTAATACTGCATCTGCTTCAAATATTTTGAAAGTAGAGGATGTTGTTAGTTTATCTTGAATGAGGAAGTTCACAGGAAAAGCACAGAAGAGACATCTGGGAACGCTTTAAGTTTTGAGAGCAGGGGAAGGAAAAAAGAGAAGAGCAAGAAAGGGAGATCAAGATCTAAGTCTAAGGGGAGAGGTAGATCCAAATCCAGAAATGGTAGGAAGCCACAATGCTGGAATTGTGGAAAGATGGGGCACATAAGTAGAGATTGCTGGTCAAAGCCTAAGGAGGATAATTAGCACGAAGGAAAAGAAGAAGCAAAGGTTGCAGGTATTGCACAAGATGCTTTAACATTCTCTTTGCATAATAATATAGAATCTTGGGTTCTAGATTGTAGTGCATCTTTTCATGCTACCCCTAATAGGGAATATTTTAGTGACTATATCCATGGAGATTTTGGAATAGTGTATCTAGGGGATGATGAGCCTTGTAAAATTATTGGCAAAGGTAAAGTGCAGCTGAAAATGCAGAATGGCAACACATGGGTGTTGAGAGATGTGATGCATGTTCCTAGCTTGAAGAGAAATTTGATTTTTGTAGGAAAGTTAGGGGATGAGGGTTGTACAGTAACTCTCACAGTAGAATCTTGGAAGGTGACCAAGGGTGCACTTATTATGGCCAGAGGTAAGAGAGTAGGTACTCTCTATTTATGTAATTGTGTTACTAACAATTCTCCTTCTGTATTATCTACTTCAGATGTGGATGCTAAATTGTGGCACTCAAGGCTTGGCCACATGAGTGAGAAGGGAATGTCAATTCTTAAGTCTAAAGGTAAGCTTTCAGATTTGAAAAGCATGGATCTAGAATTTTGTGAGCACTGTGTATTTGGAAAACAGAAGAGAGTGAGTTTTCTCAAGACTGGGTCTACAAAGAAGAAGCATAAGTTGCTTGTTCACACAGACGTGTGGGGACCGACTCAGGTAGCTTCTATTGGAGGATCACAGTACTATGTTTCATTCATAGATGATGATATAAGAAAGGTATGGATCTATTGTATTAAGAAGAAATCTGATGTATTTGAGACTTTCAAGATTTGGAAAGCTATGGTTGAGAATGAAATAGGTAGAAGATTGAAGTGCCTGAGATCTGACAATGGCGATGAGTTCTGTAGTTATAAGTTCAACTGGTATTGTTATATGCATGGAATCCATAGACAAAGGACGGTTCCAAGGACACCTCAGCAGAATGGAATTGCTGAAAGGATGAACTAAACAATCATGGAGCGTGCAAGATGTATGAGATTGCATGCTGGCTTGCCCTTGGAGTTTTGGGCAGAAGCTGTTGACACTGCAGTGTACCTGATTAATAGAGGACCCTCTACAGCTCTGGATGGTGGAATTCTAGAAGAGGCATGGACAGGTAAAAAGGTAGATCTCTCTTTTCTCAAAGTTTTTGGTTGTGAAGACTTTGTGCATGTTGATAAGGAAAATAGAAAGAAGCTGGATGCTAAGTCTATGAGGTGCACATTTATTGGCTATGGCTCAGATGATTTTGGTTTCAGATTTTGGAATCTAGGAACTAACAAGATAATTAGGAGCCGTGATGTTGTTTTCAATGAAAAAGTGATGTATAGTGATCAGATGAAGAAGCTAAATCAATTTGGGCAGAGCAATGGTGAATTGGATGAGGTGACGGTCCAAAATGAGCTCACAGGAAAAAGAAATAATCACTTGTAGGAAAACACAGAGACCGATGTTGGTAGTATAGGAACCAGCATCGGTAGGACAGAAACTGATGTCGGCCATACAGAGACCGATGTCAGCAGGACAGGCACCGGCGTCGGTCAGGCAGAACTGGCATCGGCCAGTAACAGGCCTGGAAGTGATCGAGGTCGGTCACTGTCAGAGAATTTGGGTGGACAGCGTGTTGTGAACGAGTCTTAGATGCCCATCAAGAGGTCAAAAAGGGTAAGTAAGCCTCCAATTAGATATTCTCCTTCATTATTTTATTTATTGCTAACTGATGGTGGAGAACCAGAGAGTTTTGAAGAAGCAATACAGGTGGAGTCCAAGAGTCAGTGGGAGCGTGGCATGGTTGAGGAGATGGAGTCCTTAAGAGAGAACCAGACGTGGGATTTGGTTGAGTTCTACCATGCACAGTCAACATTTAGTGTACAATCTAATGTGTTTTCATTGTGTTCTAATATTAATGCATTGAATAGGATTAAAAAAGTGTGTGGGAAGTTGTATAAGTTCAATACATACCTAATCATCTCAATAATTCCATTTGAAGCATGATCAAACTCAAGATAGAGAATTTGTTACCATCTTGGGCCTAAACAGGGTATATGAAACCCTAAACTAGGGTTTTGATGATTCTAAGAGATTCCATCATTATAAAATTACCAAAATTTGTATTTTTGTTCACTTAAGCATGTTTAAATAGATTCAAGTGGTTTTGGAATAACAAAGTATGGTTTGTATATATTTTTGGGACTGTGTTGAGAAAGAGGGATGAATAAGCCTTAAGAGGGGTATTTTCTAAAAGAGTTGATAACCAGAAGAAGAGTAAGGTATTTTAAATTTATGAGGAGCTAAGGGGTGAAAAATGGTTCCATAAAGTTTTTATATATCTTTAAGAAAGGTGACAGGTTGATAAAACAAAGTAAAAAGGCCAAAAAAAAAGGCTACAAGCCTTGGGAGTGCATTGTAAGCCTTGGTTGAGGAATTGATGGTTGTAATGAGTTTGATTAGGTGGAAGAGATTAGGGAAAGTGGAAAAATAACATTTAAGACCATATATGACATATATTTGAGGTATTGACACCTAAACTAAGATTTGGTCCTTAGGACTTAAGACGTTGCCTAGAGAAGAAGCTAGAAAGTGATAATGAGGGAACTTGTGGATGGGGTGAATGGAATGAGGTAAGAATGAGTTGTAAGAGCCCAAAAGAGGTTAATTCCATCAAGAAATTAATTTTCATATGAAAATAAATAGGTACTTATGTTAAAGAGACTATTAATCCCAAAGACAAAGAGAGATAGATTGAAATAGAGATAGAATCTTGAAGATCAAATCATTAAGTATATTATGATCAATTGGGTTTGAAATTAGACAATGATGTTTATGGTGGAGACTTATCCTCATGCCTCTACATAAATGGAAGAAAAAACACCTATATTCTTGTTGAAATATGGAAATAAGTTCACGTTGAGTCCATTAAAGGATAAAGGAGAAGAAGTGGAAAACAAATTAAAGGTGATGATGATTTTAGGAAAATAATTTTTGAAAGTGGTAAAGTAAGAGGAGACAGGCTTCAATTTCATTACAAAATATATATTAGTTATGGAAAACACTATGGTAAGTGATATTCTATTGAAAATTTGAATTTATTTTAAGTATGTTGATATTGTGACAAATGATTTTTATGATGGGTTACTAGTCATGAAAAGCATTAGCCATCATATAGATCTAGTTTTGATAACATGATTTCTAAATAAGGCAACTTATCAACTCACCCCAACGGAGAATGAGAAGATAAAAATAAAATTGCAAGAATTGTTGAATAAAGGGTTCATCATAGAGAATTTGAGTCTATGTGCAGTTCTAATTATATTAATAGCCAAATATGGTAGATAATGGATTATGTGCACATATTAATGTGTAATAAGTAAGATCACCATTAAGTATAAATTTACATTGCCAAAAATTTATGACTTAATGGATTGTTTAATTGGAGATAAGTACTTAAATAAAATACATTTAAAGAAAAACTATCACCAAATTTGAAAAAAATAAGGTGATGAAATGAATATTGGAATAAAAAAAAATGATGGGTTGTATGAGTGGTTGGTTATGCCATTCGGGTTAACAAATGTTTTGAGTATGTTCATGAGGCTCATGAATGAGGTGATAAATCCATTCACATGTAAGTTTGTGGTTGTTTATTTGGATGATATTATGATTTTGTGTCATTATAAAGAAGAAAATTTGAATCATTTGAGATTAAGATTGAACAAATTGAAGGAAGAAAAGTTTTTGGTCAACTTGAAGAAATGCAACTTCATGCAATAGGAGATAGTGTATTTGGGATTTGTGATCAAGTTAAGGGTTAAGGATGAACTCTAAAAATGTGAAATCAATTATGGATCCTTCACTAAAGAGATTGATTAAGGCTAGAGGTTTTAATATATTATCAAGTTTCTATTGAAAGTTCATTATAAAATTTAGTGACATATGTGCATCAATCAAGAAAATTATGAAGGCACAAAAAATTAAATTATCATTGGATAGTTGTAGTAGATAATATATTTCATATCTTGAAGAAGAATATAATAGTACAACCAAGGTTAGTGTTTCCTAATTTTTGAAAGTCATTTATAGTAGATTATTATGCAAGTGAAATAATGATTAGTGTAGTGCTGAGTCAATAAGGTAAGCTTATTGCATATTTTATTAAAAAATTGAATGAAGCACGAAGAAAATATTCATTTAATGATCAATAATTTTATGCAATTGTACAAACATTTATGAAGTGGAATCATTATTAGTTTCTATAATGTTTTATTTTTTACACTAATCACCAATCACAGGAGTTCATAAAAAACCAAGGTAAGATAAATTAGAGCATATGAAATGGGTGGAAACTCTTCAGAGCTATTATTTTATTTTAAATCATATAAGTGGGAAATTTAATAAGGTTTTGGATGCCTCAAGCAGGTGAGATATTGTTGTCAATGAACTCAGATTTGAAGTCATTAGATTTGAGTCAATACAATAGTTGTACAAATACGATTAATATTTTTTGAATGCATAGAAATAACTTCATGGATCAAGTAAATGATTCAAGGTGGGTTTTTTTTTAAGGGAAAGAGGCCATGCATATCTCAAGGTTCTATGAGAGATAACTAATTGGAATAAAAAAATAGACAAGGCTTAACTTATCATTTTGGGTATGATAAAAGCTTTGGCATAATTGAATGTCATGTATTATTGGCCATAAATAAGTATGGATGTGAATAGATTCATGAAAAGGTAAATATTACTAGCATGAAAAAGAGAAAAGATAAGTTACTATGTTATATCAATCATCACCTATTATATATAGACTATAGGATGCATTAAGCATGGATTTCTTTCTTGGATTAAAAAAAAATTAGAGAGGCAATAACTCCATTTTTTTGGGTATATACAATTTTTTTTTAAATGACACACTTTACACCATGAAATAGAATTAATGATGCCACAAATATTTCTAACCTATTTTCAATGAAGTTGTGAGATTGTATGGGTTGCTAAGGAGTATTGTGTTAGATGGAGATACTAAATTTGTTGAACATTTTTAGAGGACTTTGCGGTACAAAGTGGTCATAATATTAACATATCATCCCTAAATGAATGATAAAATAAAAGTTGTGAACCATAGTCTTGGTGATTTTTTAAATTTTTAGCTGGAAAAAAACCTAAACAGTGGGATTTGGTGTTGGTCCAAACTAAATTCACTTAAAATACTTCATCTAATAGAAGAACATGTGTGATTCCTTTCTATATTGTATATAATAGTATCCTAAGAGGTGTATGTGAATTAATAAGTACAACTAGTTTGAGTAGAAGTATTAAAGGTGAGGAATATGCACAAATTATGCATGATGTGCATATGGAGGTAAAGAGGAGACTAGATTAAAGTGGAAAAAAAATAAGGAATATGATGATTAGAAGAAAAGAGACTTACTATTGACATATTTGTGTAATGAGAGGTTTTAAAGAGGTGAATATAATAAGCTCAAATGGAATAAAATTGGATCTTACAAGATTCTCACAAAATCATCATCCAATGCTTATGAAATTGAGTTAAAAAAAGTAGTGGATACCTCCCTATTTTTTAATGTGCCTTATTTGTACCAATATGTGGTGGGAAAAAATGAGAAAGAGTCAATCATGAAATATCCAAACATTGGTTGGAAAGAGCAACTACTAGCCAAGAAAAAGGAAGAAATATAAGACATTTTAGAAACCCAAATTTATAAGGAGATGAGGGGAAATGAGTAATGTGAATAATTTATGTAGTGGAATAACCAATTTACTAAAGAGGAAACTTGGATGAATGCATATGGAGTTGTTGAATATTGAAGATTAGTCAAGGAATTCATAGTAGGTTCATGAGTGAGAGATCATATAAAATTTCATTTACCATGGGTGTTTGATGTAGGATCATCCAAGGTGAATAGGAAATATTACATCATCCAAAATTATAGTATAAGTTTTGTGTAATTAAAAAAAAAGTGTTCTTAGGCAAATTTTGGGTTTTTAGAGATCACAATAATCACATTTTGGGTCACATTCCTTCTCATAATTCTAAGTTTCAATATTAGGGAGGTCACATAGTTATTTATTACAATGGTTTCAACACCCATTTCATCTAAGTATCTATGTCCAAAATTAAATAGAGGCCTCATATATATTATGCAATTTTCCACAACATCCACTAAATTCATTTAAGTGTTTGTGCATGTCTCACAGAGGTCAAACGTTATCCAATGGACTTCTTTGTGGACCCAAAGAAATATTAATTGGTTCACATAATTTAATGGATATATAACCATGGAGTCTTAGAGTTCAAATATTCCATGGATTAATGGAAACTTTGAAGTTTGTGCATGAAAAAGAGTTCACAAAGCCCATGAAATAGGATCACAAAGTTTGTTAGTTTTGATGTCTCCCCACAGGGTCTTGAATTCATAGAGTTTGTGAGTCCATATAGGTGACATGTGTCATAGTCATAGATTTTTCATAGAGATCATATTAAAATTCAATACAAATTCCATAGTCTTTAGGAATATTTGTGACAAATATTAAATGGGATTTAAAGACTCCATAGGTCTATGAAATAATGAAGCCATGTTATTCATAAAGATGGATACGTGACCAATTATATTTTGAACTTAATATAGTCCATAAGTCCATACAAGATGAAGGTATCATGATAATATATTTTATGGCATTATATAGAGACCATAGGATCATGCAATGTGGCATAATCTTGTGACCCCTGCTCAAATGTAATCAAAATAAAGGAAAAGGCACAAAGATATTCAAGAAACCATAATTTTCATGAGAAGGCACAACATAGGGAGGTTGGGGTCTCATTGGAAATATTTTGGTGACATATTTTAGTTTATTATGGCCATGAAATAATTAAATCACCAATGTGCTCATTATTACAATGAATCCCTCGAGAACCATAGGTAGTTTGTGGGAGAGTTCAAGAAGGTTGATGAACAAGAAAATAAAAAGATCCCAAGCCAAGAATTAAAGTGGCATTTTCTCTCTAAATAACTAAGGGGGATATTAGTGAGGATTCAACATATTAAATCGATCAATTAAAAATTTACAAAATATGAGAATGAAAAAGAGATCATAAGAAAACTCTTTAGGCTTGCAATTGTAATGTGAATATTATGATCCATATTTTTTTCTATGAATGTAATTGTGTCTCAATTTCAATAAATAAATTATTTTTATCTATGTGTGTCTTATGTCTTGTCTCTTTGAGAGATAAATAGGGAGAGAATCATTGCTGGGGAGTGAGGCATCCATTAATTTGGATCCTTGTACCTCTTACCTTCACTAGTTTTGTAGACACCTAACTTTTTGTACCACACCCTTTTCTATTGCATTTTTGTCATGCATTTACACAATTGTTATACTTGTGTACATATGGATATTTTTGGATACATTTCCACCAACAATAAACTCTCTCTAGCCTTGATCCATCTATATTTCCTTATATTTATTTCATATTCATTAGTTGTCAACACCAGGTTCCAATTTATCATCATTTCGATTAGCCTTGCCCCAATTCTAATCCTATTTTTCCTCTAGGAAAAAATCTATGGTATGATAATTATAAACCTCATAATTTTATGGCTTCATTACACCTTGGCCTAATTCCTCACACCTTGAATTTATCTTATCATTATTTACTATGACCATATTATGTTCTAAGTATCTTAGGAATGCATTAATCTTAGGCCATTAAACAAAAACCACAATTGATCTTCTCATCTCTATTTAACATTGAGTATTGATCCACATATTTATTATATTCATTTCATGATTATCAATGGGCCTGTACATTGAGTCTATATTAATCCACATCAAATTTAAGTCTTGTACCATCATCACCTTGTGTGAAAATAAGGTTATATCAAAGAATCTAGTTGTATTTGGTTATTTAGGGAGAGGAGGTGAAATATTCTCTCTCATTATGTTGATATTCATTCACATATACTATAACTAGATTTAATATGATTCCAAGCATGCATGATATGTATCTGTAACTCCTTAAGAGGTTTCATGAGTCAACTTACTTGCAAACACTCTTTTTTGCATACATTTTTTGATTAGGTCAATGAGAAAAGTAGAAGCAATTCATTTAATTTTTCCCATTTAATCAAAACAATGAAACCATATCCATGTTTATCATTAGTATGCACACTTTCACAAAAAAAAAAAAGTTAGAAAAATAGTAGAGGATAAAATTGAAGCACAATTACAAAATTGACATGAACAGGAGGGGAAATCTAACTACCCATTGATTATGACTAGGACATTATTAGTGGTCAAATGATTCTAATTAAAAAAATACAATTATATTATTAGGGTTGTGACATAGTTTATTATAGAAGCCTATCCTGAATCTATAATTCAAATAATATTTCCTAGGTGTGTCTATTTCTACCACTCTTTGTCTCTTTTCATTTCTCTTATTTGTTTGATCAAATATCTATACTATTTATGATTTATTTCATAACATTATGGTATATTCGGACATGTAGATTATTTTATTATCCTATATCATTATTATGTGAATTATTTTTATCGCTTTGCATTATTATTAACCCTCTAGTGCACCAATTAGGTAAAATATTTTGGTGAATCTAATATTTTGACTAATTGACCTTATGTTTCCTTTCCTATTCATACCACTAGGGTATGATTTTAAGTTTTTAATTTTATTTTTAGTTCTTGTTTATTTGTATATGTTCCATCCTATCCATACACATTTGTGTCCATCCACCTTCCAAATATAAACCTTATATTTTTGTGAAACCATCTACTCTTCAAACACCTCAACCATAGGGTTTGCTTATTCTTCATCCCTGTAGGGTTGATTTATTATTTACAACTATAAAATATTATTTTTTATATTTAGGTTTGTTTTTATCATTGATTAATCATTAGGCCTAACTTCCTTCATTTTTCTCATGTTTACATCTAATGCCAACTAGGAAGGCTAAATCTACAAACCCTACTAGGCGAAGTGATATGATGAGTGATGTTACTTGTGATTTAATTTAACAACCTTTGTCTCCTATTTCTAATTATTTGAAATAAAAAATGAAAAATTATTGTGAAATTATTAATTCTATTATTGATAATGCATATATTTTATATGTAAATGTTATATGTGCATCTATTGATAATGAAACGCCTTTCCATAATTGTGGATCTTCTTATGGTGATTTAGATGATAATGTTTGTGATAATAATTCAAGTGCTTGTGATGATCTTACTCCCATTGATGATGATGTTATTAGCTATTATGAGATGTTTGCAATTGATCTTTAAGCTTATCTTTTAATAGTCCTTGAAGAAATAGATGTTATGATTTATGTTGTTACTGAAGAACAATATAGAATAATAATGGCTAAGAAACCTACACTTGAGAATGTTACCATAGATCATTTGAATTTTACTAATCCACCTATTATAGGCTCTACTTTTACATCAGCTTGTGAGGTCAATGCTCTTGAGTTTACTCCTACCATTCCTTCACAACCTACTACATATTTGGCACCTTTTTAAAGTAATTTAAAGTCATGACCAATTTCTAATGCTTTATCTCTTAATCTTGGTCATAGTAAAAATGATAACCAAGTCTCTATTCCTACCAATGTTAATCATTTGATGGATTCTACACATGATACACCATAATCGGATAGTTACATTCAACAATCCCTCCAAGACATGCAAGCTCAGATTAGGTTACTTACCATATATCAAAATTCTAGTCATGTGGATACTTATTAAGATATATTACACAACTCATTGGCTTGTGTGGTTCACATTGACCATTTGACTAGCAATTTTCTAGTGCTTATATTTAAATAATATAATAGAAAGGGTGATTATTCACAACATATTCATTCATAATTTAATTCATGTTTTGATTTTGCTCATGATGATTTACTATTAATCAATTATTTCTTAGAAGCCTCAAAGACTATGCCTTGGATTTTTTATATTCATTACTTATTGGCTATGTGTGTGAATTTAATGATTTGGTTGACATATTCTTAGCCTATTTTTCTATAAAAATTAGCTAAAATGTCACATTTTATTAACTTGCTCAAATCAAACAAGAAACTAATGAGAATTTCATTGATTATGTGCTTTGATTCAAGACTACACTTAAAAAAATGTCTCATTAAATACCTGATAGTGAGCTAAAAATCCTTTCTTGAATTTTTTGATTCAACCACTTAAATACAAAGTTATGTTCAACACTTGCCAATATTTTGAAGAGATTTTCCACATGGTTTAAAACTTTGAGATTGAAGTTTTAGAGGATAACATGTTAAAATATGATATACTACCTCCAAATATTAGGGATAATCAAAATTCAAATATGAGGCTAATGATGTTTTAAATTTCAAGCTAAAAATGGAGCCAAAAGTGAAAACATAGTTTTATAAACACCTAATAGTGTATTTATTTGGTAATAGGTAGTTTAAAATTTTGTCTGAGCCTCTTTATAAGGTACTTAAATGCTTACTTGATTGCAAATGATTTATTTATCTCCGCTTCCTAAGTTGGATACTTCTCAAACTTTTATTAAAGGGTAGGAAGTAAATCAATATTGTGACTACTATAGAGCTTCTATACATTCTACCAATTGATGCTACTGATCAATGATTTTCATTGAGACATAAGATACATGATATAATCATTAATAATTACATCCAAATTGAAGGCCATAATACTACATTAAATAAATATGTTACAACACTGAATCAATGTTTCCAAATCTTTATTAATCCATTATCGAATCATGATTCCAACAAATACGACAATATCCACAAGGCTACATTTATAGAATAATTAACAATTTTCAATGATAATATATTGGTATGGTTACTAATTCACAAAAAATAACTCCATCTATCACATTCTATGACCATGAGACTCCAAAATATGATTCAAATAATGATCCACTTTATATACATACTTTTATTGATTTGCACCCTATGATTACACATAGAATTGTGGTAGATAATGGTTTAATTTGAAATTTAATTATGACATCATTTATTTCTAGTCAAAGATATAATTAGAAAAAATAACTACTCACAACCATGATACTTAAGAGTTATGGTCTTACATAGACACACATCAGTGGTATTACATTACCAATCACCATAGGCCATAAGGCCTTATTAGTATGGTTATACATATTTTTAAGTAGTGGGACATATAATCTATCACTGGGGTGCTCACGGTTAAGTCAAATGAGAGAAATCCTATCCACATTACATCATTTACTTAAGTTTATGCATAAATACAAAGTATATCTATCTATGACACACCTTATGAGTTACCTATCCAACTTTATAAATAAATGAGATATTACCAAAAATAATTTATAAACATAAAATCATTCAAACTCATGTAGTATGTGATACTATTTCATATCTATAATAATGGTTCCTATAGTGTTTTAGTCTATAGTTTCAAATTTTAGAGAAATAACTCCTAGAGTTAAGACTTTTATAGTTATATCACAGAGACATATATTACCTACTCATCCATGTCCCAATATTTATCTCTAACCTCTTGCCTTGGTCCAGACCAAATCACCTACCAAGAGTTAAACTATAAAAATAAACATCCAAACTAATATGCATGCTTTATAGGAGGTTAAAGTGCCTCTTTGAGCTTGTTTTCCCTATATATGTTTTTTGGATGATGATTCAAGTTATCATACAACCTATGATCATATCTATAATACTTCTAGTGATGTATCTAAATCCCTAGATCTATAACCTCATGTTTTAATCAAGCTCATTGGTTAGCCATTCTATATTATCCCTATCACTTTATCGATACATCTTAATGTACCATAGTTTCATTTTTTCATATGTCATCTCTATATCATGCTTTCCATGTGCATTCCTCCCTTTAGTTTTTGCCTTACCTCATCTTTTTCAAAATTTGACATTTATATTTTTTCCTTTGTTTACATTGAAATTATTTTAGTTCCTTGGTTTATGTCTCTCATTATGTTTTACTAGCCCTTATCCCTTAATTGTTGATTCCATTCTAAACACCTGCATAGATTTATTGGTGATGACAACATACATATCTAGACCTTTTGTCCTATCATGAACTAAGTTTTAAGGGATATTTTACATGTTGTTTGGAATCTTCCACTTATTTTTCTTCTATATTTTCATCTCTTTACTTGCCACTTATTGTATCTTAGCTCCTCTTTGTCTTTCTTCTAGATTTTCTCCCCTTGGCTTCCTCTTTGTGTGACCTCCTCCTATAAAAAAATAAAAAAATTACTTTCCTTTATCTTTATCATGCATTTCATGTTTATCTACCTATGCTACACACACACACACACACACACACACACACACACACACACACACACACACACACACACACACACACACACACACACACACACACACACACACACACACACACACACACACACACACACACACACACACAAATATTACACATGTGCTTCTCATGATATTATTTGAGTGGGGGAGATGCAGGATATACATGTCATATAAATCATGGACTTACAAATACTATACATATACATTTAAGCCTATTCTTAGGGGAATTATGTAATATTACCTAAAAAATACAATAGATTTGTTTTTGAAAGACTAGGGAAATATTCTAAGTTTAACCACTTATCAAATTCTAGAAGATCCTATGAATCTATGTTACCAGCTTATGTCAACACTTAAGTACTTTTAACTAGTTTGATTTCCCCAGATAATATTATAGCCTCATTAAATGAACTATGTTTATATAGGATTTAAATATTCATCTAACCCTTCCTATTTAAAGGTTTCCCCTTAGATCTAGGTTCAACTAACTAGCGTATCTAGTAGAGTCTATAAATGCTATAATAAACAATGATAAGCATGAGATGCAACAACCAGGCTATTTTACCCTAATTTAGTTTTGGAAACCATATAAATTAATAGAATAATGCTTATTTTATATTTTTATAATATACATAAATACTCAAGAAAATTGATTTGAACTATGATAAAATTCTCAAGTTAATTATAACAGTAAATGTATAATAGGAGGTAAGAAGGCTCTTAAGTTATTTGCCACACTATTTTGAATTATGATTGTTTTAATGTTGCATGTTTGGATTGTGAAAATTTTGTGTATGGCTCATTCCCACCTATTCTATCCTGGTCACTTTTTCTAGTGTGGCTAAGTATCAACATTCGATACTAACCTGAAGTGGTTAGTACTGACCCTACACATAAAGAGATCTTTTTTTAGGATGATTTGTCTATGTATCTAAAGCTTATTTTTACCTTAAATCACATTTGAATAACACCTTATGCACCTGTATAATAAACCTATTTTTCACAATTAATTTGATATCAAATGGGGATGTTAGGTGAAAGAATTATGTTAGAATGACCTTGGTCAATCCCTATTTACTGACCAAGAGCTACACTAAATTAAAATTAATTTTACTAGGGATCAAACTAAAATATATTTTTCCCACTAATGTGTATGCATGTAATTATGGATGTAAGCCTAGACACTCTTTCTCCTGTATTTTCCTCGGTATAAGCATGCAAAAGTAAATGGACTTTTGTAAACTTTAGATTTAGCTCTAGTAATTCTTTAGGTACAATATGTAATCTTGTATAGATCTTGATAATTCCAAGTGATTATTATTAATATATTATAGAGAATATATACACAAACACACCCATGAGCCTTTAACTTTGAATTAAGGACATAATGGTGCACAAAAGTGCCCAAAAGAAATTCAAACATGACCAAATAAAGGCCATAAAGTGAAACATGTCAAAATTAAATTAAAAAAATGTCTAGGTCACTTATATCATCTTTAGTCAGTATCAATAATCAATACTCACCTTAAATGTTGGAAATGACCTAAGGCTAAAAAGACTTTAGGATGAAATAAAGTGCTAAACATATTTATGTTATGGAGAGTCAAAATGATGGTGATAGGATAAATGTGTCATACAACTAAATAGTTAAAATACCAAAGGAAATGCACCATTAAATACTTATTTCATAGTTTGATATATATACATACAAAGTAATCTAAAAATCATTATGAAATAAGGCTTGTACCACATCTGGGTATCTACAATCCCCACTCCATTAATCTAACATTTTAGTGGAACTAGGAATACTAGATAAAATGGGGAAATAAAAATACATGTGTTGGAAATTGTGAATTAAGACTTGTTATTTGGTCCAATGATCTCTAAGTGTCTTTGAAAAAGATGATATATGGGATCAGATAGATTTATACCCAAATACAATAAGTATAGTAATAATGAAAAAATGAAAATATATTCAAAGAACAACTACACTTGTATGTGTCGTATGGTGTCACTCATGGAGTATGCTTATGGAATGTGATCTTGGATTATGCCCTTGTTGTGAAGAATGGAGATGTTGAGTGTCAATAGTTAATCCAGTCACTATGGAGAAGAAGAGGGAACTTTTAGTCTTGTTCACTTCATGGCTAAAGAAATGGACAAGATTCCAAGTAGTTATTATAAGAGTAGTGTTCAAGATGAAATGTGAGAACACAAACTAGGCTCAAGGAATACTGTGTTAAGCATCGATAAACCTTAACATATTATTGAAAATGAATATAATATTATAAATGGATTATAATTCAATTTGTATATATTTTATCAAGTTTGATCAATTCATGATCAAAATGGAATGAATATTTTTCATTGCCCCATCATGACCTCACATTCAATTGTATAATTTCACTCAAGTTTTCTCAATTTAAAAAAAAAATGCACTATTGAAAGAGAATGAAAGGTGTTCATCCCACCATCATGACCTTAGATTTGATAAGTGTGAAATGGAATGATAACCATTTATCATTCAAATTATAAAATGTACTATTATATATGTGCACAAACCAATACCATGGCCTATGTTTATTAAAATGTATATATGTGCATGAACCAATATTGTGCTTCCTAAATATGAAAGTGTGTTTATGTGAATGAATCAATATCATGCCCCCTAAATATATACCACATAATAAAAAATGTTGTGCAACTATATGTTGAATTTAAGAACCTATATCGTAAATGTATGTGTATGTGGAAACATGTACGTCTTGTTCCTATAAATAGTGTGTATGTTCCTCTACATATGTACCCAAGTGTGTATAATGTGAGTGTATATGCATAACATATTCCCCCATAATATATAATTATCTAAAAATATATGTCATGTAACTAAACTCATTTGATATCTAAACCATTTTGAACCTTGTGTAATATGCCAAAATTTCATAGTTTAAATCATGTCTAATGTGTTGAATTCTAATAATCTGAATCTCTGAAACCACTATGTCCACATCAAGTGGCTTGAAATTTGAAAAATATTGTTCATGTACGAGCTTAATTAATGTAATAAGCCTAATGTATATCCTATTTAGATGTAATGTAAGT
Source organism: Torreya grandis (assembly GCA_037957365.1). Lineage (NCBI taxonomy): Eukaryota > Viridiplantae > Streptophyta > Pinopsida > Cupressales > Taxaceae > Torreya > Torreya grandis. The sequence goes on along the minus strand of JARHVA010002512.1, from coordinate 2,345,229 downwards.
GACTGTTGAATAAATCATATTGAAATATATGTATAATTTGATAGGTTTGATCGTTTGTAAAAGTTTTTGAATTAATTAGCTCTCAGATTAATCATTTGAAATATGTACTTTTTGTTTTGCATTAGTGTAATTTTAAATTTTACATGAATTGACCTCAAGGAGGAATATAAAGTTGATATAACTTGATAAATTCACTCATTGGATAATATAAAATAATTGTCAAAGGTAATGGTTTGTATATAAAATCAAGAGTTACCCTTGTTTTATAAAAATAGGGTAACATATTTGTACAAGGAGAGTATTTAAAAAATTCAACGTATTTAAAATTATTGATAGTAGTTGTGGAAATGTTACCATGGGTAAAAACATGTTGCATATGATTAATTGCAATTGATGGGGATTGATTTTGATATATGATGTTCAAGATATCACATGCAAAAGGTTTGCAAGTTTTTGATTCACAAATCGAATTTGGTATAATCATGGCTAGAAAGTCAACCCATATAAATAGATTGAGATTATAAAAAATTATAATTTATTTTCACATTGTTGATAGTTATTTTTAGCTCTAAGATTTTATGATGCTGAGATATTGAGATATGTTACCTAACCAATTTGAGCATTCATAGACTTATCCTATAGGCCCAACCACCCAAGGACCTAGTATGTAGAAAATTTTCACCTTTTTAATCCATTTTTGCATTTTTGAAAATATTTTTGTTTTTTTTTGTTTTTGTGAATGTGGAATTTTAAAATGATTTTTGAGATGCTTAAAGGGGTGAAAATATTTTATCTTTGAGGTCAATACCTTCAAACCTTTGATAGAATTTTCTAGAGTTTTGAAGGTACTTATTGATAGAATAGACTACTTGGTATAGTAATGTCTAACAATAACAAATATGTTGGTTAGATATATCCTTAGGATTTTAATGTTTTAATTGACATTTTAAAACACATATTTGTATTGTATTCAATTATATTTTATAGTTTTTTATTTATGTATTTTTGTAGAAGGATGTGTATGCAAGAGAGTTACAATAGGCCATCATAAGGAGACTATTAGTGAGCTCAATTTGGATGATGTTAGCTGGTAGATTCTTGATAGGGAAGGACTTGAAAATATATCCCACCTATACTAGATACTTAATGATAATTACCTTATGACCACCCTAGTAGAGAGTTGGAATGCCTATGCTTACACATTCTAGATCCCTATAGAGGATATGATCATGACTTTGGAGGATGTCTAGCTTATAATGTTATTGATAGCTGGAGAAAGAGCTACATTAAGATCTATGGTAGGCTAGGGTTATGTCCATCATTCTCATAGATATATTATTGGTTAGTTCAAAGTGATCAATATAGAGGGAAAGATTCTATGATGTTACTTAAAGAGATCATCACTTTAGATGTTTCACATTTTCAGAAGTTTGTATGTTATTTAAGTGCTTCTTTTATTATTATGGATAGTGGGGTTATTTCCATATCTTATTGCATGTATGATTTTGTTCATGAAATCTAGGATAGAGGTGATAGATATTCATAGGGACATATCATGGTATCCCATTCATAAAAAAAATTTAGGAAGGCCGTGTTGGAGGATTTGGTGTTGCAACCTTAATACATGTTTGGGCATATGAGCATATTATTGTAATTCAACTAGTTGGGGACCTGATGGTGGTTAGACCCACTCACAAATTTTTGTAGAGTAGTGGGTATGAGATAAATGACATATTTTGACTACTATGGAATATTGTCTAATATTGGATAGGCTCAGACTTGTTTGAATTATTTGGAGGCCTTATAGAGGTTTTACTAGCTTGATCAAGGATGAAATCGAGTTACACTATATTTATGTCAGTGTGTGGATTCATGACCAATTTCCCAGTGTGGTGGAAAGATACTAGTTTGAGAGGATAACATAAAAGTTTTGGATATAGAAATATGTAACCTAAATAATGTATCATTAGACAAAAAATGCAAGGTTCTCCCATCACCTTAACAACAAATTGGGGCCTAGTATTATAGATCTATCACCTTTTCTTATGGGGATGTAGGTCCTCCTATTATGGTTAATGATGTGGATGATATAGGATGTATTATAGAGTAAAATCATTGGTTGATGAACATAATATGACCCATTAAATTTCTATTTGTAATTGATCTAGGTGTTGTGTCCAGGATCAAGGAGGAGGTGATGGAGGAGTTGAAAGAGCAGGCCAAGTTGCCCCATAACCTGATCCAATTGGTGTTATATTTATTACCATGGTTGTGTGTTAGTATATATGTATATTTTATATATTTTTATGTGATTTTATTTTTAATAATTTATAAGTTATTAATGTCTAGTGTATTTACCATGTTTGTGGTGCAGACAATTGGTACTATATGACTATCGTAGACTATCTATTCACACTTTGACATGAGATATTCCATTTGATATAAATGGTAGTGGATTAATTGAGAGAGTATACCATATTATTGGTGTACATGAACCCATTTTTGATCTTGTTGTTATTATTTTTGAAACATTCACTATAGTTGTGGATGAGCAAGATGATCTCTAGGCAGAGCTAGATAGATGATTGGTGCTCACTCTTGAGAGTAGCATATATATATATATATATATATATATATATATATATATATATATAGGTATATTATTTATATTTATAGTAATCTATAGGTGGATCATGCTTAGAACATGTTCTATTTGGTAGTGCTTAATGGGTGTGTTAGATGATATAGGTCTTGGTCACATAGGTGTAGAGGAGATAAAGGAGCTTCTAATTCTAAATATAGTAGGCATAGAGATATCAATAATGATGAGTCTGATGCAGCAGGGATGGATCCTTGATTTTTGACTAATTTTATTGTATTTTAAAATTATATTTGATTATATATGATGAGTATTTTGATCTATGTTAAATGAGTTTTTAAAATGGATTCACATATTATTATTGTCTCATATGGTTTGATTTTCACATTCCAAATTTTGCATTTGATTTTTGTTATTTAATGTTACACATTGTATAAATGTAATGGTGAATTTATATCATATTATGTGTTATATTTGAATATATTTTCATGCATTATCTTGTATTACATGTGGTTTTATTATTGCACTTTAAACATTTGTATATATTTTATATGCAGAATAATATTATACTTGATAAGTATTACACATGTATATATGAGATTAATCCATGGTACTATTAGTTATGCTTGATGATAAAAAATGATTTACATACCCATTTGGGAATAAGAAGTTAGTATAATCATGTGAAGCCAATTTATGAAATTATTGTTCAACAAATTGAAATATTTATTTTTCTTATTGCTTTTGTGAAATAAAATTAACTTGTACTTTTTCTTGATCTATAGATTTTTGATTAACTTTTGATATCCATACTTATTTAGGAGGAAATGCAATTGTGATTGCATTATATTTTTATTTATCATTTTAAATTATAACTTCTCTAGTTTATCTTCTAATAACGTCTCGAGATAATAGAGGTTCCATGATGGGAAAGCCCCCAAATACACTAGTCACTGTAGAATGATATTTTCCTAGAAACATCATCCTTTTAACTTTGATAGTCCATTGGTTTCTTTATAGGAATACCCTGAGATGTCTTGGTATTCATCAAATGAGTAGTATAAGAATATGGAGAAGATGACCTTGTTGACTGAGTGTCAACTTTCCCAAATTAATAACCCTTTAAGCACCCAAAAATTACATTGTGAAATATTTTTGATTTTTTTTCAATGATGATTCAAGGACCTCTACCTAAATATTCTCAAACCTGATGTTCTCTCTCTTTTGTTAGATTTTACACCTTATTTTACCCTGAAAATTTCCAAATTTTAATTTTTGGATTCCTTTTACCTTTGTTTTAAATGTCTCCCTTATGACAAAACCATCAATTTTCGTAACAAAAACATCACATCATGTGGTGGATCCATCGCTTCTGAGTCATTTACACTGCAAAAGTTTAATAAAATTTCATGAAAAAATATTAATTATGGATTGGCTATGTATTAATCCATGGTGGTTATGTTATACCTAGTATAAATTTCATTATGGTTTGTGGAGATTTCATCTTTTCCACTTGTAGATAGTGTCTATTTCATCACTATTTTCATGTTTTTAAAATTAACATTTGAGACTACAAATTTCATGTGTTTTGCATGCCTTTTAATGAATTTATTCATTGTTTTCTCTTTTTTACATCTTATATATGTCCCATCTCAACCCTAACTTTATTTTTATAAATCATTTTCACTTTTAGATTAAGCCAAACTTCAATTAACTCTCGCATGTAACCTCTTTTCTTCTCTTACAAGTATCTAATTTTCCTTAAATTTTTGGATCCAAATTTTTTCATTAGATATTTTAGATTTCAAGTTTTTATATATATTTATCCTAACTACTTTGATTTTTAAAAAATTGTTACTTCATTTTGTGAACATCTTCATGTCATTGGAGAGGAGAATTCACACTACTAGAAACTAGTTATTTTCCTTTGTGGATCAATCTAGTCACTGTTTAATTTCTATTTTCTTAAATATTGTGTCCCTCTTACCTTGTTTTTTTATCATCCTCTTATATTAAAGTTCCAAGGGTTGTTATTGAGAGAATAAATAACTAACATACATGAGGATAGTATACTTACAATAACAATCTCTCTACCTTTATTTGGTATCACCATTGATTAGGTTGTAGGTTTTATTTTATTTATTATATTAGATTAGGTTAGTTTATTTATTTATTTTATTATATTAATATTTTAAAATTTTCAAAAAATGTAAGATAAAAATAAAATAAACTCTTCTCTTCTCTTTATTTTGCACCAAAAAAGTAGTTTAGATATTTTAATTTTACTTGCACACAAAAGATTCCAAATAATAGTAGTCTTGCACCAAACCTAGAGTATATTTATTAAATAAAAATATTACGTGTGATAAATCAAAATAATTTAATTTTAGTTTTACATTTTATAAGCATATATTCACACATGCACACTAAATCCTAGAAAGCCTAAACAAATCAAAGTTTGCATGTTAGATCTAGTTTTGTTTCTCTCATATAGTGAGTAAATGATATTGTAGATCAATAAATTAGAAAAATAAAAAAAATTATACTTGAATCCATTACAATTTAGATCATTTAGATTCATCAACAATCATTTAAAGGCTTTAAAACTAGTTTCTTAGCTTGCATGTAGAAATTAATTTTCGAATACTTAGAAGTTTTGCTATCTAGGTTTTAGATTTAATTTTTATTTGAATTTTTGAAAACTATGATTTCATATTAGTTTCATTGATTTATATTTTTAAAATATAAAAATAAATTTTTAGTCACTTCATTCATTATAAATCATTTTCAGCAACTAGCATAGTTTATTTTCTTTAAAAAATATCATCAAAAAAATTAAAAACACAATTAAGCAAGCCTTTTTTGAGATGAATACAAGTCAAAAAAAATTATCATACACATATAAAATATAGAGTATCTCCTTCAATCCAAAATAAAATTAATCTTTATGTTTCATTCATTTAGTCACATCATTACCTTTCCTCTTTTGATAACACTTCGAGAGCGACCATTCCTCATTAGAGAAGGTATATTTCCTAGGGTTAGATATCCTATTTACATGAGTAACATTAAAATTCACATCAAAACTAAGATTAGATTATAATTAGTTCATTACACTCCTATTACACATCTAATCATTGACCAACTCAACATCCTTGATGAACAAGAACATGTAGAGGCCCAACCTATCATTAGACCTATTCACATGTGAGGCCCAATACAATGATCTAAAAATATCAACCCACATCACTCTTATTCTCCTCGTCCTTAGGGATAGCCTCATAATAATTCATTTGATTCATGTATGACATTGATTGGACATATTTAGCCTAATAGATTTGATCATTTTTGTAGAGTCATCTAACCTAAATACACCCAATTCCTTATACCTAGTATAGACTAAGAGCTATGATATATCATCTTCACTCATATTGAAGGCCATTAAATATCTATTTCATCTCAAATCACCACTCTTAATAAAAAATGTGATGTAGAATAACTCTTTTGGTATCATCATGAACATCCTTTGCAACCCATCATCCAAAATCATGTTATTTTACCTCAACCTAATCTTCATAATCCCTAGACATTCTCATCCAGTCATCTCTTCATCAACTACCTAATCTATACCCTGAGAACTAAAGTGTACGAATGTTATTGTGTTAAATTACTTGAAATTTTTTTTGGTGAACCCAATGTGAAAGGCATATCCTTTTGTGTATTCTTGTTTTCTCTATTTTCTCCACTTTTCTCACTCTTTCATATTTTGTGGATATATATATATATATATATATATATACCCTATGAATATGTCTAGTCAGGACATATTTGAGATAACTGTGGGCTTTACAAGGAGACTTTAGCCTAGTGGTGAAACCTCTCTCTATTTTTGGAATAAAAACACTTCTGCACAAAACATAAAAACTCAATATCAAAACCATCCCTTTAACTCACAAACTAGATCAAGGATAATGGTTTCCATGAGGTGTGGGACCCATATGAACTACCAATAATCACCTTGATTATAAAAACATGTCCTTAGTTGTTATACGTGGGACCAATCTTCATATTGAAGATAGACTTTAGATTAGTCTAAAGATCTTAGATGTTGAAAGTGTAATAAAGTTTAATCAATACATTAATAAAACATGTTATCTAGAAGACAAGCTAAGTAGAATACAACTACCTTCACACCATTTCAATGGCTACTTAAACATTACCAACCCATAGGATCATGACCCAATAGATACTATATATACCTTTAACCCAAATTAGTTCACCAATGGTCATCAAATCATACCTCCTGAACTTGTTACTAAGGAATTCATGAGATTCACCACTCCTTCCCTGAATGAGTTCATCTCAACCTTGGTGAGTCACATTCAATATCTAGAGAGTAACCAAGTCTATTTGAATAAATAGATGGCCATTAACCTTCCTAACCAAGGCTATTCATATTATATTCCCATTATAGTACAAACTTACCAACCACAATTGTATCCATCTAACCCACCTCTCATCAAATATACCTTGAACCAATATCTTGGGGAAATCCCTACTCATGAAGTCCCTAATATTTTATATTCCAACATCCAAACCCCATAACAAACCCATCTAAAAAACCATGTTATAAGTGTATATAACTACACCCATCCTAAAAATGTGGTGACCAACACACGACCACCTTACATTCCTTTGAGTTATGTGGCCACCAATCTCCCACCTGCATATGCTCCTCTTTTTCAAAATCCACATCTCATGTTTGCATCTAATTCTCTTCCATTTTACTATTAAATGTATTCTAAGTCCACCCAAATAGGAAACTATTTTTCATCCTCATATAAATCATCTTATGAACCTTCTTTTCCTTATAGCTATTTCCTTTCCACTTCTTATCCAAACCCCCCTTTTCAAGCCCATCCTAATATGCCTTTGGCAGACTTCAATACTATGGGGACCTGCATTGAATATATGAAAGAGCCCCTTGATCATAATATACAAGTATTTATTTTTCCATATCCCTTACCTAAACTCCCTAATTTTAAAGGGTAAGGATATCCTAATGCACATGTCAAGGCATATACGACCATTGTTCAAGAGATTCAACCTTGGGATGGGGTGGTTGTAAAATAAAATACCAAGAATCTAGAAGGAATTTACCTTGATAGGTACTATCATCTCTATAAGTTATATATACATTAATTTCAATAGCTCATGGTGGATTTTTTCAAAGCCTTCCATATGAAAAAGCTACTTAAGATTGGCATGAGAATTCTTGCACATTAAACAAGAACACAATGAATCAGTTGCCCATTTCATCACAAGATAGTGGTAAGTCATTGATGTGTCTATTAGTGCACAACATATGGACCAAAGAGAACTATGAAATATTTTTTTATGATATTTTAACATGGAAACATGTGATGATGTTCAAAATTTCCAATATTGGTCCTATGAACAAGTGCTCTAAGAATTGACCAAAAAGCCATCAATAGTGTCCATATAACCTATGGAACCAATGAGTGACTAGTTCCTCCAAATTAAAACATAAATGGTTATAAAAATATAATCAAAGTTACTCCCAACAATCAAGGTCCTAAGGTTAAAAAAAAAATTAAAATACAACTATAGATGGGACGATGGATCAGAAGAAGAAGCCAAACATTATGAACAATAACCTATCCCAACACATGAACAACAAAAACAATAAAAACAACAATAATGTAGGCATGAGGAATTAGAATCCTTAACCTATAATTCATTTAATTTATTTCAACCATCTACCACCTCATAATAAAAAATTTCATAACCCACTTAAAAATTAGTTTGAACAGGTTGACCATTACCCACAATATCAAAATCAACAATTTCATCAAGGCAAGAACCCATAATGGTTTGGTTAACAAAACCATAATCAGAGACCTTGGGATTATGATACCAATGTATAATACATTATTCATTGGTTCATTAACATGATACTCATGCCTACATGGAATATAAAAAATTAATTTCGAGACTCCCTAAGGACCAATGACAAACATTTTTAGACATTTTCTTAGGGAATGTTAATGCAAATCCTCAATCCCTACCAACCAATCCTATGGTACCTCAGAATGCCAATTTGTGCATATATCAAAACCCTTTTACTAAACATCAATAGAATAACATTGAAAATTAGCCACAAGGTCACCAACCAACCTCCCCTAGTTGGTGCTCATGATGTCGAGGACTGTACCTCTGACACAACCAAATCTTATGTGGCCACCTAATTAGGATCTTAGGGAAAAAATAACATAATAGGAGTTATATAATTAAACAATAATGAAGATGCAAAAATCATTACTTAGACAAGAGAATACCAACCTACATCTCCATATTTTCCAAATGTCTTGGAGACTGACATCAACCCCAAACTTGTGGGGAACTATGACTTAATTTATAACCTCACAAAGACATTTTATCATTATCTCTTTCCTTGATATTTTAAAATACACTCTATCCCATAATTTGACATTAGTTTATGACTTGGGGTCAGGCCACCTATCCAGTTTTATGCCTCCACCCTAGGCTCAAATCAATCACATTGATTTGGACATGTTCCCACCTAGACCAAACTCAAGAGACACTAATAAATTATTTGACCTTAGGAGTCTTCACCTAGATCCCAAGATGGCTATGAGGGGAGATCTAACTTTGTTTTTACAATTCTAAATTTATACTAATTATGTAAATAGAGTAATGGTAGATGATGGGGTGGGTGTTAACATAATCCCATTTTCATTTCTCCATAAATTTAGTTATGAGGAAACTATTTTATCTACCACCCGTAACACTTTGAGAGGATATGATAGCCTCATGTCTACCTACATTAGAAGCATCATGCTTCTTTTGACCTTGGGTCCCAAATTTTTTTTGACAAAGTTCTATGTGATCGATAGGGACACAAACTATAATATGATCCTTGGATGACTGTGTATTCATCAAATAAAATCAATTCCTTATACTTTGTTCCAAGAGATCAAATTTATTCACTTAGGGAAGGTTTATTCCCTTTAGTGTTATGAAATCTGTTGGCTGAATATTTTGTCGATCAGTGTACTAATAAACCAAATAGGTCTGATCATCCAAAGTAGGAAGATTGGTCAATCAAATGTGTAGTTTTACCACATCAAAAGGGGACTAATCTCCCCTCTCATCAAGGGGAGGTTCCCTATAAATATACTATATAATAATAATAATAATAATAATAATAATAATAATAATAATAATAATAATAATAATAATAATAATAATACTCAAGGGTAGGACAAACCATCCATCTCTCTTTTTTTAGAGATGATGCATGTAAATCAAAGGAGAAATCTTAGGGATAGTGACAGAAAGCACTCCTCTTCTTTCAGAAGTACCATTCAACAAACCACAAGAATCTTCCTGGTAGTAATTGCAAAATATAACCAAGGACGTAGTAACTTAGAAAATTGAGATGTAACACAAAGTCTCCACCTGAATTACCCAAGAGTGAGATATAAAGGACAATGAGGGCACAAAGTCATCCTAAGGTCTTTTACATAGAAATAAAAAGAAAACACACTAAAGACAATTATGGGGGCACAAAGTCTCTCCATAGTTGACTTTAGGACACCTTCCTGACTACTTTCACTAATTCTGCTTGTTGAATTAAAGGAACAAAAAATATATTAAGGCAAAAGACATAAGAATAGTTTTTCCAATAACAAAGATATCATAGCATGAAGTCTAAAAAGTCACTTGCTTTCTTATTCCAATAACAAAATATGATCAACAATCTCAGCTCAAAGTCTCAGTAATGCCTATCAATTTGACAGAGTTTTTCTTTCTGATAATCAGACAGAGAGAGATCCCTAAGATAGTAGAAGAGAATTCTTTATATAGCCTCTTCAAGAAGGACTTGAGAATAGTAACACATCATGTTGCATTGAATTTTGTTAAGAGGACATGCTAGAACTTAGGGGCATTTACCCATTTACTTTTCTCAATGTAGAGAAATGGGTCACACTATTGAGTGTTTGCATACTTCAATGTTCACCTGATGATTTACTTCTAGAAACATATCTGATGCATAAATATTTATAGTCCTTCCTCCTTGTTCTTCCTTTTTTGGTTATTTAAATCAGGTCTTAAATTCAATTCAATGCTCTATTCCTTAGTCACTTCTTGCTGGTCTTTAGCAATTGACACGTGGTACATTCCACTGTAAAATAGATGAAGACACGTGGCAACTTCCTATTAGGTTGTGGACCTAAAAGCTTCACTGATGTAGACATGGAGGAGGTTGCAGATGAGTTGCAGAGTGTCACAGACATCAGTGTTGGTCTGGCCAACTGACGTCGACAGGATTAGACAGGAAGGCAACCGACATCGGTCAGAGATCGGCCGACGTCGGCGACCCCCAGGCAGATAGGGACCGACGTCAGTTGCCTGTGTGGTTCGACTGTGAGTTTATTACAGGTAGTTAGCTAACGAACCAAGTGTTTGCATGATGAGAGCTATTTTTAGACTCATAACTGTGGATCTAATTATTGTAATTAGATGTCTAATCATTGTTTGGATGAGATCTATATAGTAGACTCATGGTTGTATTGGAAAAGTGTTCTAGTTTGAGTTGAGCAAAGTTAGCTCCTTCTGTGTGTGAGGTGAGCAAGGGTGTTCCTCCTAGTTCCACAGCAGTACCAAGGTGGGTGCTAGTTTTGGAGAGTCAACAAGATTCTTCAGGGGTGTAGGATCTTGGTCAGCAGGTGTGCATGGCCTATATAGGAGATCTACATGGTAAGTAAGATCATTGATTTGTAGGTGTATGTGTGTGCAAGGTCAAGGTTCACAGGTGTGCAGAACTAGGTTGATTTACAGGGGTGCAAGATCAGATAGGACAACAACACAACAGGAACCAGAATCAGGCATGATCTACTTGGAGTACAGGTGTGTACTCGGATAGAGCAAAGAGGAAGGCAAGGGAGTTCCTTCCATAAGTATGGTCTGTTGAATTGTAGGTTATTACAAGTTCATGGGAGTTCTACTTGAAGTATGTTGAGTACTTGTGGAGTGCATGGAGCACTTGTGGTGTGCGTGGAGCATAGGAGGTGAACACCAACTCTGTGTTTGAGTTGTGTGTTGGGACCTGAGAGAGAGAGATTTGAGGAGAGAATTACTGTTCACTTGAGGTGTGGGAAGCCTCTGAAGAGGTGGTGGAGAAGAAGTGGCATCTTCTTTATTGTATTCTTTTTTATATAAGTATTAATACAAGTTGTGTATTGTCTCTCATATCATGTGTTATTCTGAATTCTAGTTACTTGTGATTCTGGTTAATTTTTGCATATTAAGTTGCTTGGTTTGGTAATCAACTGTATGCTTCCGGTGTCACGTATCCTGACAAGTGGTATCAAAGCAAGGTTGTTGGCTCATAGCTTGATACCACTGACAAGTGGTATCAAAGCTAAGGTTGTAGGGAACAGGTTTTGTGTTTGGTTTCAAGTCACTCTCAGGGGTTTCTGATTGAGTGGGAGTAGAGCAATGGCAGATGAAAGTAAGCTAAGAATGGAGGAGTTAAAAAGCACAGATGGTCACTTACAGTCCCATGGAAAGAAAGAGCAGGTAAAAGACTATTGTTGGTTGGTAGCAGATCAGCATGAAGGAACTGAAGAAGCAGATGTAGCAGGTGTTGTTGCACAAGATGCTCTAGGAGGTTTCTTGGATAAAGTTGAATCTTGGATAAAAGATTCGATTGCCTCTTTCCATGCAGCCCCAGGTAGAGGAGCTGGTGAGCCTTGCCAAAGAATTGGCAAAGGGGAAGTGAAGCTAAAATTGCAGGCGGCCAACACACAGGTGTTGATGAAGGTCATGCAGGTCCCAAGTTTGGAGATATGGCTAATTTTTTTAGAAATATTGGGTGATGAGAGATGCACAAGAACTCTCACAGCGGATGCACTTGAATTAGCTGGTGGTAAGAAAATAGGTACTCTTTATCTACTTGTTTATATTACTGATTCTTCTTTTGTTGCAGAGACGTGGCTTTGTAGGATTAGTCACATGAGTAGGAAGGAGATGCATGTTTTTAAGCGGAAGACAGATATATTTGATAGGCTTAAGAACTGGAAAGCCTTGGTGTACTTGGAGGAGATGGTAGACAGAGACTAGTGGTTGGTGCTGGATACTTCTGAGCAAGGTAGTTTGGACATGGGGATTGATTCAAAGGAGCTCATGGGTAAAAAGTCATCACTCACAGGTGAACACAGGTACCGGCGTCGGTCAGGAGGAACCGGTGTCGAACAGACAGGTGCCGATGTCGGTCATGTGCAGACTGAAGCTGGTGATGTCAAGCAGGGTAAGACCGACGTCGGTCAGGAGGACCAACGTCAGCAGTAGGTAAGACCGATGTCGGTTAGAAGGACCGACATCGGTAGCAGGGACACCGACGTCGGTAGGGTCGGTAGTCAGGGACAGATGCATGGGAACCGACATCAGTCGGATGCAGACTGTGGAGTGACTGAGGTCGGTCACTGTACCAAATTTTGGGTGGACATCACGCTGTCAAGGAGTCTCAAACACCCATATGGAGGACTGAAGATGTAATTAAGCCTCAAATTTGTTGTTCCTCTTCTTTATACTTGTTGCTGATTACAGAGCAGGAAGGATCTAGGAAACAGGTGGGAGCATGGCAGGGATATGATGAAGAACCAAATGGGAGTTTTGGTAGGGTTGCCAGCCAGTGCAAAAGCACAGAGACGAATGGATTCCTTAGTTGAAGAATAGAGTGAATGGACATGTGAGATGGAAGATCAGGTATATGGTCTTGAGGGAGCTGCATGACAGTGGGACAGGACTGATAGGTGGTACCAGGTGGATGACAAAGCAGGGCTTTAGTTAATGTCAGTATAACCATTGTGTTTTTCTTACTAGGTGGATGATGGTCGCAACATTATCCTATTGCTGTATGTGGAGGATGAACCTGGTACAGGTTCAGACATACAGGGTTTTGCTGAGCTAAGGGTAAGGTTAGTTCAGTGGCATGTCATGAGGAGTTTGAAGCAGCAAAATTCTTTGACATGGGAGACATGGAGATCACAGGTTGATTTTGTCTCCAGTGGGAGCTGATGTGAATCAGGTGTTGGCGAGGTTCAGGATGCAGAGCCGGAGAACACTAAGGGCTGGACAGGTACAGTGTTCAAAATCACATGAGGTCTAGTATAGACCTGAGTATTCCCATGCAGTGGGAGCTGTCAGAGAGTTAGGAGCCAATTCAGGGAAGTGGGTTCTCAGGTATTTGAGAGGGACCAGCAGTAGGGATTCATGCTATGCAGGGTCAGGACTTCACTACATATGTTTGTAGGTTCAGATGTGGCAGGGTACTCAGATGATAGGAGGTACATCACAGTGTGTGTGGTGGGTTGTCTTCAGGATTGAGCTTGAAGAGGGATACAAACCAGGAAACAAATTAGATGGAGTACAGGTATAGGTATAGTGTAGCTATTTATCTCCAAGTGGGAGATTGTTAGGTTGTAGAGCTAAAAGCTTCACTGATGTAGACATGGAGGAGGTTGTAGATGAGTTGCAGAGTGTCACAGACATCGGCGTTGGTCTGGCCAACCGACGTTAGTAGGATTAGACAGGAAGGCAACCAACGTCGGTCAGAGATCAGCCGGCGTCGGTGACCCCCAAGTAGATAGGGACCAACGTCGGTCGCCTGTGTGGTTCGACTGTGAGTTTATTACGGGCAGTTAGCTAACGAACCAAGTGTTTGCATGATGAGAGCTATTTTTAGACTCATAGCTGCAGATCTAATTATTGTAATTAGATGTCTAATCATTGTTTGGATGAGATCTATATAATAGACTCATGGTTGTATTGGAAAAGTGTTCTAGTTTGAGTTGAGCAAAGTTAGCTCCTTTTGTGTGTGAGGTGAGCAAGGGTGTTCCTCCTAGTTCCACAGTAGTACCAAGGTGGGTGCTGGTTTTGGAGAGTCAGCAAGATTCTTCAGGGGTGTAGGATCTTGGTCAGCAGGTGTGCATGGCCTATATAGGAGATCTACATGGTAAGTAAGATTGTTGATTTGTAGGTGTATGTGTGTGTAAGGTCAAGGTTCACAAGTGTGCAGAACCAGGTTGATTTGCAGGGGTGCAAGATCAGATAAGATAGCAACACAACAGGGAGCAGAATCAGGCAGGATCTACTTGGAGTACAGGTGTGTACTCAGATAGAGCAAAGAGGAAGGCAAGGGAGTTCCTTTCGTAAGTATGGTCTGTTGAATTACAGGTTGTTGCAGGTTCATGGGAGATCTACTTGAAGTACGTTGAGTACTTGTGGAGTGTGTGGAGCACTTGTGGTGTGCGTGGAGCACAGGAGGTGAACACCAACTCTGTGTTTGAGTCGTGTGTTGGGACCAGAGAGAGAGAGCTTTGAGGAGAGAATTACTGTTCACTTGAGGTGTGGGAATCCTCTGAAGAGGTGGTGGAGAAGAAGTGGCATCTTCTTTATTGTATTCTTTTCTGTATAAGTATTAATATAAGTTGTGTATTGTCTCTCATATCATGTGTTATTCTGAATTCTAGTTACTTGTGATTCTGGTTAATTTCTGCATATTAAGTTGCTTGGTTTGGTAATCAACTGTATGCTTTCGGTGTCACGTATCCTGACACTTCCATGGGACTTTGAGAGATGCTTATTGAAAGAGGCTTTGAAACCTATTAGAAAATCAAAAGCATGGGTGCAAACACTTGTCACTCTCCATGAAATTATAACAGGAAAGGTGGTAGCTTCTGCTTGTCTTTTGAGAACCCTGTGAAGGATGACACTTGGCAGCATTGCGGGTTTTTTATTTCTTCAGACTTTTCCTTTAAAGAAAAAGTCTGAAGAGATTATTTCAGATAATTTGTCTGAAGGAATTGTCTCTTTGTCACTTTTGCTGAGGGAATTTTTTTTAAGGAAATCCCTTTTCTCTTTTGGCCTTTGAATTGGTACATTTGCTTCCTTCTTGCCCTCCGCAAGGGTTGTTTGAGCTCTAAATTAGCCTTTCAAGTTTTTTCAATGGTTCACTTTGGCTTTTGAGTGTCCTCTGAAAGGGTTGTTTGTCCCTTGGAAATTCGCCTTAGTTGATTTTATGTGAATCTCAACATGTGACACATGGCAGCATCCACTGTGAAATAGGTGAGGACACGTGGCAACATCCATTGAACTTGTAGAAGATTTGGACACCTTTTGAGTGTCCTACAGAAGATGACATGTGGTGGCTTCTGTCGCATTCTAGAAATACTATAGAAACATGTGGGACTCATTTGGATTTATGTGGATGATGCCACTTGGTGTGTTCTACTTAACTTATAAAGGACACGTGGTGCTTCTGTTGCTCTGAGAAACAAAGTGAAATGAGGCTTGAAAGATGACATGTGGCAGCATCTACTAGGTTCTTTAGGTATTTTATTTTGGTCTATTTGTTTTCTTCCTTAGTCACTTTTACCTCAAAAATTCCCTTTGCAAGGGCACTTGTGTCTTTGACACTTGGGGCACTTCTTTAAACTTGTCTCTTGAACTAACTTTGGTTCAATGATTCAATGGTTCATTCCCTTGTTTCTATTGACTACTTGAACCAAGATTCTTTGAAACAAGCTTCGTTGAACCCATTGAACCATTAATCCTTTGACTAAAAAAGCTTGAATAATCCCAATTTTTAAAGCTTAGAATTTTTTTTTGAAATGGGAAGAGATATTTTGGCCTTGCAAGACCAAAATAGCTTATATGTTGTCCCAAAAAATGAGTGACATTTTTTGGGTACAATAGCTGGCTCTAGTTGGGGAACTTCTATCAATTGTAAAAAAGAATTGAAGGGAGTAGAATCCAGAATCTCTAGTGTCTTCATGTGTACCATTGGGCTATGGAGTCATGTTACATAGAAATGAAAGGCATAAAAAATAGAAACAAATAAAACAAAATAGAATTAAAAACTATACAAATATACATATGTATAGATGAAATGATCTGATACTTTAAGATTTGAAGTGTTTCAGATGCTGCCCACTATGAGGCAGAGAAAAGAGTGTGCCATCTTGATATTTTAGTAGAAAGCTATTTTCACCATTGTGTTGATGAATTATAAATGGGCCTCTCTAAAGGGAGTCAAACTTTCCATGCATCCCTTTTGGTTCTCTCCTTTTGTCCCATAGCAGGACTTGATCCCCAATCTAGAAATCACAATTTTTGTCCTTCTAGTCAAAGAGTTTCTTTACCAGACTTTGATGAGTAGCAGTTCAGTCCACCACCATGGTTCTCTATTCATCTAGCTCAGCCAGACACATGATTCTCTTATCAAGAGAGCTTTCATATGTCTGATCTTCAATTGCCTTTGCCAATTTCAAGGCTGGTAATTCTAAGGTGATTGGTATCTCAGCATTGATACCATAAAGAAGTTGAAAAGGACACATACCAATTGTCCTCTTTAGTGTGATTTTGTCTGCCCATAGAGCATCAACTAATGCTTTATGTCATGTCATTTGATTGTCATCTACTAGATTCTTGATGATAGTTACCAAGTTCTTATTGCTTGATTCAGCTTGTCCATTCCCTTGTGGAAAATAATCAGAAAAATGGGAGAGTGTAATTCCATAATGGAAATAGAATTGTGTAATCACCTGGGAGGTGAAACAAGATGCATTGTTAGTAATAATTTTGGTTGGAACTCCAAATTTTGAAATGATATTCTCCTTAAGGAAATTGCATACAACTTTTGAAGTAGCATGCTTAGTTGAGATTGCTTCTAACCACTTGGTGAAATAGTCAATTGCTGTAATGACATAATCATGTACATCACTTGAAGATGGGTTTATAGTCCCAATAAAATCAATCTCCCATTGCTGGAAAGGTTCTTCTATGATCATTGGCTTGAGAGGTAAGGTAGCTAACTTGGGTCTTCCAACAAATTGCTGGCAGAGTTTACATTTTCTCACCCACTTATATGCATCTTGGAAAAGATTTGGCCAATAATACTTCGCTCATAGAATCTTGTGAGCAGTCACAGGAGTAGAAAAATGTCCTCCACTTTATCTACATAGTGAAAGAATACTCCATCTATGCTTCTCTTGAATAGGCCATTGTTCCAAAGGACAAAATTGGCAGCTTTCAACTTGATAGTCATCCTTTCTTTATAAGACAAATGAGCAGGACATTCACCACAAGTAAGGAAATGAGCAATACCTAAATACCACTCATTAGTAGTGGAGACAAAAAGGATTGTTGGTGTGTCTTCCACTTCATCTTCTTCATGCTGTGTATCTTCTGGTTTGTTGTCAGTAATTAATTGGCATAGGCCTTTTCCCCTTACTAGCTTTGTTGGCTTGATGTCTAGATCAAAATCTTGGATCTTTGCAATCTAATTACATCTTTTTGTCGTAAACTCTTGCTGAGTTAATATGGACTTGACTGTAGTGTCAGGAACTAAGGTAGTAGTGTGTGAATTTAGGATATAGAAGTAGAAATGCTTGACTACTTTCACGACTGCATAGGCATGCTTCTCTATGTTTGAATATTTTAGCTCATGGGATTTGAGAGGGCAACTCATGAAAAAAATGGGAGATTTCATACCTTCCTTATCTTATTGAATAAGAATTGTTGAAAGCGTGTGTTTAAAAGAATAATTGTATATGATGAAATCTTTGTTGTAATCTAGACAAATTAAGGTAGGGGCATGGGCAATGGCAGTCTTGATATCTTGAAATGTTGACTTGCCTTCTTTAGTCTAGCTAAAGGTGGTCTTCCCTTTCATCATATTCATAATGTGTCTAGTCTTCTCAGCAAATTTGGAGATGAACCTCTGTAAGAAATTCACCTTTCCAAAGAAAGAGTGAACAACATTTTTACTTGTAGGAAAATTAAGCTCTTGAATAGACTTGACTCTATCTAAGTCAATATTTATGCCTTCTTTAGACACAATGTGTCTGAGGAGTTTCCCCTTTGTTACTCTAAAAATAGACTTCTTAGGGTTCAAGGAAATACCATTCGAGTGGCAGCATTCCATCACTTGTTGCAAGTGGCGTACATGATCAGAATGGTGCTTTGAAAAAATGGTTAAGTCATCAAGGTATACCACAATGAATTTACCCATCTCATCTTTGAAATCTAGGTCCATTGCTCTCTGAAAGGTGGCACTAGCATTTATCAAGCCAAAAGACATTCTTTTATATGTAAATGTACCCCAAGATGTGGTGAATGTAGTCTTGTGTTGGTCTGTTTTACCAACTTCAACTTGATTATATCCTGAGAAGCCATCTAGCATTGATAACATCTCTGAACCTATCACTATTTGAAGCAATTGATCCATGATTGACAAAAGATAATTATCTTTCAAAGATGATTGATTCAAATTTTTGAAATCTACACAAATATGAATTTCACCACTCTTCTTCTGTATAGGCACTATGTTTGCAATCCATGTGGAATGATGGATTGAGAAGATGATTCTAGCATTTAATATTTTTTGTATCTCAGACATAATAGTACCTGATATTTTCAAATTGTATTGTCTAGATTTTTGCTTATAGGGCATTGAGTCAGCCTTGAGAGGAATGTCATGATGGATTTCATTAAGTTTGAGAGACTTCAAGTCATTATAAGAATATGCTAAGACATCCATGTATTGATGGAGTAAAGTGGTGAACTTGAATCTTTCTCTAGGGGTGCAACACTTACTAATGTTAACCATCTTGGGATTTTCTTTAGTAGTCAGATTTACTTGATCAAATCTGTGAGAGAAGCTTGAATCTGTTTGCTATTATTTGATGAATCTATCATGCTTGTCAAAGAGTTTCTCAAGAGAAACCAAGCCTTTGGGAATTTTATTTCCTTTTAGCTATAAGAATTCTTCATTTATATCTAAACTAGATTCAGAGGTTGATTCATACTTTTGAGGTTCACTACCTTCAAAATGTAGTTGTTCAAAATTGTCTTTTCATTCTAGGAAGGCAATGATTTGATGATCATCATTGAATACTTTCCAATGATCAGTATTGTCATGAACACTTGGTTTAAAAACTAGCTCAATAGTATACCTATCTTTTTTGAAATCTAATTAAGGAACTAAGAGAGTTCCTGAAATAGCAAGTGTATCAGCTTTGTCATTAGATTCCCTGGGTATGGCAAAAATGTTGAAAAAATCAAAGATTTTAATTTGGTCCCAAACTAGGTTGTAGTAGTGGCGTAATCTTTCATTCTTGGTTTGGTATAAATTTCTCACCTGACAAACAACTAATTCAGCATCCCCTTTGGCATGAAGAAACTTGATGCCTTTGTCTTGAGTAGCCTTCAATCCAAGCAATAGAGATTCATATTCAACTGTATTGTTAGTGTTGCTAAATTGTAATTTGTAAGATGAAGGAAACATATCTCTTTGAGGAGATATCAACACAATCCCAGCTCCTGAACTGATAGAGGAGCAGCTGCCATTGAATTCCAGAGTCCATACTTCATTAGACACTAATTTTTCTTTGGATTTTCCTTCATTAGAGAGGGAAGATCCTTTTTCGTTATTGAAACCTACTAGTTCTTCTGCTATTCCAGCTGAACTAATTTTTGGGTTGACACTTTCAAGAATTTTATTAGATGCTTCATGAACTTCATCTATAAATAGAAAGTAGTTACCCATACATAAGGATTCAAAAAGAATTTGAGCTTTAGGGGCTGATGTTTGGGTGACCACTATTTTGCCTCATTTTTAGGGAGCAATTTTTTCATTACGCCTTTGACAGGGATCCTTGCCTTAGACAGGTCCATGCTTAGTTTTTCTCCCACATCCTTGCAAAAATTTCATCCAAGCAAAATGCCATAAGATGCTGGGACGTCAGCCACCAAGACAGTCATCTTGATTCTCTTGTCTAGAAAGGCTACAAATACAAATTGGGCATTTTTGATTTGCCCCAGTAATGGTACTTGCTTGTTCTCCATGGAAAAACATCTCCCAAAGGTCTTGGTCAATGTGAGACCAAGAGATTCAGATATTTTAGTAGGCATAACATTGGCAGATGCGTCTGAGTCTATAATACAATTACTTAGCTTGTGACCATTTATTAACAGGGAAACATAGAAAGGTTCTATTTTCCCAAGGGCAACTAGAGGAGTAATGATTACAAGATTATTTGGAATGGGTATGTTCTTTGGGGGATCAGGAGTTACCTTTTTAGCTTCTTGTCCTATAGGGATGGTTTGGTTCTTGACACATTGGACCAACTTATCTAATTGATCAGGATTGGACTACAAATATTCAAATTCAGACATTTATATTTTGGTCTTTTTGACATGATCAATTATGTCAAATGGCTGAATTGGGCTAGGTACAAAGGAAGATATTTCAACCTTTTAGGTTTTAGGAGGGATGGGAGGAGGGCTAGTTTACAAAATTAAAGTAGAAGGTGAAGGTGAAATTGATGTACTTACCTTTTGGGTGATCACCAGATCCTTTAACTAGAAAGGTAGAGTGGTTCCACACTTAGCAATTGTAATTTCTATTTGAGGTTTCTCCTCTATCTTCCCTTTTTCAGGTTGCTAGAATGATTAGTTCTTGGATCTGGTAAACACTACATATGATCCATCATTAGATTTTTCTTTGCTTTTGGGTTCATCTTGGTAATTTAGGAAACCAATGTGGGAGTCACCAGCTAGTTCTTCTTGGTTTTTTACAAGGAGATCATCGTCATCTTCTTGATTCAATTTAGGCTAGAAAGAGAAATCTAACTCTACTTCAAGATATCCCATTGTTGAATTAGTTGGAGGAGCTTTAATGGCAAGTTTCCCTTATGGGGGAGGAAGATGATTTTGTTGTCCTTGATTCTTGGCAGCATTGCCCTGATATGACTGATTTGGAAATTTCCTTCTTGGCATATCTTTGTATGAAGGAGCAGAAGACATTCCTTACACCATTTGCTTTTTGAGAGCAAGCAACTCATTTGCCAACTTCTGCACCATTGGATCACTGGTGCCTGTAGATGAATATTCAGAAGATGATCAGGGTCTATTTTTAGTTGGATCTCTTCTTATCTTCCCTACTAAGATGAGATCATCTTCTACCTCAGTGGCCAAATGTTGAGCTGTAGCAAGATCTATTTGACCAGCACATCTCAAAAGAAAACTCACTTTAGGTAACTAAGAATTAATAAAGAAGCATTTGAGATTCTTAGTTATAGGTTGAGAAATTACAAGAATTCTATTCCTTAGTTTATCAAATTTGGCTATGAAGTCCCTCATTGGTTCATGAGGTTCTTTCTTCATCTATGTGAGTTGAGCTAGACGGGCATGTGCATCTTTTGTAGGTTTGAATATGGATTCAAACTTAGCTTTGAGGGTATTCCAATTAGTTATTGACCAAGCCTGTAGATGATAAAACCAATCTATAGTAGCACCTTGTAATGTTTCTACAAAAAGCCTGACTACTACATCTTCAAATTCTACTCCAATCATGCCACAAGCTATACTGAAGGCTGCAATGTGTTCATCAAGATGAACTTTTCCATCACCATAGAATTTAGGGAAATTCTTTTTTAAACTACGTGGGAGCTCATGTAGAGGTGGAGTAAGATTGAGAGGACCAAAATAATTACCCTAGGGGCCTTGAGCTGCCATTATATGCCTATTAAAAGGAGGAATAACAAATCTCAGAGGGGTAATTATTGGTAAAGCTTTATCAACAGTAAAAGTAGATACTTCACTTGGTAATGGAGACCTGACTTTAGTAGGAGGAAAGATCTTGGTTCGGTGGAGGCGAGATGGTGAAGGAAATGGATCAAAATTACTTTGATATACCAACTCGAATACAGGGTCAATAATACCTTTGGCCCATTGGCTTCGTGTATACCTTGAATTTGATAGATTGTGAAATAAAAATGGAAAATAATTGACCTTGCTTCAGTTTGAAGCTTGAGGTTTTAAACTGTGCATTCTTTCCTAGTTGGTGTGGAGGTGAATGGTAAGGTTATAATGATAATGGGTAAGACACAAAAATGGAATGAAGTCTATAATGGATAATGATAAAGACTAGTTCAATCTAAAACTTGAGGTTTCAGAATGCACATAACTATGTTCCCCAATATTTTGTCGATCAATGTACTGATAAACAAAATAGGCCTGATCAACCAAAGTAGGAAGATTGGTCAGCCAAATGTGTAGTTTTACCACATCAAAAGGGGACTAATCTCTCCTCTCATCAAGGGGAGGTTCCTTATAAATATGTTATATATATATATATATATATATATATATATATATATATATATATATATATATATATATATAGAAAATAATACTCAAGGGTAGGACAAACCATCCATCTCTCTTTTTTTAGAGATGATGCATGCAAATCAAAGGATAAATCTTAAGGATAATGATAGAAAGCACTCATCTTCTTTCAAAAGTACCATTCAACAAACCACAAGAATCTTCCTGGTAGTAATTGTAAAATGTAACCAAGGACGTAGTAACTTAGCAAATTGAGATGTAACACAAAGTCTCCACCTGAATTTCCCAAGAGTGAGATACGAAGGACAATGAGGGCACAAAGTTGTCCCAAGGTCCTTTACATAGAAACAAAAAGAAAACACACTAAATATAATTATGGGGGCACAAAGTCTCTCCAGAGTTGACTTCAGGACACCTTCCTGACTACTTTCACTAATATTGCTTGTTGAATTAAAGGAACAAAAAAAATATTAAAGAAAAAGACATAAGAACAGTTTCCCCAACAATAAAGATATCACAGCATGAATTCTGAAAATTAACTTGCTTTCTTATTCCAATAACAAAATATGATCAACAATCTAAGCTCAAAGTCTCAGTAATGCCTATCAATTTGGGTAGAGTTTTTGTTTTTGATAATTAGAGAGAGAGATCCCTAAGACAGTAGAAGAGAATCCTTTATATAGCCTCTTCAAGAAGGACTTGGGAATAGTAACACATTATGTTGCATTGAATTTTGTTAAGAAGACATGCTAGAATTTAGGGGCATTTACCCATTTGCTTTTCTCAATGTAGAGAAATAGGTCATGCTATTGAGTGTTTGCATACTTCAATGTCCACCTAACAATCTACTTCTAGAAACATATCTAATGCATAAATGTTTTTGGTCCTTCCTCATCATTCCTCCTTTTTGGTTATTTGAATCAGGTCCTAGATTCAATTTGATGCTCTATTCCTTAGTCACTTCTTGCTGGTCTTTAGCAATTGATGTGTGGCACATTTCACTGCAAAATAGATGAAGACACATGGAAACTTCCACGAGACTTTGAGAGATGCTTATTGAAAGAGGCTTTGAAACCTATTAAAAACTCAAAAGTGTAGGTGCAAACACTTATCGCTCTATGCAAAGTTAGAATGGGAAAGGTGGTAGCTTTCGCTTGTCTTTTGAGAACCCTGTAGAGGATGACACTTGGCAGCATTGTGGGTTTTCTGTTTCTTTAGACTTTTCCTTCGAAGAAAAAGTCTAAAGAAATTCTTTCAAACAATTTGTCTAAAGGAATCATCTCTTTGTCACTTTTATCGAGGGAACTTTTTTGAAGAAAATCCCTTTGATCTTTTGGCCTTTGAATTGGTCCATTTGCTTCCTTCCTGCCCTCTACAAGGGCTATTTGAGCTCCAAATTAGCCTTTCAAGTTTTTGTAACAGTTCACTTCGGCTTTTGAGTGTCCTCTAAAAGGGCTGTTTGTCCCTTGGAAATTTTCCTTAGTCAATTTTATGTGAATCTCAACATGTGACACATGGTAGCATCCACTGTGAAATAGGTGAGGACACATGGCAGCATCCATTGAACTTGTAGAAGCTTTGGATGCCTTTTGAGTGTCTTACAAAAGATGACATGTTGTAGCTTCCATCACATTCTAGAAATACTATAGAAACATGTGGGACTCATTTGGATTTATGTGGATGATGCCACCTGGCATGTTCTGCTTAACTTACAAAGGACACATGGCGGCTTCTGCTACGCTAAGAAACAAAGTGAAATGAGGCTCAAAAGATAACACATGGCAACATCCATTGGGTTCTGTCAGGCTTTTGTTTAAGTCTATTTGTTTTCTTCCTTAGTCACTTTTGCCTCAGAAATTCCCTTCGTAAGGGCACTTGTGTCTTTGATGCTTGGGGCACTCCTTTGAACTTGTCTCTTGAACCAATTGATTGAACCAACTTTGGTTCAATAGTTTAATGGTTCATTCCCTTGTTTCTATTGACCACTTGAACCAAGATTCTTTGAAATAAGCCTTGTTGAGCCTGTTGAACCATTAATCCTTTGACTGAAAAAGCTTGAATAATCCCAATTTTGAAATCTTAGAACATTTTTTTTGAAATGGGAAGAGATATTTTGGTCTTGCAAGACCAAAATAGCTTATATGTTGTCCCAAAAAATGAGTGACATTTTCCAGGTTCAACAAAATCCAACTTTAACAAGAGACTAGAGCTCTATATTGATTACCATTTTCCCAACAATAATGTGGTGAAACCCCCACCCTTGGCCAAAGATAAGGAGCCTATAACTACCTTTGTGTGTGTGATAAAGAGGGGTATTGAAATTCAAAAACTCCCATTAAATGAAAAACTTGAAGAAAATGGGATTAATAAAATAGAGAAATTAAAATGGGAAAATCTCATGACAATGATACCAACCATCTTAACTAAGTCTAAAGCTGAAACTGTTAGTATCCTAGAAAAGGATCAAACCTTCACATTCCCCTTTGACCCCATGGAGTAGGAACATGTGATCTCTCTTAATCTCAAAATATAGAAAACTGAAAAGGGTTAGTTAGCATACTTGATATTTGCATGTTTGAGATTTCGAAAGACCAAAAATCACCTCGAAAGAGTGATGATGATTCTTACTTCATGAATGACCAATGTAACCTTCATTATGATGGTGAAAATTTCCATCTTGTCATAGGGGTAGGAGTTATTCTAATTTTATGTAGAGGAAAAATCATGCCCTTTGGATTCAAACTAGACTTTGAGTGTACAAACAATGGAGAAGAATATGAATCCCTATTGTTGGGGATGCTTATAGAAAAAATATTGGATATTCAAAATTGGAATATCCAAGGTGACTCATAATTGGTGACTAACAAATTTTTTGAAGTCTACTAGGATAAATTTGAACATATTCAACTCTATAAGAACATTGTGTGTGAAGATGATAGGGATTTTGATTTTGTTTTATAGAGGCCATTCCTAGGGAAATTAATCAACCTATTGATTCTATGGCTGATTTTTATTCTCATTTCAATCCTCAACCAATGATACGTAAGTCATATTTATTAGTATTTATTAGGTATGAACCCCTTGTCTAAAGAGTTTAAAATGACCAATCCTTTACTTATATTAGAAAAGACACTAGCCCTCTAGTCCTTAAATTTTCTAAAAATGATGAGGCTATCCTAAAATTATTACAAGCATATGACAACCCTCCCCCATCACATCACAAGAATGGATTTTATCTCATTCATTAACCCATGTCTACCCTTAGATCTAATTACTATGATTCCTAATGTAAGATTGAGAACTATCTTTCTTATGATGAAGAGTTTGACATTTTTGATGTTGATATCAAGGATTTTGACCTTCCTCCTACTCCAAATGAATTTGAAAAAAGGAATTCCTCCCTATTTGAGGATACCAAAAACATTAATACATGGACCAAAGAAAACCCCAAGGTCCTCAAACTTGGGTCTTCATTCTCAACTCAAGAGGTAGAAGATCATAATAATTTACTTACTATATTTTACAAACCCTTTGCCTTTTATTATATAGACATGATAGGTATTCACCCTAAATAGTTGTCCACAACTTGGTTATTACACTTGACATGAAAATTATTAAAAAAAACACAGGCCACTAAATTCCATGTTTGCATTGATGGTCAAATAAGAGGTCATTAATATATTGAAAGTAGTGTTCATAAAACTAGTGGACTATTCTAAATAAATGTCTAATATCATCCCTATTCTAAAAAATAATAGAAGAATTATGATATGCATAGACTTCCACCATATAAACAAGGCATGTCCTAAAGATGACTTCCCTCTTCCCTCCATCGACGTCATTATTGACACTATACATGTTATGAATTGCTATCCCTTATGCATGGATTATATGAATATAGCCAAATTCAAATATTAGAAGAGGATCAAAGCAAAACCTCCTTTACTACACCCTGAAGAAATTTATGCTATGTAGTCATGCTCTTCATGTTAAGGATTAACATTTACATTAGTATTTCCTATTGGGTAAACTACTATTTACTGGGTGATATTCACCATAGTAAGTTAATAGTTGGTTATTATTATTAGGTTAGTAAAATGTATTGTTTATAGAAACAATATATTTTAGTTGTACCTATATCTCTATTAATGGGTTGTTTGTTTTTTTGCCTTCCTAATTTATAGAAAGTCATTAGTCCATCTTGGCTATTTAATAACCTATGTACAATTTGAATGTATGGAGAATACAAGATAGTTTTTATTATTTATTATTATTTGGGTTAATTATGTGTAGACTTTGATCAAACTCAATATCTGGTATCAAAGTAGGTGAGATGGTGGAAGATTAAGTGGTTTGAGGGGAAGTTCTATTATTCTTCACTCCTATTGATGTCCTCAAAAGAGAGTGTGTGATAGTATTTACATTAGGAATATAAAAAGATTACCTAATAAGGACGTGTTTGGAGTAGTTTGAAAGGGAATAAAGATTGATATATGTGTTTTCTATATAAGCATTGAAGCCATGTTAATGCCTCAATCAATTATGAATCTACCATAATTGGTGCATTTTATATTGTAAGTACTATTTATTCTATCAAAATATTTTTTCACAAGTAGATGGACTCAAAGAACCACTCAAAATTAGCCTTAGAGAATTGATTTCTAATCTGAAAAGTATTCATATGTATTGTGAATTATGATTCTATGTAAAAGTGCAAAATACTATGTAGCTTGAAGTTTCACATTATATAGTTTTTGTGGATCTTGTATTTTAGCATTACCCTTGATTGAAGTCTATTGACATTTTTATCCTTGCCTTGGCTTTATCATCTTACCATCATAGCTCCAATCTCAAACGTGCATTTGTGCAAGTCTGATTGCTTATTAAAGATAATTTCATCAGTGTTTTTACCCTGATGAACTCGACCACCAATTGAACAAGTCACCTCAGATCCAGATTGCATCACCCTGATTCATTTGTATGATCAAACCTAGTCAACACCAAAGGAGACATTTTTCACCATCCCAAGGAGATGTGTTTTAGCATCCAAGATCAATAGTCTACTTTTTGTATTTAATGTGGTTAGACTCA
Organism: Torreya grandis; assembly: GCA_037957365.1. Taxonomy (NCBI): domain Eukaryota; kingdom Viridiplantae; phylum Streptophyta; class Pinopsida; order Cupressales; family Taxaceae; genus Torreya; species Torreya grandis. The sequence continues at coordinate 2,317,298 of JARHVA010002512.1, read as the reverse complement.
TTCAAATTTGCCTATGTATATTATAGATAAGATCTACATAGATCTTTCTCTAAGCCCAATCTATGTTCAAATCAAAGAATTTGGAATTTGGGTGCTTCAATTCAACTATCTATCATTATGATTCTCATCAATAGAATTATAAAAAAAGTTACATTCTATTATGTATCCACTATTAATAATTTGATCATATTTTGGTATCTTCATAAAATTCAACGATGACATGGTATTGGATCCTTTCCCATGTAGTTCATGCGTAGAGTTGAGCACCTTCAAGCAAATGTTTGACTCCAAACTTGCACCTTATCGTAAAATGTCTTGAGGATTATCCAAACCTTTTTGGTTTTCCACAACTTCAGGTTTAAGTTTAGTCATTTTTAGTTTGATGTAAATTTATTTAGGTATAGTTTGTTAGTATCTTTATATTATGATTGTTTATGTCATAAAGTCAAAAATGTAATGACATGTCAATTAGTTTTGAGTTATCATATGAAAGGGTTTTATATTAGTCATAGTTTTAATTTGTCAAAAAATCAAAATTAATATTTTTTATTTGAGTCTTGGGTCATCAAGAGTATTGTTTTTAAAAAAGTATTTATGTCTACAGTCAGTGTCAGTGTCATTTTTTTTATGTTAAAGGAGCCATTTTTAAAGTATGTCTAATTTTCAAAGTCAAAAGTTAAAAATTCAAAATATTTGAGTCAATTCCAATATGTCAGAAGAGTCAAGTCAAAAAATCCACTCTTTTAAAGGATGCATATTGGGTGAACCCAATTTCTTGAAAATGTATTATCAAAATTATGGGGGGGGGGAGTTTCTTCTTTTGAGCCTAAAAACTAAATATGTTGAGTAAGCAACTTAAATTACTAGAAGTCAAAGGAAATAGAGGATATAGGTTATAAATCCTCTCATCAATCACCAATGATGGGGCCCAAATGATTTGGTGACATCTTTTGTGGGGTGTGCTTTTTAATTTTTTAGTGTGGCATGTTTTACGCCAAATCAACTAATGCCAAGGATAGATTTTTAGTGGTAGTGAAAATTGTCTATGCTATTTTTGTCTGGGTGGAAATAAACATAGATATAAGCTACATAGGATGACAACAAATATTTATTCCTTATTATATTTCATTTTCTAGTATTGTGTGTGTTTTCATTCCCCTACTAGATTGGAGAAAAGGAGAGTGTAGATATAATAAAAGATGTCAACAATTGTATAGGAGGGTAGCTAACTGTAAAAATCCTCTAATTGTAGAGATCCTCTGACTTTTGTAAAATTTTATGAAGATGATCAGCTAGTGAAACATCCATTGCATTCACATGGAGTAAATGTAGCATGTGTTCTTTGCATAGTAATGGTCATTTACAACAAGATCGAGACAAGAAGATTCATATAGTAGTATGCAGGCCTAAAAGTATGCATTGGCATATGGTTCTATTCAAGCCAATTCTTGAAGATGTACATTTTCCCTATGTAAACACTAAGGGAATAATGTTAAGGATTAACATTTACATTGGTATTTATTATTGGGTAAATTACTATATACTAGGTGATATTCACCACAGTAAGTTAGTATTGGTTATTGTTATTAGGTTAGTAAAATATATTTTTTATAGAGACAACATATTTTAGTTATACCCATATCTCTATTAACAGGTTAGTCATTTGTTTGACTTCCTATTTTAGAAGAAGTTATTAGTCCATCTTGGCTATTTAATAGCCTATTTACTACTTGAATGTATGAAAAATACAAGATAGTTTTTATTATTGATTATTATTTGGGTTAATTATGCATAGAATCTGATCAACCTCAATACTTCAACCTTAAAAACATTGGGGAATCATATCAAAGAGCTATGACCCATATTTTACACAACCTTATTCATACATTAGTATAGGTATATGCTGATTATCATCTTAGAAAGGCAAGAAAAATGGATGACCACTTAGAAGTCTCACACATCATCTTCACATGTCTTAATGAGAATTGAGTCACCCTTAATCTCAAAAAGTGTGTATTTAGAGTCACAAGTTAAAATCTCCTCGGTTACATTATTTATCAACATGGAATTGATATAATCTAATTAAAAATCATGTGATCTTAGACATGTTACCACTTGATGATGAGTCATGCAACATATCATTCTAGGGTAAGTTGGGGAGAATTCATAGGTTTATTCTTGATCTTACCTATGTAGTTCATCCTATTAACAAATTGCTAACAAATGAGAGTGGTTTGACTTGGACAAAGAATTTTCATGATGCATTTGAAGCAGTAAAATGCTTCCTCATGTCTCCACCAAAACTTATGGCACCCAATCCCTACAAACTTGTTATACATTACATAATGTAAATTGGGGTACCTCTTTCTTATATGTTGGCCCAAGAGGATGATGATGGCAAGGAACAAGCCATCTAAATTATTAGTTGCATTCTTGTTGGTTAAGAAACTTGTTATACATAGGAAGAAAAAGAGAGCTTAGAAATTGTCTTTGAAACAAATAAATTGGGGCATACATTCTTAATTAGGAAACAAGAATCATAGTAAGATACTAAGCCTTACAAACATTATTAACCCAACCAACCCTCTACCAAAAGGCTAGGAATTTCATCATGCTTTTGATAAAATTTAACCTTACCTATGTAAACCAAAAGTCTATTAAGGGACAAATTATTACTTATTGGTAATAAAAGTTCCATTTAGAATTTAGTGATATTGTTGATACCAATTTTCTAGATGAACTGATTTTCTACATAGAGAAACCCATGATCATCTCATCTCCCTTGTATACTAATACCATAAATTATTTAGTTGACTAGACTTATCCTGAGGGTGCTAATTCATAATAGAGGTGGCACCTTCACATAATTGAATCTAAGTTATAAATTATTAATGAGGTTATCTATCATAAAGATTTTGACAACATGTTACTAATATGTGTTTATCAAGAAGAGTAAAAAAATGTCCATTTTCAATGTCATAGTGACATTGGTGGTGGACATGCGATTGCCCATAAAATCCATTAGATGGGATACTTCTAACCCACTCTTGAACATGACATCATTGAATATCTAAGATTATTTGAGAAGTTTCAACACTTATCTCATGAGATTCATATTCCTCCAAGGGCACTTCAGCCCATTGTTACTTTGTGTCCCTTCTCCAATTTGGGGCTAGAATTATTTCACAAGCTCTCTCATGCTTATTTAGATGGTCAACACTTCATCATCATAGGAAATAAATAATTCAAAAAGTGGGTAATAGCTATGCCTTTGATGACCATTACTAGATATGCAATTGCCAAGTTCATCTTAAATTAGATCATCTACAGATTTGGGATCCCATAGTCATTATCACAAATAATGGGCCCCCTTTCAAAAAACCCTAAGATGAATGAATTATGCATTAAATTTGATATATATCATCACAAAACCTATCTATAATATCCAAAATCAAACAACCAAGATGCGACCATAAAAAATACCTTAAAATCAATTCTAGTTAAAATGGTTAAAGATAATAAAAGAGATTTGCATCTTTATCTCTACTTCACATTATGGGCCTATAAAACTAGTATTCATACGCCCACGGGGGCAACCCCATATTATATTTTTTTCAAATTTGAATCCATTTTACCCATTAAAGTGTTAATCCATAGCCTTGGTATATTTATTCAAGGTCTTCTTGATCATAAAGAATATATAAATGCATGGCTAGCTTAATTATAAACTTTAGATGAACATCAACTTGCAACTGTGCAAAATCGCATTGCCTACACAAAGTGCATAAGATAAAAATTAAATAAGAATGTTAAAAAACTTGATATACAAGTAGGATACATTGTATTTAGACTTGAAAATATAATATATAAGAAAAAGGGAGAATGTTTCAAGTTTAGGCCCAATTGGTTGGGCCCTTATCCTAAAATTGAGGACTTTAATAATAGAGTATTTTGGCTATGCACTTTAGGGGGAAAGGAGTTCAATGAGTTTGTGACCTATCTAAATCTCAAAAAATTCCATGTATAGACATTTAATTTCACATTTCCCTCTTTTAATTTTGATCATTTATGTGTTATCTTGCATATTGGATGTTTTGTTCAGTGGTTGTTTAGCTATGATTTCACATGATATTTTAAAAAAATGTAACATATCATTTCATCTCACTTTCAATATCACCCTATTTCCATTTATAAACATTCTCAAAATCACCATGACATTATTTATTGTCTTAGTTCTTATGAGCATAGTATAACTTATTCCTCTATACTTCTTTGCAAAGTTAGAAAAATATAGCCTATAACCTAGTCTAGAAGTTTGTCTATGACAAAATATCCTTTTACAGTTCCCTCTAAGAAAAAGAAATAACATACTTAAACTAGGTAACCTTACTCACTTATCTTGGTCCTCGATGATGGGCCCTTACATCTTATTGGTTGCATGGGGCCAATATTTAGGGGTAAGGGCCTTCCAAAAAAATTATGAAAAGGAAAGAAAGATTAATACAAAATTAAAAGCTTATGCAAATCAAGTAAATTTCACATCTAAAGCTCTTAGCTAATCCTCAATTATGATCCTTCATATCCTACTAGTTACAAGGGTTATCCTTGAGGGGATACATCCTTACTCCCCTATAATTGGTCTTTGGTGGTGAGCCCAAGCATCTTCGTAGTTGCATAAGACTAAGTGTAGGCGGTCACAAAAGAAAAGCAAGAAAAGGTCAATTTAAAAAATTTCAAAATAAAATTAAAAATAGTAAATATAAAAATCTCTAAAAACTTCATTTATATGTCTATGCTAAAAGGATAACTTTATCCCATTGACTAATTTTGTCACAACTAGCCACCCTTAGATGTAGCCAACAAATTTAGTGTTTTATAAGTTTGGTAAGAAGTACAAATTTATATTTGCTCATAAGAATCATGTCAAATTATTGTTCCTTGTGAATTTTTGATATATGGGTTTTCACCACTATTTTACATATATCCTATTTTCATTCCATCCCTTTTACTACAAGTTAAATTTTTTTTGTTGTATGAATAAAGAAACTTGAACATCACCTATAAAATAGTAGTTAAAGCACTTGTAAACATTCATTTCCTTTACATATACATAAATTTTGTCTCCACATCTAAAATATATAAGCATATCCATATCATTATCATAAAAAGAGAAATACATGGTACATTATCCCCTGCCTATTTATCTAAAGTGTACAAATTGAAAAGTAACATGAAAATTAAAAGGACAATACACCATGATAAGTCATCATGATAATCCAAAATCTCTCTTTCTATATATAATTTTTTTTAGTTTATACATTATTTTTGAGTACAACCACCTCCTAGAGGGAAAATGTGTCTAAAATCTCATAAAAAGCCAAAAAAAAATATATAAATGTATAATAGTGTAATCCTAATGTCATGTTGGAGGATAATGTTGTCCCCCTATAGAGGTCATGTGTCTTAGGCTCCTAATCATAATCCTCATATGGATGGCCCTGATGCCATGGAATGTCATGAGATATGGATCCTACTCTTATGGCATCTTTTGCTAGTCCCTATCTAGGAGGTTGTCCCACCTACTATTTGATAGCTTGAACAAGCCTGACCGCCCTTACCTAAAAATATATCACTCAAAGTCTTCACTTGAGATTCTATTTCAATCTACCTCACCTATAGTCAACTAATCTCTCCATTTTTATGGGTCAACTCCATGGATTCATGGTACATCAAGGAAAATATGTCTATGTGCCTACTTATCCTAACATGAAGTGTTATGTCCACCAATAACTGATCTATGGTCAAATTAATGACAACATATAAAAGTTTGACCAAGGTGTCCCTGATTATCATCCTCCATCCAATAGATGACCCTAAAACCACAAGAAAATAGGAATCATATTTGCAATCATGTAAAACAAAAAAAGTAAGCTAAGTAATCATGTTGAAAGGTAATACAATAAATAACTAAAGTATAAAATAATTATTTTACTTGGGTCATCCTCGTGCCAATTTGGATCCCACTCCTTATCAAAGCTCATCTCAATCTCCTCCTCTCTCACCACTAGTTCATCACTAGTTGGTTCCTAATCATCTCCTACCTAGTCACCTCCCCGATCTCCTCCACCTATTGCATGTTACTATTGTAGGGGATCTTATTATGGTGGTTGTAGTGGTGATATTAGCAGTTAGTTTTGGCCTCTAATTAGTAGTGCAATAGGTAGCCATAGGTATGGCATCTCCCTCTCCTCTTGAATGGTGTTTTCCATCCTATATTCCTCCTCTTATCTCAAGATATCATCGAATATGTGATTCTCTCATTCCTAGCCACTCCCATGATGGGAACCCCTAGTGTGATGAGGTGTCACTTAAAATTCCCCAACCTAGTATACTTTTTCTCCCTGACTCCCCTATATACTACCTAGGACATGAGTAGATTATTTATGTATGATAACTTGAACTACTAAGGTACCCTATCTATGGGATGCACCTCAATAAAAATCCATCTATCTCTAACTTGTGTTCATGACCAAGATGAAAGGTAGTTCAACTCATTTTCCCATTATCTTGTCATACCATAATAAGGGATAACTATCAAATATTTTCCCTCAATGTATGCACTGCCTAGGGCAAAGCCCTAAATGAAACCACCCCTATCTAACTTGTAGATATGATGGCCCCTACATCCCCAAGCTTTGTTCTTCATTGATAGGGAATCATCTAATTTTACACATAGCTCATGATCAGTGTTGAGTGACTAATGGAGATATCTCCTAATCACACAATTTAGTATAAGCCTTTGTATGTCCATGTTAAAACCTCTTTCACCCATGAGTATCATGAACCCCTCTCCTTAATACATCTAAAAATAGGCACCCAACTATAGATTATGTGGTTTGTCCCTTAATCCCCCACTAATTGAGAGGAAATGATCCCTATAATAGCCTTATAGAGAGTCAAGATCATTGATCCCTCTACCTTAACAAGTTTCACTCCATACTTCACACCCATGTTGGGTGCATCTCAAGGGCAAGAGTTGACCTATCTTTAGTAGACCTAGTATCTTGTAAACATCAATGAGAATAATGGTTCACTCTCCTAACGCTTGTGGAAACTAGAAAGTGTTCCACTCTATATCCCAGTAAGTGAACAAGTTGCACAACAACCTAATATATGGGGAACAATCCCCACTTGAGTGATCCTCAACATCCCAGCCCTATCTAAAATAACCACTCATTAGCCATAAGATTAAAAAATCCTTGGAATATATTATTTCTCCCTATCCTAATTTTATTAAATGTGTCCAATTTACAAAAATACAACTTAAAATATTCCTAAACACTTATCTATCCTTAAAATTGACTTTGAAACATTCTTTCTAGCTCTATGATGAAACTACAACCTTATGTAGGCAATGGTTATGTAATCACCACCTTAAAAAGGTTATGGTTACCTAATTTTATTGAGATGGTTATGTAACCACTTTACATTATCTATAAAATTACAACTGCCACTACTATATGCAGTGGCTGCATGAACTACATGTTTTAAAAATGTAATTGTTAGCTTGTGAAGTTTGGTAGTTTTATCTGTCAGCTACTACCACACTAAAAACCCTCCCAAATACTCAATTATCAATCAAATTTAAAATAAATTAGAATTATCCTAGTCTACCTAACCCCCCAAGCCTAACCATATAATAAATTACAAAATTTAACGATCTTTCATGGGATTTTAAGAGTTTTTTTAAATTTTAAGGAAAAAATATAAAAATCAATAGAACTAAAATATGCATGTCCCATTCTTGATAAGATTGGTATATTATCCATTCTCCCATCGTACTCATCAATTTGGTTTCACTCTCACCTAAATCCATTGCATCAAATTTTGAGATCAAAATTCACAAATAGGAAAAGCATAAATGAATTCCATATTTGGTAAGTATTCAAATATATACTGGCCATTATGTTTCAAAAGCCTTCCATTTTTAGTAGTTTTATTTATAAATTTGTACTTTATCATATTTTAAGATATATTTATTGACCAAATGATCCAAATGTGTCAAATGTTAAATTTTTCAATGTTTTAATTTTCATAATATTATTGTGAGGTATGTTATTTTATGCTTCGTCATGCCACACACATAAGTAAGGTAGGTTTTATAATACTCATTTTCCTTTAAATACACCACTACTCAAGAAAACATCCTTACCAATTCATGATGAAGCACTTCCTAAGGAGGCAATATGTATGCACCTAAAAATTATGCAGTGTAACATATCCAAAAAATATCCAATGATGATGCAAGTACCTCAAAATAAGTATGCTTAGACCTGATGTTCTCTCTCTTTTTTATCTTTAATCCCTTTTTTACCTTTAATATTTCCAAATTTTCATATTTGGAGTCATTTTACTTTATTTTTTACTATGTCCCTAATGGCGAAACCATCGATTGCTATAATAAAATCACTATTACTTCTGAGTCTTTTACATCATGGCAGTTCATAAAATACCATGATGAAAATGTTACATATTCAATGGTTTTTTATTAAATTATGGAAGTTCTATTATACCTAGTATTAGTTTCATCATGATTTACAATAGTTTTGTCTTCACCAATTGTAGACAATGGTAATTTCATCATTGTTTGCATATTTTTAAAATTAGCATCCAAGACTTCAATTTTCATGTGTTTTGCATGATTTTTATTGCATTTATTTATGTTTTTATCTTGTTTATGTCCTATAGATGGCCCATATCAGCCCTAAATTTATTTTTATCAATCTATATCACTTTTAAATTAAGCCAAGATTCATTTAACTCTCACATGTAACCTCCTTTCTTATCTTACAAGTATTTTATTTTCCTTAGGTTTTTTTATCCAAAAAATTGCATTATATATTTGAGATTTCAAGTTTTTATAGATTCATATCTTTCCTACTTTGAGTTTTGGATAAAATTTGCTTCAATTTGTGATCATCTTCATGTCATTCCACATAATCTTGGAGAGGAGAATTCATAGAATCGATAATGATTTCTTCAACCTCGTGGATAATCCTGATGCAGGAGCATCTGGTACGAATTTTCCAATTATTGTATTTTCCCTCCTAAATGTTGAAATTGAGGGGTAATTGTAAAAATAAATAAATTAGTAAAAGTAAAAAGGTAAAATAATTGTGGGCTGTTGAGGAAATCAAGGAGTGGTTGAAATTCTTTCAACTTGGGCATGTTGTTATAATTGAAAAACTGTTTTGTTGTTTTACCTGAGGCCAAGTTTGGCGTGGAGGTTTAGAAAAGATTCTTGAAAAAAAAATAAAAAGATAAGATATGTAAGTTGGCATGAGAGGTACGTAGAAGGAGGAGGATCTCTAGGAAGTAGAAGAGAGAGGAAAGACCTCTCTTTCAAAAAAATAAAAATAAAATTTGTTGTACGGACAGAGAGACGCAGAAGAAAAGTGAAGGAGGAATTCCTTTAGGGAGAGGAGGAGAAGGTCTACATAAAAGGAGTATATGCCTGTAAGTGAACGTAAAAAAAAAAGGTATTTAACAATTCTTGACTGAGTCATGCATGTAATTGTAATAAGAAGTTGAATTTATGATCAATCTGTGGGAGATAAGTCTGAGTTTGCCGTAGATATGCATGAAAGAATGTATTCCAATGAATAGAATTAAGTTAATACATTTATGATGATCGATCCAGCATATTTTGATTTGTTTAAAATATTGTGTGAACTCTTGTTCTATTTAGACCGGTCTGTACCATCTGGCTTATATGTATTGTGTATGTGGTAATGTAAAAGCCTAGCTATATATAGAAACCACTATTTCCATTAGCCGAGTAGGCATTGGTGCTACATCCGATTCTAGCCTGCAAAAAGGTTGGAAATCCATCTGTGGTTCTTTGTCGTCAACTGTAATGTAATGTTGTAGATCTGAAGCAAAGAAGGGCCCTTGTGATTGTCAAAGATACCAAATCTGGCTCACATTTATCTTATAGGATTCTACGAGGAGCGTGAATTCGCACTTTGTGTTTCACCAATATCAAACGAGCTTAAAATCCCTGTCAGGTACCTGAGAGAGGACAAGCTATATGGTTCAGTAGGCGGACTATACCATTTTAGAGAATTGATTACGAAGGATAATCTGACATATATATTTTTGCTCAACTGTGATGTTTGCTGCAGCTTTCCTCTTATAGATATGTTCGAGGTCCATATCAGATATGGCGGAGTGGGAACAATCTAAGTGATTTGTGTTTGGGCAGCCAACAATTGTATCCTATGATCCCGATTTAGTGAATGAGAGTGGACATCAGCATGCCATAACTTATGTTGAAGGAGACAAATACTATGGAGCTAAAGCTACCATAAATATATAAGAGCCTAAGATTCAGCTTTCAAACGAATTCAGTTTGTCTCAGATTTGGGATTTTGGCTGGTTCATTTAACGGGGATTTAAACAGTATTGAAGTAGGACGGCAAGTGAACCCAGATCTATACGAGAACAACAATACAAGGCTCTTCACATATTGGACTAGTGATGCTTATCAAGCTACGGGATGCTACAATCTTCTCTGCTCTGTATTTATACAGATAATTAAGTTCCTATTATTTCATATTCAGATAAGGGCGTGACTGCATAATAAATAGCACATGAATAAGATGCATTAATATAAACAATTGTTCCCTTGCGCCATTTGAATTTGTAACATTGCTAGTCGAAAGTGTCACTTGGTGTGCTATGTTGGCATTACTCTGCATTGAAACTAAAGTCTATATAAGGGAGTTTCGCTGGTATATCTGGTCTGGAGTCATTTATGTCCTCGTTGGAGAATCTACATTTCTTTTAAAAATTTGTCCTCACTCTGAAAGACTACTATGACAAGTTTGTTCTATATTTGTATATCAGTGAAAACTTAGGCCAGGCTGTATTTTGCATATTGTTGCTATTTTACGTTCACAATTTGGTCCCTTACTTAGGGTACGTTTCTGTTGAGAATGAAGCTTTTACTGTAGCTTCAGCTAAATATGAACCTCTGCCAGGTGGGGAGTAGGTTTGCCGGAGAGACATGCAAATTTCTTTCCAGAATATTTTTCGAGTGGATGACACCCCTCATGAGGCTAGGCTATAAAAAAAAAAGGCCTATTACTGAGAAGGTATTCTCATCAAATCCCAACCACTATTTAACTTCTATGTTATTAAATATTATGTCCCTATTGATTTTTTTTTTATCATCCTCTTTTATGAGAGTTCAAAGGGCCATTCTTGAGCAAACAAGGATCTTACAACTTACAACAATAATCTCTCTACCTTTGCTTGGTCTCACTATTGATCATGTTGGAAGGATTATTTCAAGTTTTATTTATTTAATAGATTATATTAGGTTAGTTATTTTATTGGATTATATTCACATTTAAAAATATTTAAAAAATATAAAATAAAAATAAAATAAAATAAACCTAATATAATCTAGTAAATAAATAAAACTTGAAATAATCTCTTTATTTTGCACAAAAAATTAGTTTAAATATTTTAATTCCACTTGCACATAGAAGTTTCAAAATATTAGTAGTATTTCATAAAACCTAGGGTGGATTTATTAAATCAAAATATTAAGCACAACCAATCAAAATAATTTACTTTTAGTTTTACATTCACAAGCATATATTCACACACACACACACACCAAAACCTAGAAAGCTTAGACAAATCAAAGCTTGCATGTTAGATCTAGTTTTATTTCTCTCATATAATGAATAATAATTTTTATAGATAAGAAAAATATAAAAATCAAAAATTTATACCTGCATCCATTTTAGTTTAGATGATTTAGATTCATCAATAATCATTTAAAATATTTAAAATTAGTTTCCTAGCTTACATGTGAAAATTAATTTCTAAATACTTAGAAGTTGTGTTGTCTAGGTTTTAGATCTAATTTTCACTTGTATGTTGGGAACAAATTATTTCATAATAGTTCCCTAATTTAAAATTGGAAAACAAAAAAACTAAAAGTTTTATTTACTTCATTCATTACAAATCATTTTAATTTTCAACAAATAGCAAAGTTTATTTTTTTTTACAAATATTGTTTAAAATATCCAAAAACACAATTAACCAAGCCTTGTCAAGACAAGTACAAGCCTAAGACCTTTATATTGCACATATAGAATAACAATTATCTCTTTCAATCCTAAAACCTTGATTCATTCTTTTAGTCACATCATTACCTTTCCTCTTTGGATGACACTTCTAAAGAGATCATCCCTCATTAGAGTAGGTATATTTCTTAGGGTTAGATCTCATGATTACAATAATGACAATAAAAGTGTCATAAATTTTTAGCTTAAGTGATAATTATTTCACTCCACTCCCATTCTACACTTGATCATTAACCAACTCAATGTCATTGATAAGTAAGAACGTGTAGAGGCACAACCTATCATTAGACCTATTCACATGTGAGGCTACTAATACAATGATTTACAAGTTTGGACCCCCATCACTCTTCTTATCATCTTCCTTAGGACTAGCCTCATCATTTTTCATTTGCTTCATGAATGACATTGACTAGACATAGTCAATCTAATAGAGTCGATCAGTTTCTTAGAGTCATCCAACCCTAACACACCCAACTCTCATACTTAGTATATACCAAGAGATATAATATATGTTCCTCACTCATATTGAGGGATATTGGAGCTCTATTTCATCTCAAATTTTCCACTCTCAATGAACAATTTGATGAATGAGAGCTCTTATAGTATCATCATGAACATCCTTTATCACTCATAATCCAAAATATCATTCTTTTACCTCAACCTAATCTACCTAATCGCTAGACATAATCATCCAATCATATCTTTATCAGTTTTCTTGACCAAACCTCAAGATGTCTAGTGTATTAAGTTTAGTATTTAAATTTATTCATATATAAACCCCTTTATCTATAATTTGTGTAATCTTTTGTCATAATACATAGTAGTCATTATCCTAATGTCGATTAGTACCATGGAAAATAAAAAATGGATTTCATTTTAATTTCTCAAGATAATTAGGACGCTGATATTACTTAGGAGTTAGAGTTATTAAATTCTTATCTAATAATGTATTTATAAGATCATGTGGTTAATCTTTGAAATTGTTAAACTTCAATGGCTACTACTTATTGAAAGTAAATTTATTAACTTCATGTGTTGCTTTGAAAATTGATTATTTCCCTTCATTTAGGACCTTAACCTAATTTTAATTTATTTAATTCTTTTATTTATTAACTATAATATTTTCTTTATATCCTATTAATGGAAGTTTTCATAGGTACACTATTATGAATGGGTTAAGAAGGTCTAGGAGTAGGGTTTTTTATACTAGACATAAGTTGAGAAGAGTCATCATGGTTATTTATAACATTATATTCCATATATTCACATTATTATTATGTATATTTTTTCACTTTGAGTTTCACCCTTTGAGGAGGTGTTTCATGTTGATGCAAGAGCATCCTTCAAAGGATGATACTAGTTTTGTTTTTGCACAATTTTGGAGTGATCAAGTAGTTTAGTGGTCATGTAGGTTTGTTATATTATTGGGTTTTAGGAGTCATAATACACAGTTTAAAATCTTCTTCAAATTTCAAATTGTGATTAGGGAGGTTATAATTTGAAATTGGCATTTTCCTACCAATTTTAATAATTTGAATTTTTGAATTTCTTGTCAAGGTTTTGGGTCATCAATCATGTTTGAAGAAGTTTTAAATGATTTAATCATTTTGTGTATATTATAAAAGTGGTAAATTTTAATTTAATTAATACTTAAATCACATGTGTATTCATTTTGATAGGTGTGTTAGGAGTTGGGTAGTTAGAAGTCTCTCAACATTCTTAAAGGAGTCCAAGAACAGTTGGAGTAGTTATGAATCATATAAAAATTGTAAGTATTGATGTTTTGTATAGATTTTTTGGGGAGATGAATTAAAATTGGATATTATTTATAACCCCAATAATAATAAATAAATATTTTCTTAGTTTGATAAACTAACTATTCAAACTTGTGTTTCTTGTATTCTGTGATCGAGAGGATAAACTAACTTGCAGACCCTTTATAACCTATAATATATGTTAAACATGATTTAATTTGAATTAATAGATAATAATAAAATTATTATTATTTTAAGGATGAAATAATTCTAAAAATAAATATTGGGACCTCCATTTTGAAGTTTAAAGGGATAGACTGTGTTATACCTTGTGTACCCTGTTCAGGAAATTTGAATGTGCATAGTGTGTAAAAAGATTCTATGAAATGATGATAAATAAAGAGATATATTGGCAAGTAATTAATTTAAATTTTATAAAGGATTAACAATAGTCTTAAAATCATTTTAATGTATTTGCATGAGGAATAAGTTCAGACCCTATAGGAAACTATTTTTGCATATACTATTAAACCAAAACATTATATAAATTGACCTATAGAGGCATCAAGAGAGGAAACCAATGATTGAATAAGGTGAATATGGATAATATATACCTTAAACCATCATCAAATTATGATTAAACTTGATTTAAATATTAATATTCCAAAATTACCCTTCTCGGGTTTGCATAAGCAGACTTAACCCTATGTTAGGCTTTCAAAACAAAAACTCATTATAAAAGTGATTTCACTAGTCAAAAATCCCAAAAAATTTGTATTAGTTGTATATTGATGAGTTGTAACATATTTTTGAATTTTTAGTTTTGTACGGAGCATCTAAGTATGGATTTGGTAGATTGTGTTCAAAACAGGGGATAAGAGACCTAATTAGGTTTGGTCAAGGTCTAAAAAGTGCATGTAGGAGAGGAATTGGGTCAAGAAATTTCATTGATAGGAATTAAAAAATAGAGGGTGGTAAAATATAACCTTATATTCTTAATACAAATTAGTACTTGTCTATACCATTGTAAAAGGCCAAAAGAAAGGCTACAAGAAGACTTGAACAAAGACAAGAAGTATAGGAAGATGAAAGAGATATACTTTGGGGATGAGTGAACTATTTAGGAGATAAATGAGGAATTTTTTGAGTACGGAAATTATTAATATAAACTTCATAGAATCAAGGGGCCCATAGACCTATGAGTCAAATACAAGTAACAAGATTGAAGTGAGAAGATTGAAGAAGGTTGAAGAAAATGGATATGATAGTGACATCAAGGTGATGAAAGGAGATAACATTAATACATGAGAGGTGACTTCAAGAAGTAAAATAAGTTTAGAGACTCAAGTAGTAAGGATTGAATAGCTTAGTAGATACAAGTTTTCTAAGAGATCAAAGAGAGACAAAGTTTGATGATAGAGGTTAAAGACAAAGGATAAAATAAGATCAGAGTTAGGTATATGGCAAAGGTAAATATATGATTGCATCCATATCAAGGTTAAGTGTAAGTACCTATGAATCATTTGGTATTAGAGTGGGTAAGTTATTTGTAACACATATGTTTTGTGTTTTAAAAATGCTACTCTAGTTTGTATTATGATTATGTTGAGTAGTTATTGAAGGTTGATTGATATGTTATCATGAGTTGCTAATGAAGTTACAAAAAAGAGTGGAGAGGTAGAAAATTAAGAGTTTTGTGGTTGAATCCCTTAATAAATAGAATCTTAGAAATAAAGAGATAGTGAAAACTAAAAAGAAGGAATCTCAAGGAGAGCTTAAAGATATAAAGAGAAAGACCCAGGTGAGTTCGTAGAAGGCAAGTAGGTACAATTGTAAAGAAGAAGAGATAAGTCCAAGTGAGACCTAGAGAGAGTCAAGAGAGTGTAAAGAGTGAAGAGATAAAGAGAAATATGAAGGGCTTGAAGAATGAGGATTGCCACAAGAAGATGGAAAAAGAAAAATAAGTGAAGAAAAGAGAACTAGAGAGAGAAAAAGATATTACTGAGATGAATATGATTTTGGTAAGGTTAGAGAAAGTCTTGGAAGAGATAAGACCAAGATTATTTGTAAAAATAAAAAAAAGTGAGATGGCCTCTCAAGTAGGTGATAGACAAGTTAAGAAGACAAATGGTGGAGTTTCTAGTAAGGTAGCCTAAAAGAGGAAGCAAAGGGGAAAGTAAGGCCCAAAGGTTTATAATTGATGATTTTTTGGTTTGTGTGAATACAGGTAAAGATTTGAATGAAGATGAAGCCCATACTGACAGCATAAGAGCAAAAGATATAAAAAAGACAATGTATTGATGACAAGAGAGAAGCATGGATATCATGATAATGTTGAAGAACAAGCTGATTAGACAAATAAATATGGTGATACAGTGATATGATAACCTAAAGAAGGTGAAAAATTTGATGAAGAAGGAGTAAGTGAGAATGAAGTAGAAAAATATCTCATTGTAAGCATGAAAAAACCAAGTTTGAGTCAAGGAATATTTGAAGAGAGCAAAGAGTCACAAGGTATTAGTTTCAATATTTTTTTGATGAATATGCTGATATGAAAGTTGATGAAGATGATTTATATGAGAATACATTGAAGTTATTAGATGGGCTAATGGAAGGAACCCACTGTAGCATTGAAGGAAAAGGAGGATCAATTAATATTAAGTTCTAATAGGAATAAGGTGGAGTACAAGTTGACAAAGAAGTGAGAGAAGAGAGTGCAACAGTTGAAAGGAGTTCTAATGTATTGATTGCAGGAAATAAGGAGTTAGTATAGCCAACCAAGCATGATGAGAGCATAGGGTATATAGAAAGCTTTGCTAAGGAGCTTGGTGTGTTAAGAGAACTTGTGATTGATTAGATAGTGAGTGAAAAATATACAAATAGCAATAATGTAATTAAATATGTTGATGGTACTATAGATGAGAAGATGGAACAACAAGTAACCATACAAGAGGTAGTAGTTATAGTCAAAGAAAAATTCTAGAAAGCTTTGCTAAGGAGGTTGGTGTGTTAAGATAACTTGTGATTGATTAGATAGTGAGTGAATAATAGAAAAAGAGAAAGAATTTAATTTAATATGTTGATGGTACTATAGATGAGAATATGGAACAACAAGTAACCATATAAGAGGTAGTAGTTATAGTCAAAGAACAATCAATTTGAAGAGTAATAATGTGAACTTCAAGAGGGAAAGAAATGATTTTTTTTGACTTGTTTGTTTCATGTGTAGGTATTTGGAGGAAGGAGAAAAAGAAGAGTTTATCAATGATCAGTTTGGAGATTAAAAAAAAGAGAGAGATCATCAAGGAGGAGTCACAATAGCTTTACCCAAGAGTCAAGGAGGTCTACATTCTTATAATAGGCCTTGGGATCTATAAGGATATTAAATTGAAAGATATATATATATATATATATATATATATATATATATATATATATATATATATATATATATATATATATATATATATATATATATAAAACATAAATTAAAGATCAGTTATAAATTTCATAGGAAAGTTCTTTTGCTCCTTAGTAGTATGATGTAGGAGAATCCTTCAAAGGATGATACTAGTCTTGTTTTTGCATAATTTTGGAGTGATCAAGTTGTTTAGTGGTCATGTAGGTTGGTTGTACTATTTTAAGTGTTTTAGGAGTCATAATACACAATTTAAAATCTTATTCAAATTCCCAAGTGTTCTTAGGGAGGTTAGAATTTGAAATTGGCATTTTCTTGCCAATTTCAATAATTTGAATTTTTGAATTTCTTGTCAAGATTTGGGGTCATCGGTCATGTTTGAAGGAATTTTAAATGATGTATTAATTTTGTGTATACTGTAAAAGTTTTCAATTTTAATTTAATTCATACTTAAATCACATGACTAGTCATTTTTATAGGTGTGTTAGGAGTTGGGTAGTTACAAGTCTCTCAACATTCTTGAAAGAGTCCAATAACCATTGGAGTAGTTATGAATCATATAAAACTTGTAAGTATTGATGTTTTGTAGAGATTTTTTGGGGAAATTTATTAAAATTGGGGATGATTTCTAAACACAATAAGAATCAATAAAGATTTTATCAGTTTGATAAACTAACTGTTCAAGCCTATATTTCTTGTATTATGTGATCAAGAGGATAAACTAACTTGCAAACCCTTTATAACCTGTACTATGTGTTAAAAATAATTTAATTTAAAATAAGAGATAATAATACAATTTTTATGAGTTTTAGGATGAAATAATTCTAAAAATAAAGATTGGCACTTCCATTTTGAAGTTCAAAGGGAAAACCATGTTATATCTTGTGTACACTATTCTAGAAATTTGAATATGCATTGTGTAAAAAGATTCTATGGAATGATGCTCAATACATAGATATATTGGTAAGTACTTAATTTTAATTTTATTAAGGATTAAAAGAGTCTTAAAATCATTTGAATTTATATTGCATGAGGAATAGGTTTAGACCCCGTAGGAAACTATTTATGCATATACAGTCAAACCAAAACATTGTATAAATCAACCTATAGAGGCATCAAGAGAGGAAACCAATGATTGAATAAGGTGAATAGGGATAATAAAGACATTTAAACATCATAAAAATATAATTAAACTTGATTTAAATATTAATATTCAAAAATTACCCTTCTCAGGTCTACACAAGTAGACTTAACCCTGTGTTAGGGTCTCAAAACAAGAACTCATTTTAAAAGTGATTCCAACAGTCAAAAATATCAAAAAATTTGTATTATTTGGATATTGATGAGGTATAATATATTTTATAAGTGTCATTTTTTTACAAAGCATCTAAGTATGGATTTGGTAGACTGTGTTCAAAATAGGGGATAAGAGACCTAATTAGGTCTGGTCAAGGTCTAGAAAGTGCCTCTAGGAGAGGAATTGGGTCAATAAATTTAATTGAGAGGAATAAAAAAATAGAGGGTGGCCAAATATAACCTTATATTCTCAATAAAAATTAGTACTTATCCGTATCATTGTAGAATGCCAAAAAAAAGGCTATAAGAAGACTTGAACAAAGACAAGAAGTATATGAAGATTAAAGAGTTGTACTTTGAGGATGAGTGGAATGTTTAGGAGATAAATGAAGACTTTTTTGAGCATGGAAATTATAAATATAGCCTTTATATAATAAAGGAAACTTAGAATAATAAATTGAGGCCTATAGACCTAAGAGCCAAATATGGGTAACAAGATTGAAGTGAGAAGATTGAAGAAGGTTGAAGAAATTGGATATGACAGTGACATCAAGGTGATGAAAGGAAAAAACATAAATACATGAGAGGTGACTTAATTAAGTAAAATAGGTTTGGAAACTCAAGTAGAAAGTATTGAATATCCTAGTATAGACAAGTTTTCTAAGAGATCAAAGAGAGATAGAGTTTGAAGATAAAGGTTAAAGATAAAAAAGGACAACACAAGATCAGAGCTAGGTATATGGCAGAGGTGAATGCATGATTGCATACATATCAAGGTTAAGTGTAAGTACCTCTACATCACAAGTCTCCTCACTCAATTGACATAATGGGAACTCTTGAAGGCTATGGGTGGCCTATGACTAAAGAGAACATCCAAAGAGGGCGGGATCCCTTGATGATACACCTAAAACTAGCACTACATCTACTCAAATTACAATGAAAAAGGAGAGAGAAAGCTAAAAGTGATGGAAAAAGGGGTGACACACCAAATATTAGTTTTCCTCTACTTGTTTATGATTACTAATATGAATTAAAACAAGATTGAAATCTAATTTCACAGCTCCAAACAATACTCCCAACATAAGTATTTCAATACAGAGGTTATGGACAATGTATCAATCAAGAGGGATAATCAAGAGGTCTAAAATAAGATACTATTGAATATTTCCATGCTTAACCTTTACAAAACTACATGACACACACCATATGACCTGCAATATGATGACTTACTCACAAAGAGGCAATAATTAAGAGGACAAACACAAGGAAGTTGAATACTATCACTGCCATTCATAAAAAATTCATCATAAGAACACTAGATGGAAGATGGGGAAGGCATAAATAAGTTGTATTTAATTCAAAATCAAGAATCAATATAAATTTTAGTAGGGCTACTCCATAACTAGTCAGAGGATCCTTTTTACTTCACTTTCAAGAGTACATATAGGAGAATAGAGAGGAGAGATAGAAGGAGGATGTGTAGGAAGCCTATGATGACTCTCATATAATCATGAGATCAGATACAACCTCAATAAAATGTAATAAAATAGTCATATGTTCCTATCATACATGGGTTGGCCTTGTTTGATGATACTCTCTTAAAAGGTGTTGTAGGATTTCTCCATTGTCTTTGATGATCATTATTGATCTCTTGAAACTACCCTCTTTTCTTTATTGGGGAGTTAAAAATCCACACTTGAATGTAAATTTTTTTAGGATTCTTGACACCTTATCCACATTGGGAGTTTTCAAATGGTAATTACCCATTTTACCTGTAATCTTCATGCCTTTGATGGTTTTGATGGTTGGATGGGTCATCAAATTTAAGTTGGTGTATTGATGATGTGTCATTTTCTAGGGTAGACACATGGCATAAGCCCATTCACCACAAATTCCTTGTCACTACTCATGTCATCTCCTTTGAATCCCTAACTAGGCTCTACATTATGGACATGTCATTTGGGCCACATGATAACGTCTCATTTATTTATTGACTATGCCCATAGTTGTGCACTTAGGGGCCTTCTACCTACACATGGTGGGCCACCATTAGCCCTTGAGTTTTCTATCGTCACATACTTCACTCAGCTATGGATTTTATAAATTTTATTATCACAACTTTTATTTAGGTATTGGTATTCAAAAAAAAATTAGACTTTCATTTGCAACTTTTGTTTCAAACTTGTTGCAACATTTACTTTTATAAATTGGTCTTAGGAACTTTTGTTTAGACAAAAAGTATTGACCAGTTTTCACAACATTTTTTTTGAAGATAAGAACACTTATAAAATTCTCATGAAGATTCCTTTGAGATTTATGTAGGATTCATGACGTTTGTTTAGACTTAGTCTTCACAAGATTTTTTTGGGATTTTGTCTTTTACAACTTTCATGAATTTTTTTTGACGTAATATTTGTGAAAGTCATCTTCTTTTTTGTGACTTTTGCTATCACATATTTTATGGTATGTTTTGTCAAAATAATTATTTCAAATACCTAAACCTTTGAGAAAATTATCATCACAACAATTATTTTGAAGACCTAAAGCCTTCACAGAATTTATCATTGCTAAAATCGTTTTGAAGACCTAAATCCTTCACAAAAATTATCTTTGAAAAAGTTATGATTAGTTACGACACACTTTTACCAAAGAGTAAAACACTAAGATAAATCTTATGAAGTCTTTAGGATTTGTATAGACTTTCCTTTGCACAAAATCTCTAATTCATACTTTGACAAGAAATGTGAAGACCACTTATTTTCCAAAAAGAGCGAAGGCCAACTTTGAAAAAATACTAAGTTTTGAGCCTCTTTGTCAAACTTTGATTGAACTTGAAAAGCCCACAAGTGATCCTAAAGTCCTGGACTAAATCATATTCATAGTCTAAAACCTCTCCAAAACCCAATGGCCTATAATTTTACCATCTTCACTTTGTGCTTAAAGATTGCCTAGAGGTTCTATAAACACAACTTGTATAAACTATGTTCACCCTTCTCATGCTCCAAATTGAAACTTGAGCACACTTCTATGCCTACAACATACACACCATGATGATGCTTGTAGGGGATTTTATCTATCTAGTTCTATAAAAAATGTACCCCTCTTTGTATACAAGTGCTTGAGGCCTCTTGGTGGCTAAAATAGCTAATGATATCATTGCATATATTATCATTACATGGAGGTTCATCATATTTTGTTTCAATAGAATGCTCATGTGAGGAGATATCTTGACATTGTATTCCAAGAGAGGAGAAATAATCATGTGTCTATATCATTTAGTATTTTTATAGAGATAAGAGGAATTTCACATTATTTTTCCGTTTCTATAAAGAGATAAGGAATTTCACATTCTTTTGTCATTTCTATGTAGGGTTTATTATGCCTTTTTATTTTATAATGATTAATGGTGAAGTTTAGTGGCAAATTTTAGAGATAAATAGGGTGTACTAAAGGGAGATTCATAAACTTTGAACCCATGTGACATGTTAGGATCATGAATATATTAACTATTTTTTTTCCTCTTTTTATAGTGTGTCATTTATAGAAAAACGTAAAGAATAAACATAGGAAGTAGGTTATAATTTAGAATTAGTGTGTTCATTTTCTTCTTCACTATAAGCTTCAGTATTGTACCCATCCTCTTGATTTTCATAACTAGATTCATACCCATAATCATAATCATAATAATGAAAATAATATTCTTCATATACATAACTAGCATCATTAATCACATATGTTTGGTCATTAGTCCATTCATTTTTTTGTTAGATAATACTAAATCCACATGATGAGAGCTATTAGGGGTTTTTGATTGGTTCTCCATTTTATATATATTAGGTAATAAAAAACTATTGAGATATATAAAATGCCTAATTAGAATAGGTAAGAAAGCATGAACGTGCTATAACTTTGGATATGGAAACCTAGGGCTGAAATTTGAAACCCTGGAAGGATGGAACCCTAATGGAGATCTAGGGTTTTGATAAGGTTTAATGAGTGTATAGATTCACCAATATGTTTTACCATAATTGATTTTTACAAACCCTAACATGA
Source organism: Torreya grandis (assembly GCA_037957365.1). Lineage (NCBI taxonomy): Eukaryota > Viridiplantae > Streptophyta > Pinopsida > Cupressales > Taxaceae > Torreya > Torreya grandis. Next base: position 2,294,616 of record JARHVA010002512.1, on the reverse strand, counting down.
TATAAAATAGTAAAATATTGATTATTTTATATTTGTATAATATACACAAATAATCATGAAAACTAATTTAAACTATGATAAAATGCACAAGCTAATTATAACAATAAATGTACAACATGAGGTAAGAAGGATCTTAACTTATTCATCACAATGTTCTAAATTATAATTATCTAAATGATACATATCTAGACTATGTAATTTTTATGTTTATGGTTTCTTCCCCCTATTATTTCTTGTTCACTTCCATTAGGTTGGGTCAATATTAATAGTCAATATTAACTTGAAGTGGTTGGTACAAAACCTGCACATAGAGAACTCTTATTTTATTGTAAGACTATGTGCTTTTTTTTAAATTCCTAATTATACCTTCAATTACCTTAAAAATTACATATATGTAACTATATAATCAAACCCTAGATTTGCACAAGTAATCTGATATCAAATGGGGATATTGGGAGAAAGGGTTGAGTTGGACTAACATTGATCAATCCTTTTTTACTAACCAAGCACTGCACTACATTGTAAATACTCTGAAGAGGGCTCAAATTGTTATGTAGTTATCCCACTAATTTGTATGTGTGTAATTTTGGATGTAAGCCTATGTTATTTTTTCCATATCTTTCCCCTGGTAAAAGCATGCAAATGTAAATTGATGCTCGTAAACTAAAAAATTAACTTTAAACATTTTTTAGGTGCAATATGTAATCTTGTATAGCTCTTAATAATTAAAAGTGATTATTTTTTATACCTTACAATGAATTTTTATATAAATGAGCCTTTAATTTTGAGTGTGCAAGTCTGACCATAAAAAGTTCAAATGTGCCCAAACAATGGTCGTAAAGTGAAACCTATCCAAAATAAATTTAAAATATGTCTATGTCAATTTTTTCATCTTAAGTCAGTATTGACAGTTGATACTGACTGTAAATAGTGGAATAAACCCAAGGCCTAAAAATACTCCCGGATGAAAAACATGGAAAAATATATCTATAATATGGAAGATCACATTGATAATGATATGAATCAGGTGTCATATAGCCAAATAAAATTAGTAATATGATCGAAATACCAAAATAAATGTACCACTAAGTATGTAACTCATAGTTTGATATCTATACATATAAATTTGCCTAAAATTATTGTGAAACAAGGATTATACCAAAACTAGGTATCTACACAAACAATATCCTCAATGCAGGCTTGTATTTAGTTTCTAGAGAAACTTATTGGGATCCAATCATGCTCTTGTGTGAAAATTTCAAACTAGGCCATAATATCATGAGGAAAGAGATGAGACTCTAATGTGACTATATCCATCATCATTAGTTGAGTATATCCTCCTATTGCACTTGATTTCATAGTGTTCACTACCCAGTTACCACTTGATTCACATTTTTAAGTAAGTCAACACCCAAATATGATCCTAAGAATTGGATTTATATATTTAACCACATCATTTAATATGACTTATTTTTATTGTAGTTAATATTCTCAATGAAGACTGTATACTAAACATGAGTATTCCCTACCATTTTAATGAATCATAAATCCATTTTAGGCACTAAAATAACCTAATTAAGCACCAAATTACCTTATAATCCCAAAACATATCACTTTATATTAATTACAATATCATCTACCTTTCACTATTCCTTAAGAGCTTATGAGGTAGACAACAAATTATTAGATGGTTCCTTCACCCAAATATATTTTTTAAATTCATCATAATGCATGTCCTTCCCCTTCCTACTAATTTATAATGAGACTTCATTAGAAAGGATAACCAAATAATTGATTCAAATATGCATTACAACCTAATACTCTGGTATTCCAACATACTCTAATGAGAGGGATTTATAATTTCATACACAACACTAACATATCTATTTTTTTAAAAAAATATAAGAGTAATTACCTCAACATCTAATTCCTTAAAATTTATATCCATCAAAGTTTCAACACATATATTTATATTATAATTAGTTAACCATGTCACCATGTCAAAGAGTCTGTACATAAAAGAAACCAAATAATAGGCAGGAACATAGTTTACAGGTCCTACTAATTACTACATTAAATCTACCTACTCCTTTCACTTAGTTAATACCATTTAAGTTTTCAATGATAAGGGAATAAATATTTAGGTTTTAAGGATGATTTTATGCCATCTAAAACATGATTCCATAACTTATTTTTTCCAAAATTAGATTCACTAGTTCAGAATTGATTTATATAAGAAATCCTAGTGTACAACCCTTGAGACCTTTTTTTTTACAAAGTACACTAAGAATATCCATAAAATAATTAGTTTCATTCTCATGGTAAGGATTCAGGGTAGAGATTATTATTTTAGGAAAATTATTATGTTGTGTAAAGAAGGGTAAAAATAACATGATCTTACTCACAAGTTCCTTCAAAACAAACTACTCACCGCAACCATTCTAATGATGTTTCCAAGCAATAAATCCTAAGAGAGAAATATGACATGTTAAATTGGAATCAATAAAAGTTATAAGGTTTGTTATACCTAATGAAAGTGATTATTAGATTTTAATAAAAGGTAAATTTAACATAATATTTATCATTACATACATCCTTTTAACATAGACAAAAATGGAGATGATCAACATCAAACTAACTTAGTCACTAAGAGTTATTTATCATTATTATAGGTGACATGCATTACACCAACTTGATATTGTTGATATACCCATTTAATATATTATTGACCTAATCAAGGATATAAATTACTAAAATATTATTGTAATGTATTTAAAATTACAAGGTAACATACTATTTCAAGGAGATCTCTTCTTAGTACTTATCATTGTTCTAAAATAGCCCATACTAAAAATTGGAGACATCTCACTACAAAGGATTTTTTAGGATTATAAGAACAAAATATAACATTAAAAACCTAATGAGATACAAATATTAATCAGAGATTATTATCAAGGCAATACTCTAATTACACTAGGCATGGTCTACAACATATAAATATAATTCAACAAAACTTAACACATGAAGTTATTACAACAATGCATTCCACAAGACTTTAAGGAAACTTGTCACAAGACTTCACTAGTATGAAAGGATGGGTGAAATTGATCACAATAAAATTACTTCTCTTCTTTAAAATGATGGAAACCATATCCCACAAGAAATACTTTTTTTAATCCATTGTGAAAGAGTTAATCCTTTATCAATAATGCATATTAGTATTATGTATAGTGTAGTCCAAGATTGGAAACACAGCTCTTTGGACTAACAGACTACAACATATTAATTATCTTAAAATAGCATTAGATAATGAAAATGGAACTTCTTCATAACAATATAATTAACTCAAATGGTACCATATGCAAATACTAAAAGCTTATGTTATGCTTAAAAAATGAAAGACAATATTTCCTTATGATTTGAGAAATTTTGAGCCTATAAAAATCATATTTATTAAATATTTACATGAAGATAAAATACTTATCATAGAGATTACCACGATCAAGAACTTAAATAAAAATGAATAATTTTTTCAATTTTTTTCTAGTGAATATTATAATCTCTTTAAAATATAATATCTTTCATCCTTATGAAATTTGAGATAAACAATATTTTCATACCATGAAATAAATCATATATAAAACACACAAGGTTTAATAGTATATACTATACTCTTTGATAAGAGTTAGAACATAAACATGATACAAAAATGCATTCTTGTGAGGAGTATAAGATACTCTTAGCTCATGTGATATAATAAGATGAATTTTAGACCAAGTAAAAGAACAACAATAATAAAGCTCTACACTAGTTATCCACCTAAGTCTAAAACAATCTGGAATGTTCTAACAAATTCTACAAAAATATCATTAACCATAGCAAGAAATGGAAAACCGAAGCCCAACCATTGATGGAATACTCCAACCTAACCATCAACTAAATAATGTTGCAAACCTCCAAGTAGGAAAAACATAATTAGCTATGTAATGCAGGCATAATGAGATAGATTGAGAGAGATCCACTAACTTGTAGGGTTATCTCAAAAATAAGCACAAAGTAGATTCAAAAAAATAATACATAACTCAAATTATAACATTGGAATAACACATATAACTCAATAATAACCATGGTCTATGTAGAGTAAAATACTCTACATTTTATTTTGAGTTTCAATTGTGCACTCCAAGTTTTGTCCCTACGCATTTCAATTTCAAGGCAATGAGGCTTATGACACAGGGTGTAGGTTTTACATTTTGCACGGGCTTTTCATTTTACCTAAAATTTTGTCTAAGTCTCAAAGTGGAGTGGAAGCTACTAAGTGTCATCAGCTGGGATACATTATAAAGTAACGTGGATAATGCCACGTGTCTTGTTATAACTTAGCAGAGCATGACAAGTGTCAGCATTTGCATTTCAAGTTTCTTATGAGTTTCAAAAGCTTATTTCAATAAGCTTCTCTCAGAGTCACACGGAGGGTGCCAAGTGGAAATTGTGGAAGGTTTAAATATGTTTCTCTAAAAGTAGTGGAAAGTGACGCGTGTCCCTTATTAAAGCTCAGCAGAGTGTGACAAGTGTCAACATCCACAGTTTATTCATTTTGTTTCATTATTGAATAAAGACTATGGTGGGTCCCAAGTTTTGTTGCTAGAGTAAGTGAAGTGCACCAAGTGTCATCATCCGTGTGAATCTAAAATGAGTCCCAAATGTTTCTATAGTGTAGCTAAAGCTCAGCGGAGACTAACACGTGTCATCTTCTACAAGACTCTCAAAAAGTATCTAAAGCTTCTATAGACAAGCGAAGACCACCACGTGTCCATTGTTAAAGATATGTGGAAAGTGACACCTATCCCCATTCCCCTTTTGAATTTGTTTGTGTAAGAAGTGTTGTGGGTCCTATTTTCTATAAGTTGATAAAGTTTAAAAGAAGTGGACTATGATAGATGTCAAAGATGGAGAACTCCAAATACAAAGACACAGTAAAGAGTATAAGTAATGCAGAAAGTGTCGTGTGTCTTTTGTAAGTATCATGGAAGCTGCCAAGTGTCATTTTTTGGTGCCTCCTAAATAATGAGATGGTTTTCAAGTGAAATAAGCAGATGCTACCAAGTGTCCTCACCTATTTTGTAGTGGGAAATGTCACATGTATCTAATTTAGCCAATGATCGTGTGGAGAAGCTTAACATTTTAGATCCAAAAAACATCTTTTGTTAGACACTTCCAGTTAAGTTTAGTTTGGTTAGACCGTTGGGATTTGATCATGCAGAGAAGCTTAACATTTTAGATCCAAAAGATATCTTCTGTTAGACACTTCCAGTTAAGTTAGAGTTCAGTTAGACCATTAGGATGGGAACGTGTAGGCAATCTAGAGCCAGTTCAATGCTATAAATATGGGTGTAGATCGCAAGGAGAAGACATCAAAAATTAGAAAGAATAATCATCAGAAGAGAGAGAATTTTTTGCAAGAGATTGTTATCAAGAAGTTTAGACTTTCTTGATGTGGCTAGTAATATCATTTGCCTTTGTTCTATTTTCTTGATTTAGAAAGTTTATATAAATGTGCATGTTTTTGTGCCTTTTATGTGACTGGAAAATTAATAAGAAGACTGAATTCTATGCCTTTGTTGATATTTTTTTGTGTTACTACAAAAATTGTCTAAGTTGTGAGCCTTTGACTCTATTTGTTTTCATCTTTTACATTGATCATGCATTGTTTGATCTTTAATTTAATTGAATCCTAAAGATAGCTTCACTGTACTTAGTATTAAGGATCAAATTAAACTCAGGCACATCACCATAGTTAAAGTTTATTTTATTGCATTAGTGATTCCATTTAATTTCTATCCTTTTTTCTCACAATACATTTGAGATAAAGAAGAGCTAACTTCTTTAAAATCTGGAGGTCATTTCAGGTTGCAAGTCCCACATTCCTAAAAATTCCCATTGTTGGTGTTGGAAATAGTGCAATTCTAAGCATCAACAGTTTTTGGCATGCCTAGTGGGACAATCTCTTGAAGTTTCTTTCAAGACTGTATAAACTAGAGAGTTACAAGGAGTCAGAGCTATAGACTAGTAACAAGAGCTCAATCTACTATGAATCCAGGTATTCTTTTACCACCATTGATAACTAATTCAAGAAGAAGGGTCAATCAATTTGCAACATCACCAAGAGAAAACATGGGAGCACCTATAACCCCAAGGAATTATGCAAGTTTGAACACTGGCAGTCCTCTAATTCTCCCAGTACCACCAGCCACTTGGGATTATATTCCAGTAAATGCCCTAAAAGCTCTACCCAAATTTAGTGGGCAAGATTTCAAAACACATGAAGAACATCTACAGGATGTGTCTGATGTCTATGTAATACATGTGATCACATAATAGAATGTAGCTATAAGATTGTTAGTAGCTTCTTTTAAGGGGAAGGCTCTAGACTGGTATAGATCTTTGACCCCAAATACAATATCTACATGGGATTAGCTTGGAGATGTTTTCTTTGAAATATTTGAAGAAAAGGGTGATAAATCTTCTTTGTTGCAATAATTGATTATTATCAAAAGGGCACCACAAGAAGTAATGACTAATTTTAATTCAAGATTTCAAAAGACTTGGGAGAGAATTCCTGCTACAACAAGACCATTACCAGGTATGGCTATAGTATTTTATCTTAAAGCCTTAAATTTAGATATATCAATAATGATTCAGTCACTTGGAGGTTAGACTCTGCCAAAATCCTATGACTATGTAGTTAGAGCTAAAAATAACTTAATAGATGCTGGAAAGTTGCCCCCAAGGCCTCCCATGCCCATGTTTCTAGAGATTACCTTACCTTTGCCTCAAGAAGCCCCTAATTCCATAGCCCCACCTATGTCTATGTAGACATTTCCTCAACAACCTACTAAAGAACTTGTCCCTGTCTAGTCATCTGAGATGGATGATGTCAAGAACATCTTAAGGACATTTCTAATGAGATAATTAACCTTAAAAGACAACATAATCCTTATCCTAAACCCAAATATCAAGGCTACCAAGGAAATAGACTTCCATCACAGCCAAATCAGTATCAGGGTCCTCAAAGGCAAACTAACCCTCAGCCATTGAACCAATTAGTTGTAGTCCCTACACCCTCACAAACTGTTCCCCCTAATCCAAATAGGGAGATTGTTCAAGGGAAAAACATTTATGTAGATGACACCAATGCCTAGTGTTTCCCTTGTAATAATGCTCATATGCCTAAAGATTGTCCCATGGGTAATCTATAGCAAAAGATAGCAAAGCAAAGAAGAATGGATGGACAATTTATAAATACTTCTGATACTCAACCCTACCAATCCCCTGGTATGCAAAATTTAGTCTTGATGGCTCAGATGCAAGGGATGTCCTTATAACAAGAAGAAAAAATAGCCCCTGAGCATGCTTTTTTTTCATGGGTTGAAGATGAAGAGCCAGCATTCTTAAATGAAGCTTTTACTTCCAAGAAGCTAGTGGTACAATTAGATTACTATACCAGAGCCAAGAGAAGGATGATAGAACAACCTGAAGTCACAAATAATGAAATTATGGGGAATCCTCCATTTCAAGGTCATCAAAGCATAGTTGCTAGACAAGAAATACCTCAGCTAGTGCAAAACCAAGTAATTTCTAGACAATTTTAAGAAAAAGCAAGGTACCCTTATTATCCAAGAACCCAAACACTAGGACTGGTGAATGTGGTGGATTAGCTGAAGAGGACCCCAACACATGTGTCAATATGGGACATATTAGCTATTCCTTAGCAAAATACACTATTATAAGAAGCTCTATAGGACCAAGTAGTGCCTAAACATACTAGTACCAAAGAAGGACCTGTTGAGTAGGAAAAGCTCAAAGACACGATTCCTCTACAGATAACAACCCTTTTGAACAATGCACCAAAGGTAAGCAAATCCAAACCATAGCCCTTCTATTTGACTTTGATAGTTGGAAAGAAACTATTGCATAATGCAATGATAGACTTAGGGGCCACTACTACAGTAATACCTAAACAAATAATAGATGCTTTAAAAATAAAGTATGAGCCACTTACTAGAGGAGTTATGTAGCTGGATGGGAAATCGGTGCAAACAATAGGGAAAAATTAAACAACTCCCATTACAATTATATACGTGCCCTAATATAATTGTCAATCAAGATGTGATATTCATAGATATACCCCATGTATTAGGCCTATGTTTAGCTAGAGACTTCACAACCAAGATAGGAGGATATATGTCACTTGATTGGTCTCACCTCATTCTAAAAACCAAATATGGTTCAAAAATGAAAATACTATCTGAGTCACTATCTAAGGATCACATCACCAATGAATCAACCCCAAAATTAGAGGCAGCTCATGCTATGCTGAATAGGGAAGAAAGGGTCTTTGTTGAAGAGTTAGGTGACTGGACTAAACATGACCAAGAGGAGGAAAATAACCAGTTGTTAACTATGATGCAAAGTGACCCATATGGAAATTATGACTCTACTGGTCTGGGCAGTTATGTCATATCCTGAATGTTTTAAGGGAAGAAACACCAAAGAATCAAGAATCTAAAAAGGACTCAAAAAAATGGACCTTAAATTTTTATGGGGCTAGAAGTAAAAATGGTGTTGGAGCAGGAATTTGTCTTGTTGCTCCAAATGGTGAGAAATTTTTAAGAACTATCTGTTTCTAATTTGCTTGTACTAATAATGATGCTGAATATGAATCCTTAGTACATGGGCTTATGTTAGCCAAGAAAAAGGGAGTACAAAATTTGAAATAAAAGGAGATTCAAAACTAGTGGTGAAAGAAATTAGAGAAAAGGCAATAGACAAAAATGTAAGGATGAGATCCTATAGACACAGAATTTGGGACTTAATTGATGATTCTAAAGCTTTCAACATTGAAGTAGTTCTTAGAACTCAAAATTTAGAAGTAGATAGGATGGCACAAATTGGCTCATAGTTTGACCCAACAACTAGTCTATTAGTCAACAATGAGTCAATCAAAGTTATAGTAAGGCCAACTATCCAAGACAATGATGAAAATTGGCAAGTCTTTGAAAATGATTTTTAGGTACTCTCATTTTTACAACAGTTAGGGGAATTTTCTAATCAATTTCAACCCAAAATTGAAGAAGCATATGGAGACCAAATTATTCAATTAAAGAACAATAAGCTTCCTAAAGGCTTGATTACTTTAGAAAACCTATTTGATCCAGAAAATGTAAGCCTAGAGAAGAAAATGTTTCAAGAAAATAAAGCAGATTATTTTGAGATACGAGTGAAGGGAGAAAACTAAAGATTATAAATTCTGCAACCCAAGAGGAAAGGGAAAGACTAATTGACTTGTGTGAGAGATATGACAGAGTAATAGCCTAGACTTATGAAGACCTTCATGGCTATAACAGAGACATCATTTAGCACACCATAGAACTAACTGAATGATCTAAGCCAGTCAGAAAGAATCAGAGGCCAGTGAATCCAAAGATTAAACCTCTAATGGTGGATGAGTTGCATAAACTCTAAGAATCTAAAATAATTTTCCCAATCAAACACTCAACCTGGGTATCTAATCTAGTACCAATCAGAAAAAAATGGTGACATAAGGCTCGATGTGGATTTCAGAGACCTAAATAGAGCATCTCTAAAAGATCACTATCCCCTACCCTCTATGGAACAAATTTTATAGACTATGGCTAGATCAGAGAGATTTTCCTTGTTAGATGGTTTCTCTAGATACAATTAGATTTGGTTCACTAATGAAGACCAACACAAGACTGCATTTACTACCAAATGGGGAACGTTTGCATATGCCAAGATGACATTTGGCCTATCAAATGCTGGAGCCACTTTTCAAAGATAAATAGATGTAGTATGTGGGGAAATCATAAATAAAACCATCTTGATTTATCTTGATGATCTCACTATTTTTTCCAAGAATGTTATTGATCATTTTGATCATCTAGAATCTATTTTTAAGAAGTGTTAAGAGTTTGGAATATCCTTGAATCCCAAGAAGTGTATCTTTGTAGTACCTCAAGGCAAAATACTAGGACATATAGTATCCAAAGAAGGAGTCTCTATAGATCCAAAGAGAGTTGTAGCTATAATGAACTTGCCCCTACCAGTAAATAAGAAAGCAGTTCAATCCTTTTTGGGAAAGATTAATTTTGTCAGTCGGTTCATATCAGACTTTGCAGGCCTAGTGAGACCAATGACACTCTTGTTGAAGATAGACTTGGTGTTCAAGTGGACTACAGAAGGAAGGAAAGATTTTGAGGAGGTCAAGAAAGCAATTTCAATAGCCCCAGTACTTAGTAACCCAGACTTCTCTAAGTCTTTTATAATGTATGTTTATGGAGGAGAGTTCAGTATTGCTACTATTCTAACATAGAAAGATGATTAATAAGAGGGAGAACACCCAATAGCCTTTTTCTCAAGGAGTCTTAGGGAGTATGAAGCCAGATACAACTTTGTTGAGAAATAGGCATATGCTATGGTAAAATCCCTCAATAAATTCAGGCATATGGTATCAGGAAATAAGATTTTGATACTTGTGGCTCATCCTAGTGTCAGAGAATACATTATGGAGGTGAAATTACTGAAAAAAGAGCAAATTAGATAACAAAGATCCTTGAGTATGATGTAGAGGTCAGACCCACTAAGCTGGTCAGAGGTAGGGGGTTGTGTCAATACATGGCTCAAGATATGAAAAAGATGATAACTGAAGAAACAAAAAAGGAAATCGTATTGAGGATACAAGAAGTTAATCAGAACTCTTGGGTCACAAACAAAATCCATTTTATGAAACATGGGATTTTCCAAAAATATCTCTCTCAGGATAAGAGGAGATACTATAGGCAACAAGGGGTCCATTTTGTTTTAATTGACCAAGTTCTTTTTAGAAGAAATACTGATGGCATACTTTTAAGATGCATAGAGAAATATGAGGCTCAGAAAATACTACATGAAATGCACCATGGAGTCTCAGGTGGACATTTTTGTGCTAGAACCATAGCTATAAAGATAATTCAGGTAGGTTATTTTTGGCCCACTTTATTTACAGACTATTATAAACTGGTCAAAAAGTGCCAATCTTGTCAGTATTATGTGGGGATGAGAAGGAATGCAGCAATGCCCCTTAGTCCTATAATTTTTTATGAACCCTTTGCTCAATGGGGTCTTGACTTCATTAGGATGATCAATCCAGTGTCGAGTATGGGACACAAATGGATTCTAACTACCACAGATTATTTCACCAGATGGAGTGAGGCAGTGCCACTCAAAGAAGCAATAAAAAATGTGATCCTAGACTTTTTGGGAGGTATCACTACTCGCTTTGGGCCTCATCATACCATAATTTCATATAATGCTAAGGAATTTTTAGGGGCAAAAATATCTGACTTTACCTTAAAGAATGGAATCTATCTGAAAACTTTCTCAAATTATTACCCTTAGGGTAATGGTTTGGTAGAATCAACCAACAAGAACCTGATTAGACTTATTAAGAGAATAGGGGATGATCATCACAAAGAGTGGCATAAAGTGCTTAATATAGCACTATGGGTTGATAGAATTACACCTAAACAAGTGACAAAGATGTCCCCATATGAATTGGTCTATGGTAAGCCTACTGTAATGCCATTGAGCTTGGAGATTCCTGCTCTCCAATTATTAAAATAGATTGAAATTGAGGAGAATGGCCCCATGCAGGTCAGACTTGCTGAGCTCCTAGAACTTCAAGAAAAGAGGGATGTAGCACATGAATCATTAATGAAACATTAAAAAATAATCAAAGACTACTTCGATAAGAAGACTTCAAACCCTCATTTCAATGTAGGCTTAGTTGTTTTTAAATGGGATGCGAGAGCTACCAAGCCAGGTCAACACACTAAATTTGAGCCATTATGGACTAGCCCTTATAAGATTCATGCATGTAAATAACAAAATTCATTTGAGCTAGAAATGATGGAGGGTGAACTTGAAGAGATTCCTATGAATGGGATCTACCTAAAACATTTTATTTAAGCTGTATCTCCCATGTATCATAGTTAGATAGTTTCCCTTTCATTGTTGCTCTATTTTCCCATTTTTTTTCTTTCCCGCTCTTTCTTTTAAATAAGTGTTTTTATAAACATGTGGCCATGGCTCAAATCTTTTAATTTTTTTAAAAACTCTCACATTCATTAAGTCTCTCTCAAAATCCTTAAATTCCCCAAGGTACCTTTATGCAGCCACTTTCATGACGTGTCTGACTCATTATCCCACACAGATTTAATAAGATTTACTAACACTTATCTAGTTTTAATTCCATTTTTGAGACTTGATGTGTCATTAAATACACCAATAACAAGAGTTAAGGCTTAACAGTGTCTCAAGCATTCTAATGTCTATTAGAAAAATCTTTTTTACCTATGATTTTGCCTCATAATCAAATCTGCTTAGTAAAAGTGCCACCCTTGTTGCAAAGCTTCCATAATTTTTATGTAAGTTCACTAATTCCCAGTATAGACATAGATATGGAGGAGGCATAGTCTTCACAATAGGGGTCTAGGATTTATGAATCTATTGATAAGTTTCTTACTAGCAAATCATATGCTTCAGCCCCTGCACAACCCTTAAAGACCTATCCAAGGACTAGAGTCCCTGAAGTTGGTTATGTGATTGACCCAGCAAAGGTGAAGGATTTTGCAGATAGAATCATGGACCCAACCCTTCAAAAATTTGGCAAAGCTCTGCAAGAAGGGGCATAATTAATATGTATCTAGAGGGCCAAGGCTGGACAATATGAAACATTCGTAATGAGGATATGGACTTCCCAACTGGCACAATTCATTTCCCAGATGTACATCCGTGCCTTGACTTAGTTGAAATGTGCACAGAGTTGTTTCATGTGCCCTTAAACACCATATGATAGGGTCAATTCATGGTGCAAATTACATTGAAGGCCATCAAGGACTTGTTGGCCCTATATCATGACAAGATAGCCACATTTCCCATCATTGCCAAAATGTAGAAAATGTGGGCAAACGTTAATAATCAAATAAGGTTTCTCAGATTAGAATTGCAATTAGGGGATGATGATACCATTATGGCAGTGCTACCAATAGGAAGGGCACAATTTACACAGGTCAGTCAAGAGGCACTATCCATGATGGCATTCATTTTTGGAATGAAAGAGGATATAATTATCTATGAAGAACAAATGGCCATTCTCTTTAGATTAAAAATTGTAGACAAGTCTCAGGAGTATCGATTGGATTTCTCTGAGAAGATTGCCTATTCAATGGTTGACCAACTCACCCATTAAAATCTAAAGGGGTTTTTAGGTATTCTTCTTATCTATTTCACCTCATGTTGTATCAAAACTCTAGCATCTTTTCACAATATATGCATCTAAATATGTATGACCCAAGTTTTGATCATAATAGGACCATTCCTTTGTCCACATGGACACATATCTTATCGAAAACAAGTGACCCATATGAATTTTGGGAACTTTTTGTTGCCCCTACCTTTTGTCACCTAAGCCTAGAGCTTGTTGAAAATAGATTAACTCCAAGTGTCAAAGGCCTCATGATAAATTATACTATTCCTTATGACTACTTTTTTGGATCCCATCATACTATCATTAGGGTCCATGGTTTTAATGGAGAATCAGTGTTGCTACCCAAGATTTTGACTCTTAGGTTAGCATTCTTAGAGGTCACCTGGCAAGTGTCTATGGTGGATAATGAATATGGCACTAAGAAGAAGAAAAATAAAATGTATGATATTCTATGGGTAATGAAAAACATGGCCCTAGAGGTCAGAGATGCTGAGCACTTGTTGCTAAGAAAGTTAGCCTTCCTGGGTTTCTTTTAGATTGAAGATAAATGGTGATATGACCCAAGTAGTTTCATATCCTTGTGGGTCAATAATAACAAGGTCATCGCTAAAATTGTGCATGAGGGCCGTCCCTTTTGGGAAAATAGAAGAAACCCTTAGGAAGATATTCCTGATTTATATGTAGAATTGAAAGATTTTCCCTTTCAAGAGGCCAAGCCATGGGAGACCTTTTATGTTAAGGAAAAGGATTTTAACCCTAAAATCAAAATGACTTCTAGTTTAAGAAGGGTGTTGAAAAACAAAGAATGGAAACCTGAGAAAATAGAAGCCTATTAGAAGTATAGGTAGGAGATTAGTGAGATAACTCACTCTTTTGGTAATATAGACTCAGATGAAAAATGGGAGGAAATCTGGGTTGAATGTCATTTGTCTCTTGTCTCTAGCCCTGATATAAGCAAATTGTAGACACAAGGTGGAGAGTAAGAGTCACAAGCAGAATCCATTCATACAGTGCAGGCCCCAAGACAAACCTCATCTACAACTGTAACTATCTAGCCCCAATCTCTCGGTGCCATAGAAAAACAAAAGAGTGTGGTATCCTCACCACCCAGAGCTTCTCCATCAGTGTCAGCCTTTGGGGTTCCTAGTTTTATACAATCACCACTAGCAAAGTGGTAAAAATTGAAGAGAAGGAAGTGCATTAAGAAGAAGAAAGGCCAAGGAAACATAAGAAGCTAAAACTTTAGCCTGATTCAGAAGAGGAGGTAGAGCCCTCATAGCATCAACCATTGAGTACATCTATTGCTCCTTAGGTATGTGCTATTTCTCCTTCTTATTGATCTTTTTCTTCTTCTATAGGGGTGACAATCCCAATTGGCCAAATATTATCCCTTGCCACCTCTGTTGTGCCAATTTCCCAATCTATCCCACCTATAGCTACTCAGGCCATGTTATCACATGCCACATCATTGCCTTCTTTTTCCCCCTCTATCCCAAAGAGAATACCTCCATAGATTCCCCCTAGCCAACATTTGGCTATTCCCTATGGCTTGTCATAGGGCTATCCTTTTGCAGGTGGGTTTATTACCTCTCCCTCTACTTTCCAAGCTCAAGTAGACACTGCTAAGAAGGCTAAAGAAGCTTGGATGGATAAAAAGATGAGGAAAGATAATAAAGTTCTAGCTACACCACACATGAGGTCATAATTTGACCCAATCTAGCAACAACTAATTGTGATCCATTTGTCACCTAATGTAGTCAAGCCAAATGAGTAGATGCAGCCTCAAGATTATATAATGAGTGTGATGGCTATGGATATGTCACTTTTTAGACCATAGGACAGGGTTGAGGTACTAAATGATTTCACTTCTGTTGTAGTTACTGATTATTTGAAAGTATCAAAGAAGCTGTAGAAGATGGAGGCTAATCTAGCTCAAGAGAAAGCAAATGCTAGCAATCTAGCTATAGAAATCAAATCAAAGAATGATGAAATAGAGAGTCTCAACAAACAGTTGCAAGATACTATTTCTTGTCAGACTCACCAGGCTATTCAGGCCCTAAATGCTTCTTTAAAAGAAGAGATAACATAGGAGAAAGATACAGTGACAACCCTAAGATAGGAAAAGGCAACACTTCAGAAAGAATGTGAGGAAAACTTGCAATAGGTCACTCAGTTCCAGTAAAAGCTGCTAAATGAACAAAAAAATATCGCTGCCATACAGGCCCAACTTCAAGCTAAGCAACAAATAACAAAACAATTGACACTTGAGTTGGCTAATAGGCTAAAGAATGTAGGAGTTTTGAACCTGGTCAAGGAGCTATATGTATCAATATGGAAAAGAATCTCTAAGGAGATTACTCAGCTTAGACCCTCTCTAACTTTCCTGCTAAATGCACAAAAATTGTGTGAAAAGGTGGAGACTTTAGTTCAGGCCACTCTGTCCACTGTCTCTTTAAGAGTGTTTCATTCTCAAATGCTGCTACAAAATATATATGACACAACTAATGGAATGTTCTCAGCAGTAGGGATTAGTGACAAAATGATTGCTGCAAAAAGGGTGAATGAAGTTCTCAATTGTAACTCTGTAGCAATTAATTACAAAGAGCTCCTAGATGTGGTAAAAGAGGGAATAAAAGACATGAAGCAGCGTATTGAATATCTGGTGTAATTGGGTCTTCCCTCCCCTTTTCTTGATAACAACACTGTGTTAATGGTTGATGAGATCAAGCCTTTGTTGTTATCCAGACAAAATGATCAGTCAGTTTTCCAGGGTTTAACAGATGATTCATCAATGCTAGAAGTGGAAGCTATTTTGATTCCCATGGCCCAGCTTGATTTTCAATTGAAGGTTGTAGTTCATGTTTTGTAGAGTTTTTCACATAAGGACATCATCAACCTTGATTTAACCTTCCAAGAATTACAAAATAAGCAGGGACTATCTAATGCTGAATGGTTTGTTTATCAGACGGCCTTATGAAAGTTATGATTTTTACCACATTTTTATATATGAGAGATTGTGAATTCTTTTTTGAGTAGGCTCAAAAGTCCTCGGGGTTGCCAATAATTATAGAGTAAAATACTCTACATTTTATTTTGAGTTTTAGTTGTGCACTCCAAGTTTTGTCCCTATGTATTTCAGTTTCAAGGTAGTGAGGGTTATGACATAGGGCACAGGTTTTTCATTTTGCACAGGCTTTTCATTTTGCCTAAAATTTTGTCTAAGTCTCAAAGTGGAGTGGAAGCTGCCAAGTGTCATCAGCCGAGATACATTATAAAGTAATGCAGATAATGCCATGTGTCCTATTATAACTCAGTAGAGCATGACAAGTGTCAGCATCCACATTTCAAGTTTCTTATGAGTTTCAAAATCTTATTTCAGTAAGCTTCTCTCAGAGTCACACAGAGGGTGCCAAGTGGCAACTGTGGAAGGTTTCAATATGTTTCTCTAAAAGTAGTAGAAAGTGCCGCATGTCCCTTGTTAAAGCTCAGCAGAGTCTGACAAGTGTCAACATCTACAATTTCTTCATTTTGTTTCATTATTGAGTAAAGACTATGGTGGGCCTTGGGTTTTATTTCTAGAGTAAGCAGAGCACACCAAGTGTCATCATCCATGTGAATCTAAAATGAGTCTCAAATGTTTCTATAGTGTAGGTAAAGCTCAGTAGAGACTGACACATGTCATCTTCTACAGGACTCTAAAAAAGTATTTAAATCTTCTATAGACAAGTGGAGATTGCCACATGTCCCTTGTTAAAGATACGTGAAAAGTGACACCTATCCCCATTCCCCTTTTGAAGCTGCTCGGGCAAGAAGTGTTGTGGGTCCTATTTTCTATAAGTTGATAAAGTTTAAAAGTAGTAGACTATGACAGATGTCAAAGACAGGTCACTCCCAATACAAAGACATAGTAAAGAGTATAAGTAACATGGAAAGTGCCGTGAAAGTTGCCAAGTGTCATTTTCTAGTGCCTCCTAAATAATGAGATGGTTTTCAAGTGAAACAAGTGGATGCTGCCAAGTGTCCTCACCTTTTTTGCAGTGGAAAGTATCATGTGTATCTAATTCAGCTAATGATCGTGCAGAGAAGCTTAATGTTTTAGATCCAAAAAATATATTTTGTTAGACACTTCTAGTTAAGTTTAGTTTAGTTAGACCATTTGGATTTGATCATGTGGAGAAGCTTAACGTTTTATATCTAAAAGATATCTTCTACTAGACACTTCTAGTTAAGTTAGAATTCAGTTAGACCGTTGGGATGGGAATGTGTAGGCAATCTAGAGCCTATCCAATGCTATAAATATGGGTTCAGATCGCAAGGAGAAGAAATCAAAAATCAAAAAGAATAATCATTAAAAGAGAGAGAGAATTTTCTGCAAGAGATTGTTATCAAGAAGTTTAGACTTTCTTGTTGTGGCTAGTAATATCATTTGCCTTTGTTTTATTTTCTTGATTTAGAAAGTTTGTATAACTGTGCATGTTTTTGTGCCTTTTATGTCACTAGAAAATTAATAAGAAGACTGAGTTCTGTGCCTTTGTTGATATTTTCTGTGTTATTGCAAAAATCATCTAAGTTGTGAGCCTTTGATTCTATTTTTTTTCATATTTTGCATTGATCATGCATTGTTTGCTCTTTAATGTAATTGAATCCTAAAGATAGCTTCATTGTGCTTAGTAGTATGGATCAAATTAAACTCATGTGTATTTCCATAGTTAAATTATTTTTGTTGCATTGGTGATTCCATTTAATTTCTATCCTTTTTTCTCACAATAAATTTGAGATAAAGAAGAGCCAATTTTTAAAATTTGGAGGTCGTTTCAGGTCACAAGTCCCACATTCCTAAAACTTCCCATTGTTGGTGTTTGAAACAATGCAATTCTAAGCATCAACAGTCTAAAAACTAAGTTACAAAATGTGGGTAACCATCTAAGGGAATCAATCTTGATTATCAAGTATTGTTAGCTATCTGATGGGCACATAAAGCATACTACTTATTAAAAAAACTACTACCTAGATCAATAAATTCTTGATCTAATGTATGTTCAAGAATCACATAAATCATGCTAGGAAACTATTAATTCTCACTCCCAATGTACTCATAAGAAACACATAAATGATAAACTCTCACCTTCCAAAATCACAAAAAGAACTATAACAATGCTAATAGTTGAAGTATTCAGCCAAAGTCAAATTAAACCGACAACATAACATAATATTAATATAATCTAGCCATCACTTAATTGAATGTAACTAATTCAAACCTTTATACACTTCAAAAAATAACCAATAAAGGAAATAGATTCTGATTAAATGTAAAACAAGATCATGGTTATGGAAGGAGTAGTGAGGGGTAACTGAAAGAGTAGGAAAAGTATGAGGTATACTAGGGCACAAAGTTCCCCAAACATCCCAAAATTTTTCCTCTCCCACACCTGCCAACTTTTATCACAAATTTTAATACGGTAGTTGAAATATTTCAAAATAATGTAATCCTGGTTTATTATAAACTGTTGTATTATATCTAAAATTTTACATGGCAGGGGAAAAATTTAATGCTTGATTGCTATTTTAAATCTTTGATTGTGTGTTAACTATCATATTTGATTGCATGTAATGTAATTAAAAAAACTTCATTGTCATACTCAATATAAAAATAAAATGAGGTCAAAAGTTTTCAGTATTGTATCATGATTCTAATTGTCATGTTCAAATTTTGAAGTAGTGATAATCAAGGTAACATAATGGATATATGCATCATATTTCATGAAGTAAATTTTATAGTAACATGATTTTGACTTTATAAACATCTTCATTTCGATGAAATTTATCTTTACTAACTTGGACTGAGTTTGGTACTAGTGTTTAGGCATAATATATTTCAATACACATGTGATTATTTGCTATTTTGAATAATTATGATGAGACATTAAGGTATTCATATAAATATTTGATAATTTTTATTAGAACTTATATTAAGTTATAAGGTTTTTTAACTTGATCAAAACCTATATTTTTATATCTAAATTGAAACATATAACCTTTATATGGTTATTCATGCAAAATTTGAAGGTTATCCATTTGCCACTTTGGGCAAGCATAGTATAGAAGGGTCAACTAGTTTGAATTCATTTTGAATGGGTATTTTTTAAGTCGCAACATATATTAATGTTTGATTTAATAATGAGATTACCTTGGATCATGTTTGATATTTTTAAAAGGTTTTCAGTCTTATGTAATTTAATGACTCAACTTGAAAATTTTGGAGGCAATCTTAAAAATTTGGTTAGTAGACAACATAGATGTTGGTTAAACAGGAATGACAAAGGGTTGGATATGTCACTAATTTTATCATTTTGAAATCTGAAACAAACTTGGAATAAAATTTAATCACTGCCATTGTTTCAATAAGCATGATATGTTCCAAGCCATCTAGAAATTACCCCCACATTACATGCAGTCTCAAAAATGGTATAGGTGGCATTTTGATTTATTTGAGTCATTTGTATTCTCAAGAAACCTTATCTATGGAAGCTAATTTCTGTCAGTTATTCATTTGAATTTTTTTGTTGAAAATATACAATCATTTGAGCTATTATGTACAATTTTCAATTAATTTAGAGTGGGTAAATGTTATTTTGGAGTTTTACAAGACATATTAGATTTAAAATAGAGGTATGGACATGGTTTATTCCTTAGAATATGATCTATTTTTTTGTAGTTAAAATAAACCCTAAAAAAGATAGTGTATGTTTTCATTTCTCTGTTAAAATTATTCTATAAAGTTGGAATGATAAATATTAGTATTGTTTATGAATAAAATATTATGGGTGGTCTTTGTTTTATCAAAATTTAAAAGTAATTGGTGTATAAAATCTAATTAAAATAAAATGAATAAAAAGGTAGAATATATTTTAAATAACTTATAACTAGTGGAATTAAAGTAAAAATACTAACATTGACAAAGCTTGAATGAATGAAAAAACTATGGAAAGCACAAAGAGAATATTTAAGACTTAGATAATTTTTACATGTAATATGATTGTATGTAATTGAAAAATGACTGGAATGACCAACACATATATGATTATGCACATGCAATTGAAACATTAATTGCCACTATTTTGGGTTAGGATAGATTGCCATTACTATACTTTATGGGTTGATCCTGATCTCTACATAAAAATAAGAAATTGATGGCAAAATAACCTATGCCTACTTGAAATACACATGTGTGCATAAATTTGATCTTTGACTATACAAAAATGACTTACAAATGACTCTTCAAAGTAGAATCCCTAATTAGGCTTGAAATAGTTGAAAACCTACAAAATGAAATGGAGGAATGTAATGGGATAAAATAAACCTAATCATCCATATGATGGTTGATTTCTACCTAGTATCCAATACTTTGAATAGGAAAATTAATCCCACATAGTTCTCCCACTTAGAGTACTTAGTGTGATTGTGTCATTTTGACTAAATATATGCATATGGAGATGACTTGAACTCTTGATGATGTTTTTATTGACATGGATAGAATGGGATATTGAATTGGATAATGGTTGATTCAAATTATTAGAATCATATTTGGAAAGAAAAAGGAATCTTTTTTTAGTGTGTAATAGTATAAGTGTGTTTTTGTTAGGAACCCCTTATCCAACGAAAGCACAATTGATTACTTTCTTATAAGAAATTAAACACGGAATTATACCAGAATGATTAAGTAACTAGAAACTTGAGACAACAAAGAATTTGAGAGACAATACACACTCTTGTATTAAATATTACTAGAAAAAAATACAATAAGGAAGATGCCACTTCTTCCTCCACCTCAAAGGCTTGCCACACCTCAAGACCTTCTTCCCTCTCTCTCTCTTGCTCAACACAACAACTCTATAGCCTGAGTTATTATCCCTCCTTGAATGCTTCAGCTGATCTCCTTGACCTTACACCTGTAGATCTCCTTGACCTTGCTTACTTCAATGCTTTTACTTGCCTGCTTGATAATTACAATACATGCCTCATGGGTCTTTAAATAGAATCCCATGCATACAAAAATAGAACTCTAACTACAATAATTAGACACACAACTCGTGACTTAAATTAGTCCTTTAACATGCAAACACTTGCTTCACTTAACTGAATGTTCGTCAACAACAGTTTTGGAATGCCATAGGCGACCGACGCCGGTCCCTGCTTGCCTGGTGCTGTCGACGTCGGCCGACTAGCTACTGTTGTCGGTTGCCTTCTGCACTGCAACTGACCAACATCAGCCATGCTATCAATGCTGGTGCTTTTGGTTCTTTAGCAACCTTCCTCATGTCTACAATAGTTGAAGCTTTTAGCTCCACACCCTAACAATCTCCCACTTGGAGATAAATAGTTGCTATTGTACTTGTACCTGTACACCATCTATTTTGTTCCCTTGGCTCTGTATCCCTCTTCAAAGTCACTCTTGAAGACCAACCACCACACAAAACTTGTGATGCTATATCTATCACTTATGCCAAAAGAATTTTGCTGCTCCCAAATTCTTCATGACATACTTCTGAACCAACTCTACCCTTAGCTCAGAAAAAACTCCTTGTATATGAAACCCTGTAACAAGTAACACAATATAGTAACAGGATAATGTAGCTAATATTATCCAACCTAGTAAAGATAAAATACAATGGTCAAACCTCCATTGTTCTACAGCCTAATCAAGACCATATACCATAGCCTTCTGTCTCATGTGTCCATCTACTCTCTTCTCTAATATGGGAATCCATCCCTCTATCCAGTGCTTCCTTCCAGCTAACAACTCTACCAACAAATACCTATTTGGTTCTTCTCCAAGGACTCACACTCCTCATCTATGCCAAGCTCCCACTGTTTCTGGATTCTACCTGCATTGCTTCTTCCATCTTCCTAGTTCTTAACTATCAATAAGCAATATAAATAAGGTGAACAACGAATATGAGGTTCACTTACCATTTTTGACCTCCATATGGGTGTTTGAGACTCCTTGATAGCTTGTTGTCCACCCAAAATCCATTTTAGTGACCGATCTCGGCCATCTCCCAATCTGCTCTCGACTGATGTCAGTTCCCTGCACTGACCCTGACTGCCGACGCCATTTCCCTAGCCAACGCTGGTGTCCCCCTTGCCGATGTCGGTCCTGATAACTGACGTCAGACTTCTCCTGCCTGACTCTACCAACCCTACTAGTCTGCACATGACTGATGCTAGTATCTAGCTGACCGACGTCGGTCCCAAGTGACTAACATCGGTGTCTGTGTGTTCTTGTAAGCGATGAAATCTTCATCCGCGAGCTCATCTTGGATCAAACCTCTATCTATACTACCCTGCTCAGACTTATTCAGCCCCTGTGACTGATCTTTGTCCTTCATCTCCTCCATAAACACCAAGGCTTCTTTGCTCCTGTCAAAAGCATCAAATTTCTTTTTCTTGCAATGAACTCTATCTATGCTTTCTGAATTTGAACACATACCTTTTGATTCAAGAATGTCCATTCCCTTCTTATTCATGTGACCAAGCCTATTAAGCCACATCTTTGAATCTACAGCTGAAGTAGATAAGCTAGAAGTAGAATCAGTAATACAAGTAGCTAGATAAAGAGTATCTACTTTCTTACCTCTTGCTAGAACAAGTGTGCCCTTGGTAACCTTCCAAGAATCTGCTGTGAGGGTTATTGTGCATCCCTCATCACCCAACCCTCCTACAGAAATCAAACTCTGCTTTAGAATTAAGACATGCATGACCTCCTTCAACACCCATGTGTTGTGAATTTGCAATCTCAGTTGCACTTTCCCTTTGCCAACTATTTGACAAGGCGTACCATCCCCTAAATAAAGCACTCCAAAGTCTCCTTGTTCATACTCATGGAACAAATCTCTGTTTGGGGATGCATGAAAAGATGAAACGGAATCTAAAATCCTTGATCCTACCTGACTATCCAAAGAAAGTATGAGAGCATCCTGTACCATAATATTTGCATCCTTTGCTTCTTCAATACCTGCATGTTGATTCTCTTTATCTCTCAACCAACACTCCTTCTTTGTGTGTCCTTTCTTTCCACAAAACCAGCAGGTAATACCTTTGGATTCGGATCTCCTTCCCGACCTTGATTTCCCTTGCTTAACCATTTCCGTTTGCCTTCCCCTGCTTTCTACACTTAGAGCATTCCCTGATGATTCACCTGTGCTTCTCCTACGTATTTCCTCATTCAAGATCACACTCACAACATCATCAAATTTTAAGATTTTAGAAGCAGATGCAGAATTACTTACTACCATAACCAAACTGTCCCAACTTTCAGGCAAAGAACATAAAATCAAGAGAGCCTTTACCTCATCATCAAAAACAATATTGACTTAAGCTAACTGGTTTACCAAACCATGGAAATCACTGAGATGAGTATGTACTGATCCACCTTCCTACATTTGCAAAGTAAATAGCTACTTCATAAGATATACCTTATTAGAAGCTGAGGGCTTTTCGTATAAATTTGCCAAGAATTTTATCAACTCTTTCATTGTCTTGCACTATGATAAGTTGGAAATCACAGACAATGCAAGGCTCAACCTTATGGAACTGAGAGCCTTCCAATCAAGAACACTCCATTCTTCATCCTTCATATCTGTGGGCGTGCATGCAACCCCACCCAATGGTAAGTACAAATCCTTCTGATACAGATAGTCATCAATCTGCATCCTCCAATGTTGATAATTCTTGCCGTTAAACTTCTCCATTCGTAGCTTACTTTCTTCTGCCATTGCTGAACTCCCACTCAATCAAAAACCTGTGAATGACCTATAATCAACAAACAATAACCTACTCCCTGCAAATTGTAGCTCTGATACCAACTGTTAGGAACCCCTTATCCAACGGAAGCATAATTGATTACTTTCTTATAAGCAATTAAACATGAATTATACCAGAATGATTAACTAGAAACTTGAGACAACAAAGAATTTGAGAGACAATACACACTCTTGTATTAAATATTACTAGAAGAAAATACAATAAGGAAGATGCCACTTCTTCCTCCACCTCAAAGGCTTGCCACACCTCAAGACCTTCTTCCCTCTCTCTCTCTTGCTCAACACAACAACTCTATAGCCTGAGTTATTATCCCTCCTTGAATGCTTCAGCTGATCTCCTTGACCTTACACCTGTAGATCTCCTTGACCTTGCTTGCTTCAATGCTTTTACTTGCCTACTTGATAATTACAATACATGCCTCATGGGTCTTTAAATAGAATCCCATGCATACAAAAATAGAACTCTAACTACAATAATTAGACACACAGCTCGTGACTTAAATTAGTCCTTTAACATGCAAACACTCGCTTCACTTAACTGACTGTTCGTCAACAGCAGTTCTGGAATGCCATAGGTGACTGACGCCGGTCCCTGCTTACCTGGTGCTGCTGACGTCAGCCGACTAGCTACCATCATCGGTTGCCTTCTGCACTCCAACTGACTAACATCGGTCATGCTGCTGACACTGGTGCTTCTGGTTATTCAGCAACCTTCCTCATGTCTGCAATAGTTGAAGCTTTTAGCTCCACACCCTAATTGTTTTAATAGTGAAGTTTCCAAAGGATTTCCAAGTAATAGAATATGTGACTTAGACATGCCTTTATAGCAATCTAAAAATGTGAAACCTTGTGTTACTATCCTTAAAAAATAGACCAACATATAAGGGAGGGTTTAAATTTGAAAAAAATTAATTGCTAAGGGAAAATGCTTGATCACCCCCTAAGGATAAAATCAAATACCAATCCCATCCTATAGAATATGATTATTGCTTATCAAGGGTGACACTTGATTTCGGAAATTTGAATGTTCGTATAGATGTTTAAAAAGTGTTTTGTAAACTAAGAACATTTATTTAGGTGTAAATCAACAAACTAGAAATTGATAGGTCCATACAAGTACTTTGGATAGAGTGAAGTAGTGAAATAGGGCTAGATTAAGTGTTCAAGTGAATTAAAATAAAAGTGGGCCAAAACTAACACTTATCAAGTATTCATTCTCAAATTTGAGTATCTACATTTTGCCCCTTTAGTCAAAAAATGAAATTACTAGAGTAAAAGTAAAGACACACCTGAGTGTGTACAACACACTTTGCCTTTATAAAAAAGTTCCAATCATGGAAGGTGTTGAACCATAGAAAATCCTATGATAATGTAAAAGTAGTTAATGTCCATATGTGAAATTGAAAATTGAAATGTAACTTGAATTTGAAAATATTTTGGAATAAAAATGGAGTACACCTGTATGCGTGAAACCAATATTTATCTTATAAATTTTTTTTTGAATATGTTTCCTTGAAGCATTGGAGAATTGATGATTCCCATGAAGCACTTAAAACTATTGGATCCTTTGATGAACCAATGGAAAATTGAGGGTGATCCAGCCCTGATTTGGATCGAACATGAATAAAAAATAGAACTTATTGATCAATGTAGAATCCTCAATTTGCATTATTAGTCTTTGTAACCCAAATATGAAAATAGATTAGAATACATAATGGATTTATAGGTTGTAATGTTGAAGGGCATTTAATAGATAATTTATGAATTATGCCCTTTAATTGAAACAACTATTTCATATGAAACATATATTAAATTGCCACTTTGTTATTTAGTTATCATATGCATGATCAAAAGAGAATAGAGGACATACATTCTCTTACCATGATCATAGATAAAAAATAGTATTCAAAGTATGGCATGAATTTGTATCATGCCCCTATGTGATATATGTAAAATATGTAACTACATGTACATTTTAATTTTTACAAATTTTATTTGAAGTTTGTGCACACATGACCATTAATATGCTCCCAAAATGAATGAATCTATAATTTGTTCATGTAGTGTGAATGCATATGCATGTCATAGACCCTATAAGATATACAAATAATTTAATTTTAAACCATCATGAACTCTTTGAAATTGTATTTTGTACCAAAAACTAATTTTTTATTATAGTGAATTGTCTCATGTATGAAAATCCCATTGAAATACCACCCTTTTGAGGTGGGGGATATGTCTTGAAAGTCACCCATCTCAAAATAAAATTTAAATGTATCATTCATATAAAAATGTAATCATTGAATATTATAACATATATGAAAATGTATGTCATCATAATAAGATAGGTATCATTCAAAACATGTATGTAACATATGAGGTAAGGCCTAAAATGTCAAATTTAGATAAATGTATGAATGACACTCATATTAGTTTTTGTAATATAAGAATATTAAATAGTAGTTAATACATGATATGGATCACAACACTCTTAGAACTCAACAAGTTCAACAAGAACACAAACACAACAAGGATAGTGCAATACAATAAGGCTCAGGGCTACATATAAGGGATATGTTTGAATGTCACATAATATTTTTTTTCACACAAAGTCAAAGGTTTCACATAAAGGAAATTAATAATATAAAAAAAGTGACATGTTCAAAATGTCACAAAAAATACAGGACTAAGGGCCACAATCAATGGACATGTTCAAATTTTGCACAACCAAATAATGATCTCATATATATGCTCAAGTAATTTTCACACAAGGGTCAAGGGCCACACACAATCACAAGAAAAGTATAATATAATATGTACAAGTAATAACATAAATGAAGAATATAGCTATAAATATAATCTACACCATGTATATGCAGTGTGATCATAGCCTAGCAAATAACACATCCATGTACACAATGTAAGATAGAGAAGTTAACAAGACATTTGTAAATAGTATACATCTCAACAAAGTATAGGAGTTATAAAATGGTAACACCTTAAATATTATAACATTTGGATAAAATTCCCCCAATATATCATGGCCATTAGGTAGAAACAAGTTAAACATCTAAGTTCATGTGGAAATTGTACGACCTGCATAACACTTATAAATACTAGTAAAATTCGTGTGTGATAAAAAAAGAATATGCCATATAACAATAATGAGATGAATAACATATGAAAATGATGAAAAATATATGTCTAATCATGCTCAGGTCATGATTTTAGTTTTTTAAAATATTTTGGATGTTTTTATATTTTTTGCCATATTTGATTTTTTGTACTTTTTTTGAATTTTAAAACAAGCACAAAATAAAGTAGTAGGTGAAACCATGGGTTTGAGCGTAGAATAAAGGGAAGAGATATAAATAGTTTGTAACATGTGTGAATGTAAAGAATGCACTGAATATGATAGCATGGCCATGTATAATAAATATGCCACCACTGTTTATGTGAATGTGGGACATATAATAAGAATATAGAGTAATTATTGTACCTCCTCATGTCATCAATTGTAACTTTTCAAGGTATGTAACTTGCATGTATGAGAAATATAGTACACAAATGAAATATTTTGCATGAATATGTATTATTTTTTAAACTAAAATTGAGTATAGTATTAAAAAATTAGATGTATTAAGGTTCTATTTACTCAACTTTTGAATTTACTATGTTAAAATACTAAAAGATAAGATCGACTAGCTTAGGACAATAATGATAGTCGATCTTGATTATTTCTAGTTGAAGATGTTTATGATAGAAAAATGGAATATACTATGTTCAAATTATGAAAACAACATTCTAAATTGGAAAATATGGTAGTATTAGATTAATGTATTGAATTTTTAAAATGGATAAATTGAAAAGGAAGAGACAAGAAACAAAAAAAAACATAAATATCCAAGGGTTATAAGATTGATAAAATTGATCAAATGTGTAAATAATGAAATAATAGCATGATGAAGTAATCAAAAAATTATGTACAATAAATTTTTATTTTTATTTATTAGTTGAATGTTTTTAATTTTTTTTAAAATTTGTAATTTCAAAGTTCTAACCAATGATCCCATCAAGATGAGAGTCATAACAAGAATTTATAATAAGTTGTCCAAATATCACATTTCATGGACAAAAAGTGTTATATGTGCATGACTCAAAATCATAAAATGCATTAGGAGTTATAATGAAACTATCTAGATAACGCATGATGAAGTAATCAAAAAATTATGTACAATAAATTTTTATTTTTATTTATTAGTTGAATGTTTTTAATTTTTTTTAAAATTTGTAATTTCAAAGTTCTAACCAATGATCCCATCAAGATGAGAGTCATAACAAGAATTTATAATAAGTTGTCCAAATATCACATTTCATGGACAAAAAGTGTTATATGTGCATGACTCAAAATCATAAAATGCATTAGGAGTTATAATGAAACTATCTAGATAACTACTCATCTAATCCTATGTGTAAGGGGTAGCTCTAGGAGATGTAACATGGTTTGAAATATGATGAGTAGTAATAGGTTGTTCCAAATGTTTTAATTTTTTTTAAACTTTTTGATATTTATGTATCATAAATTTAGAATATGTTACATGTGATGGTGATTTTTGTGAACTTGACACTTTTTTTTTATTTGATCGAGTAAATAACTTGGTTTTACAAGGATCCAAGAAACATGAATGTATTATAAAAAATGAGTAATAGGCCAAACTAAGGTCTAATAGCAAAAAAAAACTAACTATAAAATACCAACCACAGAGAAAAATAACAACATAAAAAGATCAAGAGGGGGACCCTCTAGTGTTTCTTTATCCTCCTTAGATGTCTTCTCTAGAATACCCCACTTGATCTTAGATACCTTTACCCTAGTAAAGTTACTAGGTACTTCTGCACTATCACCTAGGATAATCATGCATGGCCTCTTTTGGCCTTGAACCTATAGGGGTGTTTTCTTGATAGGGGTCAATTTTGAGGAGCTAGGTGGGGGGTTTCTATAACCTTAGATAATTGTTTGATAAGGGTCCAAAATAGCTTAGTGGATTGGATAAAGGACTAAAAAATTAAGCCATCTTGCTTGTGTAGGGAATTCTACTCTTTTATAAGGTTATTTTAGGATTAAAATGAACTCTTGTACCCTATTATTGAATTTATCAAGTTGCTCCTTGTTATTTTTTAGCTCTTCAAATAGAAGAAATTTTCCTTTCTCAATGTCCTTCACAAAATTTCCCTCATCTAGGAAGACTGACTTGGGTTTGGGAATAAAAACCTTAAGAAGAAGGTCTTCGGTAGATGTTTTAGATAGATTGGCTTGGGGAGTGATAACAGATGGATGCTAGGACCTTGAGGTGGGGTCCTCCTTTGGGGAGTCCTCCTCGATGGAGGATCCACCTTAGGGGACCTCCCTCCCTTGAAAAATTTAACCATGCTTAAAAATTAGTAGACCAAGCCCCTGATGTAGAATAGGATCAGACTCATTGACTTGGTGGGCCAAGGTAGTACATTCTAGTGACTTTAGCAGGTAGAATGATAGGCTGAGCTTATAACCTATAAAGTAGTTTAATAATAGAAAATGATGAAAAAATATTAGGGTATATTTACCCTCTAAGGTCATGTATCTCATTACCTAGAGGCATATTTATAGCCAATGTCATGAAAGGTTCACCCAAGGGAAACCCTTCTTGTTAGTTTTCATGAACTCATTCATGCAAAAAAATTGCTAAAGGAGCTCCTACTTCTTGGTCTAATCCTTGAAGGCCTTTGTCCCTTTGTAGGACATGCTTGTGGCCTCCCCTATGAAGTCATTTATGAATATGACATGTATTCCTTGTATTATCATTGTATGCTTATTCCATGTAGCAATGAAGTCCTAGGCCACATCGGTATCATGCTCATTAATTTGCATCATTAGCTCTATGAGACCCCCTGCCTTAGATTTTTCCATACCTTCTTCTATCCTCACACCTCAAAACATTAGATAGGATCTATCCACTCTTTATCTCCTCCCATTGGCATAGTGATATTAGAGCTGAGACAAATGGATAAATGGTTATGGAGAGATTAGGTTTGAATAATGCGAATGAGGCTTGGGATACTTACCATCTTTGTCCTATGGTAATTAGACCACCTCATTTATTCATAATGGTGGTATAAATTCGATCCCTTGATAGAAATATTTCATGCATGTGATAACATGATATCCAATTACACCTATTGTACTTTCATTATGTATGGCCATTAGGATGTTATTAGGGACTTGACACATTTTATTGATATGATACTTGTTTTTTCATTACTTGCTTTTGAGACTTTTTCACTTTTTCCTAAATTGGTTGCATATAATTTTTTTGCATGGGTGTAATAATTTTAAATGTGATTTTTATTGAATATATGTATCAATACATTGTGGTGGTGGACATGGAGGAAGAGGTACCATAGATTGTCTAGGGTATTCATATCTGATTCTGAAAACTATGACCACTTGGTTTTAATGAATTTACTTTAGGAATATATGTACTATAGAAGGTATAACATAGAAATTATATAATATAGGGTGTCATAATATCATTTCAAAGACCCCATTATATGGTATAATTAAAAAAAGAGTGGATAATATAGTAGGACCCACTTGAAGAGGTAATACAATGTTCAAAAAATAGTTTTTCATTTCCCATTAAATGTTTTAACACTTTTAGATGTTGCTTGTATGCAATGTTATGTGTAACCCAATTAATGGATTAATTTAATTATACATCTATTATCACTTGATTCATTATAAAATAGTACACTATGAATGGGATGTTGATCAATGTATTCTTGTATACATAAAACATGAAAATTAGAGTCATCTTCCACTATCTAACTATCATCAAAGATGATCTAAGGACATGGTTGGGAAGTTTGAAAAAGTGTATCAATGATTCCATCTAATTTATGATCGTATGACTCAAGAGGTGGGTTGAATTATAGTATGATGCATTGCTAAATTATCTTTGTTTATCTCATGATTTGTAAATGGCTCACTAAAACATTCAAGTTAGTATTTTTCATTTTGTTGAAGCTTAGTTTCTTATATAAGAGTGCCTAACTCAATGACATTATTATCAATAAAATCTTAAATAAGGTGTTTTTATCTTGAAACATCTATTATTATAATTACCATTACATCTATGGTAATCATAATATGCATTGTTATCGAGTGACTTAATTTGAGATTTACTCATGTCAACCTCTACTGATGGAGGTAGAGTAATGAGATTGTAATCAAGTAACTTTTTTATAAATTTATAATGGATTTGTAGTAATATAAACAATTTATTTTATGGTTGATCTAATAAAATAAGCTTGCTTAAAGACTGAGACATAATATTAACCATGATCTTTGCATCAAAGTTAGTATCTCTGGGCTTAACCTTGTAAGATGGTTTGTTTTAAAACTTTGTTGTGGAGGTTGAAATATATGTATGTACATATTTAAAATTATTCCAAGTGAGAATTTTGACTTATCTTTATCTTATTGTATGACAAATTTATTTAAATGATCTAAATTTCTTAAAACTATTGACTCATGCAAAGGTGAAAGTAAACTTTGTTTGAATATATCTTGTAATTCATTATCTATCAAAGTATTAGTAATTTTTGTAACCATGATCTTGAAATTAAGTACATTATTATTGATAGGATTTTTAATGCCTTTCTTAAACTTAGAAATTTATGCAAAATATAAATTTTCATCAATGTTGATATCAAATACTTGATAAACTAATCTACTAATGCATTGAATGCTTTGATTGATTGGATAGGTAAATCATAAAACCAACGCAAGGCATAATATTTTAGGATTTTTGAAAACAACTTAGTTAAAAATTAGTCATTGAAATCATAATCTATACATTCCACATGAAAATATCAAAGGTGTTACTATGGATCTTTTACCTTCATATGATGTAAGTATAGGAGTGACAAATCTGATAGGTAAAAGATCTTATGCAATCTCAGGGGTTAAAAAATTATGAATCAAAGCTTGTGAATCCATTGATTGGATAGCTTTTGGCATACCTTTATTTGATTAAAACAATTTAGCATGCAAAATTAAAATAGTTTACATGAGGGATTATGTGGTAGGCAAAGTAGGTGATGTAATATGCGTAGCTATCAATGATCTCAAATTAGTAATTTGGTTTCACACACACACACACACACACACACACACACACACACACACACACACACACACACACACATGTTTTGAATCCTTGTGTTGCCCCCAAACCCAAAGGTGTAGATGTAAGGATAATGTGAATAGTAGAGGTAGCAACACCTATGATAAGGTTTATAAGAGGTTGATTTGTATTACCAATAGAATCATTTTATTTTTTAGATGTGTTAGTAGGAGGATATTTTTTTTGATCTTATTAAACTACAAAAATCAAAGAGTTAATTTAATTTGGGTGTCAATCAAGATATTCTCCAAATTTATTTGCATCAACATGATCAAACCTATTTTACTTGTTAAATTTAGATTCATAATATTTTTCATTTTATATGGTTATAATAATCCCATCTCGAGGGTGTATGGTAAGCCTTATAGTATCCTGAATGTATAACTACTCTTGGTCCTATGTCATACTTGACTTTACAAAAAATTCTATTAATGGTGTTTGTGTCTTAACATGTGATTTGATTCAAAATATTACGAGTGTTAATGAAGATTCTTATTAAGGGAATACATGTAATTAAAAATAACAAAACTTGAAGAAAAAAATGATTGTCCAATATACACATATATTCTTTGAAATTTGAGAAAAAAGTTACAGAAAAATGAAATTTAAGTCCTAAAAAAAAATGTATATGGAGATTAGTAAATCCCCCTAAAATCCAAGGTCAAAATAAAGTGTTTTAAATGTCATATATCATATCTGAGGTTAAAAAAAATTGCTTTCAATGTCAACTATTAATCTAAGGTCAAAAACTAATTCTTTAAGTGTCAAATATTAGATCAAAAGTTGAAAGAAATATATTTTTATGTCAGATGATCAATAATTTATCTAAATTTTAAGATAAAAAATTTAGAAATGCTTGAATAAAACATGCAAGTTCACCAATATATTTTATCAAAATTTAGAATGAAATAGTGTATTAACTCTAATTAAAATAAAATGAGTAGAAGGGGAGAAAATACTATAAACAACTTAAAACTAGTAGAATAAAAGTAAAATTACTAAAATTGACAAAACTCAAATGAATGAAAATAAATAACTATTAAAATCACAAAGAGAACAAATAAGAATTAGAAATTTTCCATCTTTAAGCTAATTGCATCAATTGAAACATGTCTGGAATGACCAACCCATATTTTATTATGCGCGTGTAACTAAAACAAAGATTGCCACTTTTTTGGGTTAAGATCAACTAGAATGGAATAAGATTGACAACTGATACTATCCTTTACGGTTCAATATTTAAATCTATAGAAAAAAAAGAAACTAAGAGCACAATCACTTATGCTTTCTTAAAATATGTCTGTGTGTGAAAATTTGACCATTGGCTATGTGCAAATGACTTATTTAAATCACAAACCCTAATAGGGATTGCAATAGCTGAAAACCAATAAAAGTAAATGAGAGAATGTAATGGTTGAGCTCACTCCAATCACCACCATGATGATTCATCATTACCTACATATCCAATACTACAAATATGGAAATAAATCCCACATAGTTCTCCCATTTAGATTGATTAGTGTGATTGTGATCCTTTGATTATATATATACATTTAGAGATGACTTGAATACTTTATAATGTTTTCTTGAGTTGGATAAAATAGGCTCTTTAATTGACTAAGGGATACTTCAAATGATTTGAACTAGATTTGTAAAAAATATGGAAGTTTTGCTTAGTGTGTAATAGTGTAAGTGTGCTTCAATATCAAAATTTTCAAATGATTTCCAAATAATTTCCAAGTAATAAAATAGGTGACTTATATGTGCCTTTATAACAATCTAAAAGGATGAAACCTCATGCTATCGATCCTAAAAATATGGAACAAACAATAAGGTAAGGTTTAACTTTGAAAAAGATCAATTACTAAAGGAAAAGATATGATCAACCCATAAGAACAATATCAATTGTTGGTCCCTTTCTGTATGATTGATTCTATCCTATAAATGTGACACTTTATTTATAAAATTAAATGTAGATATAGATGTTAAAATAGGTTTTTGGTGATCAAGAATACTTTTTTATTATAATTAGAATTGGTTAAAATCCTTCATTATCTCCACCTAGGTCTAGAGTTCTACTCTTGTAACTAGCAAACCACCTTCATACTTCATCTACTTGGATCTTGCCATAAATAGGTTTATGATTATATTTATGTAGGTGTAAAATAAAAACTTAGAAAGGGATAGGTCCATACAAGTCCTTAGGATAGAGTGAGGTGGTGAAATATGGTCAAATTAAGTGCTTAAATCCTTTAAAGTAAAGTGTTAAAAAATGGCATTATCAAGTATTCATGACCATATTTGAGTATTAACACTCTTGTTGATTAAAATGGCTTTAATATTAGAGATTATCTCTTCATAAAGTATACAATATAGATTATTTTTACAAATGGCATATATGTGTATTCAGTCTAACACGTAAATTTATTATTTTTCATGGGTTTGATACAATAGTTAAAATTCAATATTTAGATTTTGATATGGTAATTGCACTCAATAGTTGGGTTTTGGCATGATAGTTTCACTCAATATTTTAATACATTTTCTTGTAAGGAAGCATGGAACTATGCATTGAAATTTGGTTGGTTTATAGTATATACAGGTGTATTTATTCTACATGTAATTTTTCTTAAGAGATTAAAAATATGCATGTGTTATTGGGTGTTTATTTTTTTATGGTTTTATTGAAATAACATAGTACATCATTTAGTTGTTTTAGTTGGTCTATAAATAAATGTTTTATAATATTTCAAGTTGACTACATAAAAATTTGGTTTAACTTTAAAAGATATTTAATCATTTACAAGGAAAGTTGATAGTTTCCTTTAAAATAATGTGAATTAAAACATCAAGGGTTTTATTTATTTTTATCATAAAGCTAGTGTTGATATTTCTTCTTCTAGGTATGATTCAGATATATGAAGTAAAAATTGAAAGAATATTTAAATCCCATGCAATTTAATTCAAGTTTTATAGTGAAGGAATTTACCTTTTATATTTTGCACTCATTTTTATCTAATTGTGCATGTACTTTTTGAACTTGAATAAGAATCTTATAGACCTATTTGCATACAGGTAACATGCAATGATCATCTGCATGTAATTTTTTCAATTTGAATAATATTGGTTTAACATGTGGAAACTATACTTGCATACACTATATTTAAATTTGAGGTCTTTAAATCATTAGTATTTTGATGTAATGACTATTTTGTAGTTCATATCTTACAAAGCCTTGGAATGAAAATAGCTTTATATAATCATGAATAGTTTCTAAGAACTTTGAAGAGACAATTTGATATATTTTAAAAAATTTAAATGTTTATAAAAGATATGAAGATGTGTATTATGTATGTAATGGTTTATAATAGTTTTTTGAACATTATTAAATGAAAAGACTCTTTTTAAATTCATTCAAGAGCAATATGGTCTTTTTAATAAAGATAAGATTGAAGATTCCTTGGGTTTTTGATGGATTTGGTGGCAAGAGTGATATTTTGATTTATAAATACTACAAAATTTGGTTTAGTTTGATGTTATTAGTAAATAATTTAGATATTTCTTACATTTTTTTTCCAATTATAATATTCTTTGTGTTACTTTGTCTTGAAATTGATTTTATGCTCTTAATAGTCTTCATACAAATGTTTCATACACAAATATATTAATTCATCTCCCATGGTTTTCAAATGGGTTCAACTCATTAAAATAAATTGCATTCTAATAATTATTTTATAATGGTGATGACTCTATAGTAATGAAGTAAAATCATATTGTCTTATATTTTTTTCATTTTCATTATAGTGACAAGATGCCTGGTTGGAGTCATGAATATCTTAGTTCAAATATAAAAAATCCATGAGGAAGAGGTAGCTATCAAAAAAATAATGAATTAGCTATTCAGATTAGTTACAAAGGTAAATATTTTGGTTCTGAAAGGGTCACTATTACATTTACACAGTTTATATTGAGACACTTGTGTTTCCCTACACTTCAATGTTTATGATCTTAATATTTAGAATGTTTTGAATATGTTTCCTAGTGTTAACTTCACTCCTCGTGGTATAAGGGGTTCTCATATAGGAAATTGGTAGTCTCATCTAATTATACATGGTTTTCCAACCACCTCCCCCCAAATTTATACTAAATGTAATAAGAAGCCTTTACAAGATCACTATGTGCCACAAAATGTTGAGATGCCCTATTACAATAATACTCAAGACCTTGTTACCATTGCCTCAAATAATATTGCTTCTTCCATTCATACATGCACTAGTAGCCCTTCACCCTTACCTTTAGTAACACATTTTTTCAAGAGGATCAAATTAGAGGTGGACGATGAATTCAAATGTGTCACTAGAGTGGAGCTACCTGCAGTACCTCTTGAGTATATTAAATATAAAACTAACCATACGGAACCCTTGATAGATTTAATTTGATGAATAATATTATATTTATTGATATTTGACTTTTTCAGCTGTGGTTATTTTCAGTTTATGTTAGACTATTTGCAACACACTATACCATTTTTCATTAGTATTTTGATTTAAAAGTGGATAGTTTTTACATTAGACTTCATATGGATTAAGGTAGTTATTTCATTTGTTTTTGTATTGGATGATAAATAAATTTTAAGTGGTTTAATCATTTGAAGAAAATGTGTGATTTTAATATGATTTTTAGTATCACTTTAGTAATCAACAGTTTTGCCTACTTCACTAATGAATGATAAGTGTTAAAATTATTATTTTATCATTTATTGAAGATGCAAATTAAAAAAAATTAAATATTTGAAGATTAATAACTTTATATTAGTCACTTATGATTGTTGACTAACATAATAATTTTCAATCATGATTAATTAAGTTGTTCTTAGTTGTTATAATTTTTAATCATGACTAACATAATAATTTTTAGTCACTTATGATTGTTATGAGAGAATTGTTTTGTCTCATTAAATTATTGTGTCATAAGTATTAATAAAGTTCACTTTTAAACTTAAATAAGTTCACTTTATGAACTTACTATGTAAACGGTCTAATTAAATAGTTAAATTTAATAAAATAAGTTAACTAAAGGTTATTTATAACTTAAAGAATAACTAACTTCCAAATAAAGACCTTAACAAGACTTGAAGAACAACATTTAGATAGAATAAACATAAATAGGTACAATATTTTTTCAAGTTCAACTTT
Source organism: Torreya grandis (assembly GCA_037957365.1). Lineage (NCBI taxonomy): Eukaryota > Viridiplantae > Streptophyta > Pinopsida > Cupressales > Taxaceae > Torreya > Torreya grandis. The sequence goes on along the minus strand of JARHVA010002512.1, from coordinate 2,257,046 downwards.
CATATTGTGTTTTCTCTTCTAAGATAAATCTTTGAGATCGAGCGTTACTTACAGGATGACCAAACAACATATTATTTGACCGTGAAGCATATTGCCTTGTACTATTAGTTTTATATATAAATATATATAATTTATAAACTTATTATCTGATTATGGCTAAAGAGTATCAATCTTTTGATGATTGTATTATAATATAGTCATATGCATGAATTTCATTTGTACTTTACTCAAATAATGAATAATATTTCATATGTTGTGTAATTGTTTGCTGAATTTTCATTGTTTATCACTTTATTTTCTCAAAAAAATTACAAATTAGTTATGAGGTTCATTGTTTCCCAAAAAAATCAATTTATTTTCAATAATGAATTCACCTTCTACATTTCAAGATATTCTACTTTTATTTATCTCATAGTTTTCTCTTATTCTTCTTTATTTAGTTTACTTTCTTTCAAAGTACTTTTATTTATTATTTTTTCTATTAATTAGATTAATATACTTATTTCATTATCTTTTTTAAATATCTAGTTTATTATTGCTTTTCTTGCGTTAATCTAGGTATTTTAATTTTATTTCTATGTATTTCAGTCTTTTCTTTAGTTTACGTTATTTAATTTATATTTTTGCTTTAACTTTAAGATTATTTAATAATTGGTAATTATAAGTCACTAATTATAAATTTACCTAGCTCTAAATGATAATTAATTTCTTTCTATCACTTGTTTTAGTCTAGTCTTTATTTTTCCTTAGTTTTCTTATTGTTCTTTCCTTCTTGTTCTTGGTTCTTGTCTAATTTTTGTTTTCTTCTTATGAATCATATACAAAAACATTTTCTAAAGAAGGAAAATGACCATAAAAAAGTTTTCTCATAAAGAAAAATGTGATTCATTTAGTTATAACATTTAGTTCTCTAAGAGATTATCTTTTCAATAGGTTTTTTTTTTTTGTCGGATATGATTGATAATATAAGATAAACTCTAAAATCTAATATCTAGTTACTTGAATTTAAAAGCTTGCTAATTACAATAAATTTAAAGTGATTCATTTAAATCTTTTTTTGTTATCATGATCTAATGTAATTTCTATTGTGTCTTATAATTTTTTTATAAAATCTTAATATATTGATCCCCTAGAATTGAGTTAAGTCTTGAATTTTCTTGAAGTCTTGCATATGTAATCTTTTAAAATATTATTTCACTTATTTTGAAGTTATTTTCAGTCTTAGGTCCATGTGATTAGATTAGTATGATTTCACCTTGACCTTCATGATGGTGAGCAAATAGATTAGTTGAAGTTATATTTTCAACCATTAATAAATTTGGCTTCTCCACTAAGGATATCATATTAAATTGATTTATTCCAAAAATATTTTCATATATTTTAATTTTTGATCTATTATATGACCATCCATAACTAAAAATCTACTTGTTGATAATGAATAAGTTGATATTGCTTCCAATTTGACCCATTTTAGTTAGTATAATTACATAAAAAACTATAGCATATTTTTGTTGTTTTTAAAATTGATGAAGAAAAAGCCTTTGAGATTGAATGTTATTCTATATTATAGTCCAGACTTAAAACCATATTTCTTATATAAACCAATGACTAAGACATGAAAGAGAAAATATTCTAACTTCAAATCCTTAAGCTCGTATTAGATTTATTTTAGATAAACCCTTTAAAGATTGTTAAATTTCTTTCAAATGATTAATCAAGAAAGAAATAAAATTAAAGATGTCATACCCAATTTTCAAGAAAATAGGGAACATTATGAACTAACTAATGACAAAGAAAATTTTGATGTCAAAAATGAACAATAGGTCAATTATTGGATGTGTGGTAATCTAATTTATATAAAAAATAATCTTACCAAACACTTTTCATTAAAAGGAGTAAATTTTCTAAACTTTTTGGGTAATTCAAGAGAATATTGGGAAGATCATCTTGATGATTTTAAATTACTTTGTATAACTCTTGGCATTATTAATAAAAAAGTTTTTTTAAGCTATTTTCTCATAATTTAAAAGGTAAAACCTATCAAATATTTTACCTACTAAAGTCATTCATGAATGGAAAGATATCATAGTTTGGATTGAATTATGTTTTGGTAAAACTAAATAAGATCTAGAATTAATCAATGAAATTTCAAATATTTCTATTGATATTAGAAAAATTATTGATAGTTTCACAAGATTTATTAGATTTAGACAAAAAAATCCACCTAATGTAAGACCCTCTAAGAAATTAGAAATGTTATAGTATTGCAATATAATACTATTGAAATCTATAATGGCATTAGAAGTTAAAGATATCACAAAATACAATGCCACTATTACTCTATGTATATAATATGAAAATAAATTTAAACACATTAGTTTTTAAAGATGGAGATTCTATCAGTTTGATGGAGATTCTATCAGTCTAACTTCTAACAATGCAAATGTTTCAAAGGTCATAAATACTCTCATAAATGAATTGGTCACCATTAAGAAACAATTGAATGATCAACCTACTTCTTCAGGTAAAATATAAAAACTTCATAAGGATAAGTTTGAAAATAAAGTTCATAATTATTATGTATGTGAAATAGATCATTATATAGATGATTACATCATTGTTTAAAAATTTAAACATTTTAACTAATGAAAAGATAGTATTTCTATTGACTTGGTAGACAATATAAATATGTGCAATTATAAGAAGCCTTCAGGAGAAATCATGATAAAAATGTGTATATTGTTTAAACAAGGAAAAATAATTATAATTATATTCCTATGTTGTGTTGTGGAGCCTATTTCTAAATTATAATGTATTTTAAATATTTTACATTTAAAATGTACTATATACTTTATATGTATTCTTGTGGGAGTTTGGGGGCGATAGCCCTCAAAAAAATTTCTTGACCCCCTTTAATGGGAAACTATTTTGGGTTGAATTTGCTCATGGTTTTTGTACCCATTATTTTGTAATACCACTTTTTTGATTTATTATGTATACATAGATAGTTTTTAGGTAATACATCATGAGAACAAGGGTTTGAGAAGGAAGTATAGAGTGTGTGAATTTAGGAGCAAATTTAGGAGGTTTTGTTGAGCATAGCTCTAAAAAATATTTGTGCATTATAATTGTGAGAAAATAGATATGAGAGTGGATTATACTCTTGTGCCTTGTAATAAAATTTGAGAAAGTGTTTCTTGGTGGATGTAGCCCATATTGGGTGAACCACATTAAATCTGGTCTTTTTATTTTGCATGTTTATTTCTATTCTTTCTACATCTTTGTTCATATCTATTATTATTACAATTCTATAAAATTATTTTTCCATTAATTTTTTATTTATTCCTAACATCCTAAAGATAATTCAGATATGATTTTTTTATATAATTATCAACCTTCATCTTCCAAATCCTTACCACAAGATAAAGATAAAGCTATAATTTGAAATGATACTACTATAGGTAACCCACAAAATAACCTTCAGTAAATAAACTATTTACCTACTGATATAATAATTTACAATACCAACCAACCTATAGGTCCAAAACCTAACCTCAAATCAATGATAATTTTGGACCTTATATTATTATTAATGATTTAACTAATACTAAAATTGTTTTTTATTTAATTTAAGTAGCTGACCTTTACTTGACCAACTTGAAAATATTAATGAAGTTGTTAAAAATATATATCTTAATAATATTTTAAGTCTACAAGAAGAAATGAATGATGAAAAAACTGAATATGAGTTTTCCCTATACAATGAACCACCTTCTAATTATATTCATTCTTTTTAACTTTCTATGAAAATTACTGACAAAACCATTCACAATTACATTCTTAACACAAGAGCATCTAAAAATATTATTGTTTTCACTTGAACTTACACCTAATGAGGAGATGACAAGTCATTACTCATTAAAGTGAGACAATAGAACCACCTCAAGGTTGTGCGTGTCCCTAAATTGAGGTGGATCTCTAAATGAGGGGCTAGTTCCCCTTGATGCATCACTATAGCTCAATCCTACTACTAACACTTAGGGGGATGAAAAGGGATTATAATATATGAAATCAAATCTACTTTATGGGAGGTGATATACCAAATGTATGCTCTACTCACACCCTTTGACATGCATTTATAAACTAAGAAGAGATCTATCCATACACTTCATCTAATGATAATATTCTCTCTCACATCAATGCTTCAAGCATGGGGTCTTAGAGATAGCTTAGGATAAGAGGACTTAGAAAATAGGATTTATAAGAAACTATATTGAATTTACTACTCACTAAACCTAAAATATCTACTTTAGACACTTCTTGTTGAGCTACAAAATAGATTGCATAAGGCACTGGGAAGAGTACATGTGAAGGTAGACCAAAACTACACTTACCCATGACCAACAAGCATTATGTACACTTAGTGAAATCTTAGATGAGGTAAAACAATAATATTTATTAGATTCAAGGTGAAAATTTAGTAGGTATTCACCATACCAAGGTGGAGAGATGCATATAATAGCCAAAAAAGCTCAATTTATATAATATATGAGAAGAGAGAGAGATAAGGGGAGTTCAAGAGTCATAGAGACACTTGTCACAAATATAAATATTAGTTATTTATGTATGTAAGGGAGATATGGGGTAATCCATGCAATATTAGGAGCTACATGTGTCATCTCAAATCATCTAAGCCCTATAAAGTAATCTAAAAATTCCTTCCTTTACATAAAAAATTGTCCCTCATGATTTACCTTATAAAATTACCTTATCACTACAATTGGTCAGGATTGATGATGGGTCTTAGTGGGAGGGGTTACTAAAAATCCATCACATGCATTTGATTAGCCTCTAATCATTCTTATCATTTTGGCCATGTATAATCATCCATGACAGTCCCAAAATGAGCTCTCTCTATGGACCTCTCACACTTGGCACCAAAAAACTTCCCAATTATTTAGCCTGATCCATGAAGGAGGGATGACATGTTTCAAGGGTTTCCATATCATCATTTTCAATAAATTAACCTTAAAAGGCTTTCCAAATTGATTTTCACCACTTTTCCCTAAGTGTTCACTATCTGCCCACTAGACTGGCTAAAATGAGAGAGGTATTAGGCACACTTAGGAGTTTATATACCTAATAAAATAACCATGAGTACTTATAAAAATTCCTAAAATTTCCCCTAAAGGTGATTCGGTCTTTTGAAAGTCCTCCCACACTTAAAAAATACATATACATGTCAAAAAGAGCTCTATTCTGACCCTTTTCATATAGGTCTATACAAAAAAATTAGAATTTTATGGATCCTAAGGGAGTATAATACAAGTTACCAAAGTTTCATATCATTTACATCTCATTCTCATGCTTAACTTTCCATTTTTTCCTATTCGGGTCCTTAGGAGAATTTCATGAGGGTTTCTAGTCACTTCCAGTCTTCACATTTATTCATAAAGAATAGACATTAGAATCCTTTAAAAATTCCACTAATGGATTCTTGGGTACCCTCCCTAACTTACCCAATCACCTCAAGGTCCCATGTAAAGCACTATGTAAGTTTCCAACAGTTGATGTTGGCATTCGAGCTCCTCTCTTGCATTCTGGTAGGGTCTGAGCACATTTTATGAAAAAAATGGTTTCTTGGGAAATTATACTAAAAAAAAGGTTTAAAAACTTATGTATATGTCCTAAAAACATGATTTAATCACTATAATAACTCACCATGAGCTTAGAATGAAACTGACCCTTATTTGGTATTAGGTCTAGACCTTACCAGTAGGTCTGTCTGCAACTTGATGGTTGAAAACTATTTGTTATCCTTATAAACCTATAATATAGCTCCTAAAAATCATGTAAACCTCCATGAAGGTGATACAAAACATTTAAATTATTTTAAATGGTTAAAATTGTAACTGACCTCTCATTTGGAGTTAGACCTGGATGTTATCTCACTAGGTCTATCTGCATACCTCCTTGTCTAAACCACCTTGCATATCCTCCAACCTTATATCATGTATTTTCAGGTTTTATTAGGTGTAATCCAGATTCAAAAACCCTCATTTTATCTCTCCTTTCCTTTTGGGTTATGTTTTATCCCATTTCCCAACATTTGTAAGGTTTATGTAAGGAAAAGAGTACTCTATCTCTGAGACAAAATAGGGAGGTGTTACCCTATTAGTCTTAACCATTTGAAAATTTGAGAGTATTGAAATCCTAAGTGTAATATATACAAATTTTGGGCATCTAAACCTAATCATAAGGCCTCAAAATTTACACATTTCCTAGGTAGACTTTTGAACAAGGCAAACTATGAGATTAGGAAGGGTATGAGACTATGCTTTATGGAAAATAGAAGTTATTAACATGCCCTCTATTCATGTAAAAGACTTATATAAGATTCAAGACCATGTAATATTCATTCAAAGTCTATTTCCAAAAAATTTACCTCTTGAACCATCATTATGCTCTTGCAACACAAGACTGTCCATAAAACCCTGACTGTATGTTGCATTGGTAGACCCCTACTTCTTCTATTTGCATGGATTAGGATTTTGGACCTAGTGAATAAGAGCCCTCTTCATCTTACATAAGAATTATTCCATTATTTTGACTCATTTATATCATGTTATTGGTTATTTCATCTACCATAACACCATCATTTTATTCACTATCTGATTAAGGCAATCACCTATACCTACCTATAGGTTATCATGGCTTGTATCAGGTTTATTATAGTAGAGTATAGGTACCCTTTATATTCCCAATTTAAACACAAATATAAACACATTATATGAGACTAGATCATCAAAGTATATATATAACTATTCCTCCTTTATTCCACTTGTTTGACCACTGCCTGGACTGAGACATTCTACCCTAGCTATAGGTGTTGATGGCTTGGTTGAGGATTATATTTACCCTTAAGAATCTACATATTGGTCACATGATATGTGTTTAATTTGGGACTTAATTAATTATTCAAAGGATCTCAAACTATGACCTTATTTACATGAGACCTAGTTCCTCAAAATTTTACATGTAGACACGACTTTCCAAACCTATTGTAGGTGTTCTTTGTGTTTTGCATTTGCTTGAGTGTTTATAAACTTTTATTTGAAATTATTGAGGTGGAATAAATTTATTTCATACTATTCATACCTACAATGACCTTAAACACCTCTCGAACCTACAACTAGGTCACTACCATCTTTGTCTCAACTATAGGTATTGATTTCACCCTATGTATGGACATGGAAATTGCAAGGAAAACAAAATAATAGTCTCTCCCTATCTCTTATGATCTCTTTGAATATAAGTGACATTTGAACCATTTATCATCATTCCACCTTGATGGCATAGTCTTAACTACACTATGAAGGGAAATGTTTCTTTTTTATCAACATCTTGTAGATTTCACTAAAAGATCTCAATGTGTTTTGGAGTCTTTTCAAAACCCTCATGCTCAAATCACCTTCCATTCACTCTTCTCCAAACATGGTAGAGTCTTTGATTGAGCTAGAGGCTACATGACCACCAAATTTTATGACTCAAAAACCTTTGGAAGTGCAACTTGGGAGGCATATAAAAACCACTAAGGCCTCTATTTTGGTCATTTTGGGACAAAAAGGTTTGAACATAGTCTCCTTAGTTTCAACTTATGCTTCTATACTCCCATTGCTCAATTGACATTAAAATTGGTTTTTAAACCTTGATTAATTGTTATATAACCCTAAAAGGGTGTAAAGATCATTTCACACTCCTCCTATAGGCATTCAAACATTATGCCCAGCCACCTGGAGATGTGCATATGACTATGCATAGGCAGGAAAGATGAAATTAAGCAAGAAAGAAAGGCAAAAAGCTTCAAAACACCCTCAAATGAAACTGTTAGCCTTAAAATGATTTTTAAATCACCAAGAGCACCTAATATAAACTTCAAACACCATATTCTATGTGAACATCACTTGTTTGAAAGTGAAAAGGGTGGGTAGAGAAGGAGAATGCGAACAAGATACATGGTTTAGGCCTCATGGTTGCCTTATTTGGTCACCAAACACAATATTATGAATCCAAACATCTGAGGTACATTCAATTACTTCCTAATAACATGTAAAACCTTCATTCAAGGCACCTAAGATGACTGTAAGTGTGGAATGACCAATTGACAAGCATACACAAGCCTAAAAGAGGCTTCCTTAGGAACTTGAGCCATAAAAAACCAAGAGAACCATAGAAATGTCTTTTAAATCATGTAAAAACACTTGAAACAAAAAAATCCATCAAAAATCAAGGAAAACTAAAATAAGTGCAAACAATGACCCCCTCATGGATGCAAGTGCATAAAAGGCTACCTAGAGTCTAAGTGATTGTTCTTAAAGGATGAGGGACCAAAATGAAATTTATTTATATGGATTTTAAGTACACTTAGAGAAATATCCACCCCTAAAATAATTCCTCCCAACTCCATCTATACGACCCATACCAATTGTTTGAAACTGACCCTTCTTGGCTTGTAAGGAGAAAATGGAAGAAATAGGAGAAAAACTAAACTTTTTGACATCATCCTTTAAAATTAAGCATGTAAAAAAGTTTAGAGAGGTTAAAATGCATCCTACCCATGTTTTTAGCTGCAAGTGAGATCATCCATTCTGTACAAGTGCCCAAAAGGCCCTAAAAATAAGGAAAAACTGCCATTCTCTAAACACAACTAATTATTGGACTGTCATATAACCAATACTAATATTATCTGACCTTACCCACATTTAACTACAGCTTGGTGATAAGTTTTCCTCCTTGAAAGTCCATACAAGTCATTTAATGGGCTGAAAATGTGGCCAAATGACCCTTTTGCATATGAAACTTAGCAAGTGACCAATTTATGACTTTAAAAAACCTTGAAACATACCAAATACCATATTAGGACATATAAAACACCATTTTTAACTTTTAATGAGTTTTACCAAGGTTGACTAACTTTGACTTTGGTTGACTAGGCCATTTCAAGAGAGATGGGCCTAGACAAGGACTAGGGGAAGGAGAAGAAAGATGTATAGAATAATATGAGACCCCTATAAGACATTATAAAATTTTAAAAGTTAAAAAATGCATGGGTTGATCCAATTTTACCAAAGGTCAAATTTGGTCAACATTTTTGGCAACTCCTAGGGGTAACATGGTTGCCTATGTTAAGGACTAGTAGCCTTATCCTATCCATTGGGTAAAGGAGTCAGAATGCACTTGGGAAAAATAGAATCAGACCTTGAATTGACCAAATATATATTTGACTTACCTAAAAACACACAAGGGAAAGGATAAACAAACACCAAAACAAAATACCACTTATGGTACTAAGCACTTAGGGAACACAAGACACAACTAAAAGCAAACAAATTATGTACATTCAACCTGATCATACCTCCCTTACTAGATCAAAAGAGAAGTACCTTGGATATCCTTCCTCACTAGATGAATGAGGATGCCAAGCATGATTCCTCTTGGATGTGGTGCTAGATGACTCATGTTTTCTTTTTGCTCCTTGATTTGACATGTCATCTAATGGAGTCATCTCCCACAAGTTTCCAAAGTAGATGAGGTCCTCTTGAACCTAGAAACATGATTCATAATTCTATCCTTTTACCTCCTTATGAAATTTTTTCATATCCATGAATGGGACATCTTGTTGAAAGTCAATGTCTTCTTGAAGGATCTTATTGTACTTCTCATTTGTTATAACTTCTTCAAAGCCTTCAAGAAGTGTTGTATTAGGACACCTTGGATCTTTTTCTTGATAAAATTATTCCTTGATGTTGGTGGGGGTATATTCATATGTGGTTGTAGAATCAACTCTCAAATCACCCTCAAAAGGCCCAAGATCAACTTTTGAACCATTCTCAAAAGGCCCAAGATCATCATAGATTACCCCATCATAAGTAAGACTCTATTGATGATGATGTTATTCAATATATACCTACTCTCATACAGCTTGGAATTGTTTCATTAGGATTTTAGTCTTCTCATATTCTTCATACTCTTGGAACATTTGCATGTAGGTCTTCCACATGTCTTCCTTTTGAGATACAACCTCTTGCTTGTCATGGCTTATAGTAAGCTCTAAAGGACGTGTAGGCCCCTTTTTGATTTCAAATTCATTGTATATGTCTTAAAAATTATACCATAATCCATAATCCTTTGATTTGTATGCATCATGGGAAGGAACAAGAGAATCTCCTTCATTTTCCCCTTTGGGTTTCAAAAGAACCTCTTTCAAGACCTGTTCTTCAACACAAGTAACATCATCTTCACAATCTGATGCCTCATCACTAGTAGTCAACTCCTCTTTATCTTCAATCTAATTTGAAATACCAAACTCATCCTCCTTCTTAGTATTTTTAATATTATTCCTCTCAAAAATAGGGAGTTTAGCCAAAGAATTTTCCCAAGGAGCAAGGTAATCCTCAACATTAGAAGGGCAACATTGATTAGTTAGAAAATGTGGAAAGATGGGTCCAATGGCTTCTTGAGGAGGGGTGTGAGGAATTTGAGGGGTTTTAAGTTTCTCTCCCTTTATAAATTCTCCACCTAAACATGATTTGTTCTTTTCTTCATAAGATTCTACCACTTCTTTCCATCTTGGGAAGGTAAGCTCAAGGATGTTTTCATGAGGCTGAGATGCTAATGTAGGGGTGAATGATATGTTTAGGAAACTTATAATTTCCTTGGGGTTGTCATCTTCATTACAAATTATAAAAGTAGGATTAGATATTTCACCTTCTACTACCATGATGGATTGCCTCCAAATCTAATTGGCCAATTCAATCTCCTTCTCAAGATGAGCTTCAAAACTCAAAATTTCTTCCTCACAATATTCTCCAAGTAAGTTAATCTACTCCACCATGATGTCCTCCTTATTTTGGGTGATCTCTTGGCTAGACCTCCAAGAGGGGAAAATTTGGGGAGTTCATGAAAGACTTGGGGTATTTTGAGGCTGCCAAGACTGAGTTGATTCATGAGCTCTCAAGATTTCTTCTAGATGGAAAATCAAGCCACAAATGTCAAGCATCTCATTAGAAAGACCTTTCCACTTAGATCTCTATATAGGCATCCATTAATTCTTGACTTGTTCCAAATCATCCCTTACACTCTTGACACAAACACTAGGGATGACTTGACCAAAACCATATATAGTATCAAGGTCTAACATGTAGTCTTGGTAGCCAGTAAGAGTTTTCTTGAAACTTACAATGGGATGACTTGGGGAAGAACCGGGTGAACTAGGTGAAACAAAAGATGGAGAGGACTGATTATAGGCAACATAGGACTTATAGGGATCATGACAATGTTGAATAAGGCCTTTTTCATATTAAGGGGGAATAGGAAAAGCAGGACATATCTCCTCAACTTGTGTTAGGATGAACTCAAAATCAAAATAATTCATGAAACTTGTGAGAAGTGTGTAGAAAAATAATATAACTTCAATAAGAATATTTTGAATACTTAATCAATATATTTATACTTGGAGTCACCATTGGTGCTTAGTAGAATTGCTTCCAAAGGCTGGTATCTTGAGGAGAACACCAAAACTCCTCAATTTCTTAGAACAAGGTCCCACTAGGCATTCCAAAAACTATTGTCACTTGAACTTTCACCCATTAATGAGATGACAAGTCACTCCTTGTTTAAGTGAGATAATAGAACCACCTTAAGGTTGTGGGTGTCCCTAAATTGAGGTGGATCTCTAGATGAGGGGATAGTTCCCCATGATGCATCACTATAGCTCAATCCTACTACTAACACTTTGGGGGATGAAAAGGGATAAGAATAGATGAAATAAAATCTACTCTATGGGAGATAATAAACCAGTTATATGATCTACTCATACCCTTTGACATGCACTTATAAACTAAGAAGAGATATGCCGATACACTTCATATAAAAACAATCTTCTCTCTTACATCAATGCTTCAAGCATGGGGTCTTAAAGATAGATTAGGATAAGAGGACTTAGAAAATATGATTTAGAAGAAACTCTATTGAATATACTACTCATTTCACCTACAATATCAACCTTAGACACTTATTACTAACCTACAAAAGAGATAATACAAAACACATAAGGCATTGGGAAGAGTACGTGTGAAGGTAGACCAAAACTACACTTGCCCATGACCCAAAACCATTGTGTGCACTTAGTGAAATCTTAGATGAGGTAAAAAAATGATATTTATTATTTTTAAGGAAAAAATGTTGGTAGGGATTCACCATACCAAGGTGGAAAGATGCATACAATAGCCAAAAAGGCTCAATATATAGAAGATATGAGAAGAGAGAGAGAAGGGGAGTTCAATAGTCATAGAGACACTTGTCACAACTAGAAAGATCAATTATTTGTGTATGTAAGGGAGATATGGGGTGATCCATATGATTTTAGGAGCTACAAGTGTCATCTCAAATCATCCAAACCTTGTAAAGTGATCTAGAAACTCCTTCCCTTGCATATTAAATGACCCCTCATGATTTGCCTTCCAAAATTACCTTATCACTAAAAATGACCAGGTTTGAGTGGGAGGGGTTAATAAAAATCCCTAACATGCATTGGATTATCCTTTGATCATTTTTATCATTTAGCCATGCACAATCATCCATGATAGTCCTAAAATGAGCTCTCTCCATGCACCTCTCACACTTGGCAACTAAAACCTTCACAATTATTTAGTCTGATCCATACACAAGGAGGGATGACATGTGTCAAGGGTTTACATATCATAAATTTCAATAAATTATCCTTAAAATTCTTTCCAAATTAAGTTTCACCCCTTTTCCCTAAGTGTTCACTGTCTACCCACTAGACTAGCTGAAATGAGTGAGGTGGTAGGCATATTTAAGAGTTGAGATACCTAATAAAATGACTATGAAGACTTATAACAATTCCTAAAATTTATCCCAAATATTATTTGGTCTTCTGAAAGTCCTCTCACACCTAAAAAATACACAAAAAATTTCAAAAGGAGCTCTATTTTGATCCTTCTTGTATAGGTTTATACAAAAAATTGGTATTAGAGGGAGAATGAGGGAGTCTAATACAATTTCTCAAAGTTTCATACCATTTTAATCTCATTATCATGCTTAACTTTCCATCTTTTCCCAATCAAGTGCTTAGGAAAGTTTCATGAGGGTTTCTGGTCACTTTCAATCTTAACATTTGTTCATAAAGAAAAGACATTTGAATCCTTTCAAAATACCATTGAGGGATTCTTAAGGACCCTCCCTAACTTCTCCAATAACCTCAAAGTCCCATGAAAATCACTATAGAAGTTCCCAACATTTGATGTTGGCATTTGAGATCCTTTCTTGCATTGTGGTAGGGTCTGAGCACATTTTAGGCTAAAAATGGTTTCTTGGGAAGTTTTCCTAAAAACCAAAGGTTGAAAAATTTATGTATATGTCCTAAAAAATTCTTTAATCACTATAATATATCAACATGATCTTAGAATGAAATTGACCCCTATTTGGTATTAGGTCTAGACCTTGCCAGTAGGTCTACCTGCAACTTGATGGTTGAAAACTCTTTGTTATCCTTATAAACCTATGATATATCTCCTAAATATCATGTAAACCTACATTAAGGTGATCCAAAACATTTCAATGCTTGGTAATGGTTAAAATTATAATTGACCCCTCATTTGGAGTTAGACATGCATGTTATCTCACTATGTATATCTGCAGACCTCCTTGTTTGGACCACCTTGCATATCCTCCAACCTTATATCCTATATTTTTAGGTTGTATCCAATTTTTTATAGATTAAAAAACCCTCATTTGTTCTCTCTTTGCCTTTTGGTTCATTTTTCATCCATTTCTCAACATTTGTAGGGTTTATGTAAGAAAAAGAGTACCCTAACTCTAAGATAAAATAAGGAGGTATTACCCTATTATTATTAACCATTTTAACATTTGAGGATTTTATTTAACTCCTAAGGGTACTTTATACCAATTTTTGGCATCTAACCCCAAGCAAAAGGCCTCAAACTTTACACATTTCCTAGGCAAACTTTTGAACAAGGCAGATTGAGAGGGTGGGCAGGGTATGAGACTGTGATTTGTGGAAAATGGATTTTCTTGACAGGCCCTATGTTCATGTAAAAGACTTATATAAGCTTCAATACCAAATATTATGTCTTCAAAGGCTCTTTACAACAACTTGACCTCTTGAAACATCACTATGCTCTTGCAATACAAGATTGTCCACAAAACCCTGACTATATGTTATATCGATAGACCCATGTTTCTTATATTTGCATGGATTATGGTTTTGAAAATAGTGCATAGTATCCCTCTTCATCTTATATAATCATTATTCCATGATTTGGACTCATTGATATCATGTTATAGGTTCTTTCATCCACCATAATACTATCATTTTGTTCAATGTCTGACTAAAATAGTTACCTATTCTTGCTTGTAGGTTATCATGGCTTAAATCAGTAATGATTTTCAAGTGGAGATTAGTTCCCATTTATATTCCCAATTGAAACAAAAATATAAACACCTTAGATGATATTGGATCACCAAAGCATATGTAATTATTCCTCCTTTATTCCACTTGTTTGACCACTGCCTAGACTGAGACATTTTGCCCTAAGTGCAGGTGTTGATGGCTTGGTTTAGGCTTATATTTACCCTTAAGAATTGGCATATAGGTCAAATGATATGTGTTTCATTTGGGTCCTACTTCCTTATTCAAAGGATTTCAAACTATGCCCTTATTTACCTGAGACATAGTTCCTCAAAAATCTACTTATAGACACAACTTTCCAAACCTATTATAGGCATTCTTTGTGTTTTGCATTTGCTTGAGAAACTTCTCTACAAAATTATTGAGGTGGAACAAATTAAGTTCATACTATTCATACCTACAATGACCTTAAACACCTCTCAAACCTATAACTGGGTCACTGCCATCTTTGTCTCAGTTGTAGGTGTTAATTTCACCCTATGTATGGACATGGAAATTGCAAGGAAAGAAAACACATAGTCTCTCCCTCTCTCTTATGATCTCTTTGACTATAAGTGACATTTGAACCACTTAACATCATTCTACCTTGATGGCATAGTCTTAATTATCACTATGAAGGGCAAGGTTTCTTTTTTATCAACATCCTGTAGATTTCACTAAAAGATCTCAATGTGTTTTGGAGTCTTTTCAAAACCCTCAAACTCAGATCACCTTCCATTCTCTCTTCTCCAAACGTTGTAGTATTTTATTGAGATAGAGGCTACATGCCCACAAAATTTTAGGACTCAAAACCATTTGGAATTGAAACTTGGGAGGCCTATCAAAACCTCTAAGGCATTTGTTTTGGCCATTTTGGGACAAAAAGGTCTAAATATAGTCTCCTTGGTTTCAAATTATGCTTCTATACTCCCATTTCTCAATTAGCATTAAAATTGGATTTTCAACCTTGATTAAGTGTTCCAAAACCCTAAAAGGGTGTCAATATCATTTCACACTCCTCCTTTAGGCATTCAAACATTCTTCCTAGCCACTTATAGATGTGCATATGACTATGCATAGGCAGGAAAAATGAAATTGAGCAAGAAAGGTTGACAAAAGCTTCAAACCACCTTCAAATGCAAATGTTAGCCTTAAAAAGATTTTTCAATCACCAAGATCACCTAAGATCAACTTCAAACACCCTCTTCTATGTGAACATCACTTATTTGAAAGCGAAAAGGGTGGGTAGAGAAGGAGAATGTGAATAAGATGCATGGTTTAGGCCTCATGTTTGCCTTATTTGGTCACAAAACATAATCTTATGACTCCAAAAATTTGGGTTATGTTCCATTCCTTCCTCATAACGTGGAAAACCTCCATTCAAGGCACTTGAGATGACTCTAAGTGTGAATGGACAAGTCTACAAGCATACACAAACTTATAAGAGGATTTCTTAGGAAAATTGAGCCATCTAAAACCAAGAGAACCATATAAATATCTTGGAAAGCATGGAGAAACACCTAAAACAAATAAATCCATCAAATCAAAGCAAGGAAAACTAAAATAAGTGCAAACAGTGACCCCCTCATAGATGCAAGTGCATAAAAGGCTACTTGGATTCTAAGTGATTGTTCATAAAGGAGGAGGTACCAAAATGAAATTTATTGCTATGGATTTGAAGTTCACTCAGATCACTATCCATCCCTAAAAGCATTCCTCCCAATTCTAGTTGTACAACCCATACCAAGTGTTTGAAACTGACCCTTCTTAGCTTGCAAGGAGAAAATGGAAGAAATAGGAGAAAAACTAAAATTTTGACATCCTCTTTGGAAACCAAGTGTTTAAAAGAGTGTAGAGAGGTGAAAATGCATCCTACCCATGTTTTTATCTACAAGCGAGATCATCCATTTTGTACAAGTGCCCAAAAAGCCCTAAAAATAAAGAGAAACTACCATTCTCTATTCCTAACTGATTCTTGGACTATCATCTAACCAATCCTAACATTCTTTGACCTTCCCCACATTAGACTACATCTTGGTGATAAGTTTTCCTTAAAAGTCTGTACAAGTCATTTAATGGGATAAAAATGTGGCCAAATGACCCTTTTGCATATGAAACTTAGAAAGTGACCAATTTATGACTTTAAGACACCTTGAAACATATCAAATTCCATATTAGGACATATCCAACACCATTTGGAACTTTTATTGAGTTTGACCAAGGCTGACCAACTTTGACTTTGATTGACTAGGCCATTTCAAGAGAGATGAGCTTAGACAGGGACTAGGGGAAGGATAAGAAAGATGTATAGGACAATATGAGACTCCCATAAGACATGTAGAAACCTATGAAAGTTTTAAAATGTATGGGTTAACCCAATTTTAACAAAGGTCAAAATTGGTCAACAATTATACCTAAGTTCATTGTTAATCAATTAAGCATCCCTTACGAACAATACAATTGTATACTTACTAGTTTTGATTCTCGCCAAATAAATTTTTTTGGTAAATTTTGTTATATAGTCATTAAAATAGCATAATATGAAATGATTAGATGTACTAGTAATGTTCAAGTTTTAGATATTTATGTTAGTTATCCCATACTTTTAAAAAGGGACTAGTCTAAATCCACAAGTGCTTTTGTTGGAAAAGATACTACTTGTGTCCATGTTGGAAATGAAATAACATTCATGCATACAGAGAATTGGATTGGTACTCCCATTGAACTAATGTTAAATAACATTGATTTTGTTGATATTAGAATTGGAACATATGAGATTCTAATCTTGGATGACCCAGATCAACAATATACAAGAATAGTTTCTAAAGAAATAATTTCGTCTTTATTTTTTGAAGGCGCATATTATCATTATGGAAATGGTTTTGGTGTTTTTATTATCTCTCCTATAAAAAAAATTATGTACGATGATCAATTATCTTCTGAAAATATCAACAATACGACTAAATTTGAAGATTTATGTCTTGGTCCTGAAAAGGCCATTGAATTGAACATTAAGCACTTAGATGTTTTTGGTGATTCTAAATTAGTCATACGACAATTTAGAAAAAAATATAACACCAATCAATCACATTTACATAAATATACTCAGAAAGTGTGCTACTTATATAAAGTATTTGAAGCATTTAATATTTCACATATTCTTAGAGAATTTAACAGTTTTGCTGATAAACTTGTTGTTTATGATTCCAATCCAAACTTTAGTGACATATAACCCTCTATTGATTATATTTATATTGAGATTTTCAAACATAAGATTTCACATTTAGAGATTAATTGACATGTTTTCAATTGTGAAGAACATAACGATAGGTTTATATAGAGTAATTACTTTGATCATAATGGTTTTGTTTTAAATTATAATGATTACTTGTAGCTTAGTAATAATAAGTTACCTTCTGGATTGATAAGCCTAAAATGAATATTTTCTCCCCGTGACCAACCTAAAACCTCCAAAACTAAGGAATATTCAAGAATAATCATATATAAAACAATTTTTATTAACTTATGAATAGAAGAAGATTCCAAATATGTTTATTTGGGCATCTAATGTATAACCCAAGAGAATATATTTGTTGTTAAGTTGTTTAAAGAAGTCATTCACATCTTTGCTTGACTTTATAAATATCTAAAATATTATGATACTATTATAATTTGACATGATATATCAATTAAACTCAACATATAACATGTTTAATAGAAGCCTCATATAATCAGTTCATTGTTAAAGGACATCGTCAACAAGGAGCTAAATGAAATGTTTGATGGCACTCTCATTTATCCAGTTAAATACTCTAATTATATATCTAATCTCATACCAATTAATAAAAATAAGGGTGACATCTACCTTTTCATTTATTTTAGAGAATTTAATTGTGTGATTATTAAAGATAGTTTTTATTTACATAATATAGATTAGATTTTACATTAGGTTGTTGGATATGAAATGATATCTCTTTTATATAGTTTTTTAAGGGTGTAATCAAATATTTATAAATATAGAAGATAGACATAAGACAAATTTTACTACTTGCAAAGGTAATTTTACATTCAATAGGATGCTTTTCATACTAATAAATGCAGGTGCCACATTTCAAAGAGTTATGCATGTGGCTTTTGATGACTTGATTGGCATTATTATTCAATTTTATCTAGATGATCTAACTATCTATTCTAAGAAAATAAAGAAACGCCTAAATGACTTACGTGAAATTTTTATTAGACATAAATAATATGGCATTGCTTTAAATTTAAAAAATAAATTTTTATCATAACTAAAGTTAAAATTTTAGGTCATGTCATCTTATAACATGGAATTTATATAGACCCAGATCATATATTAAGGTTATTAAGAAGTCATGCCCCCCCCCCCCCCCAAAATCAATTTAGTTTAAGGTCTATCTTTGGAAAAAATACTTTATGCATAAATTTATTTTTTGTTTTAATGATAAGACTAATCCATTGTATATTTTACTTTAAAAATATCAAAACTATTTATGGTATTCAAGATCTGATATAACATTAGATCATATCAAAAGTATAATAACAAGTGCTTCTGTGTTTACAAAACCTAATATGAATGAACCTTTCATTCTCTATGTTAAATTTTATTGACAAGTTAACATGGGTTGTTTTCACTCATATGATCAAAACCACAAAGATAAACTCATTGGATATATGATCCAAGTGTTCAAAAATATTGAAATCAAGTATCCATTAATTAAAAAAATTATCCTTTCATTATTTTTAATATCTAGAAAATTTAAATATCTTTTGATGGGAAACAAAATAGTTGTACACTTGAATGTACCTGTTTTGTCTTATCTTCTAAAGTAGCAAGCAATTGATGGTAGGTTAGTTAAATGGATATTTAAAATTCAAGAGTATGATCTTCAATTTGAAACTTCAAAAACAATAAAGGGTAATTATTTAACCAAACATATTGCTAAAAATACAATATCAGACATTAACATTATTGTTTTGGCTATTGATGATCTAATGCATGCTAAAATTCTTCTACAAACCATGAAAATTTATAACCTTGGACAAAAAATTTAAAATTTGTTTTGAAATGCAAGAATGGAACTATCTGTATTTTTATGATGATTGGTATTATAATTTAGTCTATTATTTTCAAAATCAAAATTTCCTAATTCATTTGATAAATGCCAATGTAGGGATCTTAGCTTACAAGCTTTAAAATTCCTCTTATTATAAAATTTATTATTTTATAGGAATAGAGATGGAATATTATTGAGATGTCTTACCCATGATCAAGCTGAACAAGTTCTTATAAGCTCTCATGAAGGTGTTTACAATATAAATTTCACTATAAAAACTACAATACATAATAATTTACGTGTTGGATATTATTGGCCTACACTCTTTAAGTATGTTTTTTATTTGGTTAGATCAAGCATGCCTTGACAACTTTTTACAAGTAGAAGCATGCTATTTGATATGCCTCTTAATTTAATTATGCTTGAGAAGTCATTTATGAAATGAGGTATAGATTTCATCTTAGATATTCATCCTTTATATTTTATTAGACATAAATATATTTTGACTACCATTGATTATTTCACAAAATGGCATAAAATTGTACTCTTAAAAGTTCAGTCACTTCATAAGTAATTGCAGTCTTGAAATTTTTTATCGATTTGGAGTCCCTTACAAGATAATAATGATAATGATCCTCAATTTATTTCAAATGAATACTTAGAATTTTTAAGACTTTGCTCTATTATTTCTTGTCACTTGTTTAAATACTATCCTCAAGGTAATAAACAAGTTGAATCAACTAATAAAAATATGATTTCTATTATAAATAAAATCATCTACAAAAATATAAGAAATTGGCATATTAATTTTTTTGAATTTTATGGGTCGATTGTACTACAATAAAAGTTACAACTAGATATTTACCCTTTATGCTAGACTATGAATTTGAATCCACTATATCTATTAATATTCAAATTACTTCTATAAAAACTACATTAAAATATACTTTTGAAGATTCAAATATTGTAAAACAAAAATTGAATGATTTATTAGCTTTATACAAAATAAAAGCCACTTCCTTGGAGAAACTCAAAAAAACTGAGGAAAAACTTAAAATTTTATGACAATAAGGTCTCCAAGAAAACATGAAAAGTTGGTGATCTAATTTTATACTATGATAAAGCTCATGAAGATCCTAGGAAAGCTCATGAAGATCCTAGGAATCATCATAAGGTTGATTCATTATGGTTAGGAAAACATAAAATTATTGTTGTATTTGGTATAAATACTTTTCACTTGAAAGATTTGGATGGTAATTAGTTGCATCACACAATTAACAAGGATCATCTTAAAATATTCTATGAATAGTTATCATCTATCTTCCAATTTTAGCTTCATTTATTTTTATTATTACTTTTCTTTATTCGTTCATTTCTCTGTTTATTTTTATCCTTGTCTTATTTGTGTTTCACAAAAAATCACAATATTAGTTAGATTGTTGAAGTATACTTCATATCAATAAGTGTAGATGATTCTTATTATGACTATAAATATTTCTTGTTTATCATAATTTAACTCTCTTAGTTATTTTAAATTAATTGGCTTATAAAAGAGTGACACTAGATAATATGTTTTCATAGCATCACTTAATTTTAGTTTTTATGTGTTAGGTTAATATAGTAATGTTCATCCAACCTAAATTTATCAGTCTTTTATTTCTTATTCTTTATGCCATACTATCCAAACAAACCATCCCTTACTACAAAAAATATTTAAAGGTGTTCATGTTTAGTTGCTTAAGAAATAATTTATCTAAATTGTACTCTTATGTTTTAAAATTCACAATTTTAATTGCAGTCCATTTTCATATATAAAATTGGCCAAAAAGTTTGCCAATATTATCACAAATTTTAATACCTCGGTTGAAAATTTTCAAAATAATGTAATCCTACCTTATTATATATTGTTTTAGTATATCCAAAATTTTACATGATAGGGGCTAATTTTAAGATTTCATTATTATTTTACAACTCTAATTATGTGTTGACTATTGTATTTGATTGTATCTAATGTAATTTTAACATATTTATTTTTGTACTTAGTATAGTAATGAAATGAGGTCAGATGTTCTCAGTATAGTGCTCATGATTCTAATATGTATATTAATTTTTTTTAAATAATGTTAATTGAGGTAACATAATGGATCTATGCATCACATTTTATGAGTCACTTTGATTGTAATATGATTTTTAGCTTTACAAACATGTTCATTTTGATAAATCTTGTCTCTACTAACATGGACTACAAATAAATAGTTTGGTAGTAGTGCTCAGATATCATATTCTTTGGTATAGTGACAATCTCCAAGATTTTGAAGAATTTTGATGAACCATTAAGATATTTATATAAATATTTAATAATTTTTTTAGAACTTATATTAAGTTATAAATTTTTGTTGACTTGATCAAAACATATATTTGTCTATCTAAAGTAAAACCTATACCTTTCTAAGGTTATTCATGCAAAATTTGAAGGTTATCCATATGCCATTTTGGGTAAGCATAGCATAAATGGGTCGATTTGGTTTGAATTTGATTTTTTCTTTTTTAGAATAATGGATCTTTATTCCTATTAAATAAATAGGTCTAAGTAGGATAAATCAATAAATAATATTCCTAATTAAAGGTACTAATTTGTGAAATTAAATTATAATTAGACCTTTTCTAAAAATAGCAGTGAGAGAGAGAAAATTAAACTTAGCTTATTCTAGACTATTTTGACTGATATAGGGTCTATAAATTTGTGTACAAGACTGAGATATTGTCATGAACAAGATCCTAGAATTCATTTTTTGATTCGATAGGAGTGCTAGAACTGGACACCCTAGGCTTCGGTGATATAGTCCTTCAATGCTATTGTCCTAAGGATTTAATCTTTGTAGGTTTTATTCACTTACTCAGTGTGAGCTTTTGTACCAATTTTTAGGTTCATGATATCAATAGAACTCCCTATAGAGCTAATTATTTTCATACTTGTATCTTCTCTGCAATTGAAATAAACTTTGGAAAATGGGGAAAAGGGGTTAGTATGTGTAAGATACACTGGATGTGCTTCACACCCCATGTGTGAGCACACTGCTTACATACCAATACTCTGAGGAGGGATCAAATCATATGTAGTTCTCCCTTTAAGAGTGCTTGGTACAATAGTGAATGAAATGCAAGAAATGCTAAAATTGGTTATACTTGAGATGACTAGGGGCTGGTGTAAGGACTTGAATTGGCTTGAAAGTGTATAGGATAGATGTATGCAAAGAATAGGGAAGATTTATTGAGTGGTATTTCTTGTATTCTTACTTGCTTG
Organism: Torreya grandis; assembly: GCA_037957365.1. Taxonomy (NCBI): domain Eukaryota; kingdom Viridiplantae; phylum Streptophyta; class Pinopsida; order Cupressales; family Taxaceae; genus Torreya; species Torreya grandis. The sequence continues at coordinate 2,234,173 of JARHVA010002512.1, read as the reverse complement.
AATGATATTTTCTAGCCTTTTCCAAATGATCTTTGAATGGGGTTTTATAGGGATCTATTGGTCATGGGTTAAATGAAACCAAACTAGGCTAACATAATGAACAAGATGAATCAAGGAAAAATGATAATATGGGCTTGAATTGTAATTTGACAAGAGCACTAGAAAGAGGACACCCTAGGGTCCAATGCTATAGTCCAAATTTGGTGATATTATCTTGAGCAGATGAGACCTGGGGGGATGGATTGGTCATGAAGAGAGGATCTTAGCTCAACTAGGGTCAAGTCTAGAAGTCCATAGATGACTAGGAATTAATGAAAACAAGATTGAGAGGGTTTAGAGAGAAAGCAAGGGGGACCTAAGGATTAGGTGTCATTATCCATGCTCAAGTTACCAATTTTTACATTCTATATGACTACATTCCCCCTGCCCCTTTATTATAGTGATGCAGTAAAGCAAAATACTAGGATAAAGGAAAATAGAAAGCGTACCTAAAGTTACCTACAAAGGTGAAGCCCATGAAGATTGTGTGATGCTGAGTAATGTTGGATAGTGCATAGAGAGCACATTGTGTAAGTGTGAATCTATGAAATTTAAACAAAGAGTATATCAATTCTTTTTATATGTAATATAAAAAAATAATGTACAAAGATAAGTAAGAGAGAGGAAGATAAAGGAATGAATACACCTCAATGGGTATGTGAACTAATACAAAACATATCGTGATACTAAATAAGGTTGAGTAATGATAGATGTATTAGATGATGTTATACCAAAATTTATATCATGAATGGAGCTAAGTGCTCAATTCCATAAAAAGTGGCTCAAGAATGCAAAGGTTGGCTTTTTGGCTCCATTGTCACCTACTAAATGAAGCTATATGATCATGAATGTGCTAATCAATGTCTGGATTATGTGTCCAATCCCTTTGAATAGGTGGCTTAAGAATACAAAGGCTAGCCCCTTAGTTCCATCATTGCCCCATGAAGTGAAGTTATGAAATAATATCAGTATGAAGAAGTATGCCATATGAGATGGCTTCTAAAGCACATGAATGCTCTAGAAATATGATAATATAGAATGGATAGCTGAGTGTGTACTAGAAACTAGGCCAATGTTGGCTAACTTAGAAAAGATGGAGATTAGGCTTGTATGAAAAGCACTCCAAAAATAAAAATTTGGCTTATGTGGAAGCCACTCAAGAACTTGGTTACTCAAGAATGTAGAGTTTAGGATTGTATGAAATCCACTCTAAAATTATTCCAACCACCTACAAATGGAATAAGGCTCACAACTACTAAGAATGCCTAGGTAATGCTAAAAACTGAAAGAAAAGAAGCAAAAGTGTTATGTAATCTACCCCCAATCATTGGTGTCTAAAACATGGATTTTAATCTAGAAGTTATACCAAATGTCATATCTAAAACTATAAGTGAGAACCTATCATGCCACACATGATGCCCCCTATGTATAGATTCTTTGATAAAATTGTATTGAAAAAATACTAATCTGAACTGGTTTGATTATGCAAAACTATAGCTAAACCTACCTTTTTACTTGATTTTGGAAAAATTAGATTTTCTATTGTTTGGACAAGAGCACAAAAATTGAACACCCTGATGTTTGGTGCTATAGTCCAGCCTTAGCACTATTATCCTAGGCTAAAACTAATCATTGATCTAAAATATTGATTATCTTCCCAGTTTATTCTGAGTGGTTTGATGACTGGTTATTGTTTTGATTATTTTGAAACTAGATTTTTTGATCGATAGGAGCTGTGATCTCTATAACAAAACTCATATTTATTACCCCCTCTTTTGAGGGTATAAATATGTACCCTAAAATGACTACCCTTAGAAGAAGAAGCCTTAAAAGTGTGTTAAGATAGAAATATACATGATATAGCAATGATAATCAACAAGATATCTCAAGATATAACATGGTTTGATTTGAGAGATTGTTAAATCAATAGGGGTATTCCTAGATAGATGTAACAATGTAATAACATGTGCAATGTACCAAACTAGAATTGAAAGTGTTAGTTATCAGTTTATTAATTGTTAGTTGGAGGGATGGAGCATGATGTCCATCTTGGCATCCAAGAGAATAGGAAAATGCATGATATGCATCATGGCATTGCAATAATTGAAGATGTAATCAAGAAACAAGCACATAAAGTAAGAAGCAAGAAGCATATAAGGGTAAGTAATGGGCCATGCAAATAAGGGACATGGGCACATGTCACTCCAACTAGAAATCAAGCATACAAGGCATGTTCAAATGCCACATACACATACAAGTGAAACAAGAAATGTTGGCACAAGGCCACAAACTCATAGAAGAGTACAAATAAAGGACATTGATAAATGTCTTAAGTCACACACATGAATAGAAGCAAAGGACATTGGAAAATTTTCTAAGGAACATATAGGAGACAAGTAGGAACTATAAATTCAATCCAACAAGCTACGTTAAGCAAAAAGAGAAAGCATGTAATAACTAGAAAGATAGAATCACATCTAACTAATCAAAGCAAGAGTGAAATTATGCAAGACATGTTTAGTACAAGATTAGGTATATGCGAAGAGATACACAAGTGCTAGATACTAGTGAACTGTCAATAAAATATTCTATGTAATCTAGTAAGTAATGTACATCAACATGATAACTTGGAGTGTGTGGTGTAGGAATGACATAACTTGGATGGTGTAGTCATGTAGAAGATGCCCCCAGTGGGTATGTATATCCAAGTTTGTCTCAAATGTCAGAGGATGAAACTATAGGGCTCTTAGGGACCCATCTAGAAATAGGAAAAACTCTCTGAACATGTGTTATATGTGTACATGCATGAGATCTCAATAAAATTGATATGGGTGTGAATATTGTAGCTGGAACTTATCTAGAATCTTGAAGCTATGGAGGTGTATGAAACCTCTATACTAGCGATGGATGCCTCAATTGTGTCTAAAGATAAAGTGGAATAGGAACTAAAATTGGAGGAGAAGTTGAAACTAGTGTCAAAACTAAAATTGGTGGAAAAATTGAAACTGGTGACTGCAAAGTAGTAGGTGGCTTTGTAGTGGGGAGTGGTTATTCATATGGAACTTCACCTACTATAAAAACCTTATTAATGTGAATGAATTTCACATATCTATGAAATGTAGAAGGTACTACTATGAGTTTTTGAATCCATGGTCAACCAAGTAACATATCAAAAACTCCTATACTGGGAACCATAGTGAATGTGTGACCACATGTGTAGGACCACCCTGTAGTGAAAGTACTATCTCACATAATAAACTCTATATATGCCCACTAAAACCACTAAAAATTATGTTTATCAGAGTGATATCCTAATCTAAATAACCCAAATGTTGTAGTAGTGTCAAGGTCCACATGCTAAGATTGGAACCATTGTCAATAAGCACACTACAAATAGGTTGATTATGAATGTGAGCTCTGATAAAGAGTGCATGATAATCTAAATCATCCTCAATGATCTCTTGCTCTGAGAAAGAGATAGAAGGTCTATCTAGAACTCTAGAATTATATACATTGATCATGTTTCTCAAAGGACGTAACTTAACTAAAGTTGCCCTGTATGTATCTGGTGGTGGATGTGCATGATATGCATGATGAAATCTTGATGTGTCCCCTGTATCTTATTTTGAATGTTTTGGAAATGGATATGATAAAATTTTCAATGCTTTATTCTATGTTTGCTTTATCGATGGAGGCTCAATTGAAGTTCCAAGATTGATAGAATTTGATTATATTAAGTCTTGTATCTTATGCTTTAAACTAATGCATCTATTTATCATATGGCTTGGTACCCTATGGTAGCCACAAAATGCCTACTGATCATTTCCCTTTCGAAGAGGATTTGTTGGATCAACTTCCTAAATAGGAGGGAGATATGATATTACAATCCAAAAGCTATTGTAAAACCCTAGCTGGAGAAATAGAAAGATTTGAAAAATTATGCCGAGGGGGTGGTGACAAAACTATTCATTGACGAGGCTCTGAAGCTACATTAACTAGAGGTTAATTCTATCTTTTAGTATCATTGAACTTAACCTTCTATGGGACTTTGATGTTACTCTTATTAGTTGTGTCTGATGTATTAGTGTACTTTAGTTTTCCCATTGAAATTAGTTTGACTTCTCTTTCCTTTAATGTGTGACATAATTTAGTGAAGGAAGAGAATATTTTGAACATGATTGATTCATGAAGTGCTCGTAAAAGACTTTGTTTGAAAATTTCTTATAACTCCTGATCTGTAATGGGGCTAGTTAGCTTGGCCAAAATGGTATTATACCAAAAAACATAATCTATGAGATGTTCATTTGGTTATTATTTCTATTGAGTAATTTTAGCATATGAAACCTTATCACCAATGTTGATATTGAAGTGTGTTAGGAACATGTCAACTAAAGGATTGAATGCATTGATTCACTGATTTGGTAGACTATAGAACCATTGTAAATCATAATACTTTAGACTCTATGGAAATAGCTTGGTAAGTAGCCAGCCATTTGGTACATAATCCAAGCATGCTGCATGAAAATCTCTCAAAGGTTTCTCTAAATCACCCTTTCCATCATAAAGAGTAAACTTAGGTTGAACAAAATACTTGTGGTAAGGGTATAGAGACAATGTGATGTGCCAATGGTGTATGTAGAAGAGCAAAATAATCCAAAGCCTACATAGGTCTAGTGGCACCTTGCTCAAGATGTAGCACCTTGCTCAAGATGTAGCACCTTGGATTGAAGAGATCTTATCTCTTGAAAAAAGGTTGCCACATTAGGAGATAGGGATGTCCTAGTTGTAGCTGGTGGCACAAAATAAATTTGGGCTTATATAGGGGGTTTTTGAGACATACTTACCCTCATAGTGTCATTTTTAACTAGTTACTTTGAAGGAATGGAAGACTCAACTTGCTTAGTCTTTTTAATTTTCATGATATATTTCAAGATAAGAGTATGATCTCAAGGTTGTTCCCTGAGTCTTTCTCTAAAACTTTGTAAAATCAAATCTTTGTTGAGGATAACTTCATTATCAATAATAGGTGAAATTGGATCAGTAGTCCAATATGGTGGAGCATGAGTATCAATGTGTACATCATCATTTTTATTTTCATATTACTCATTATTGGAGTTATCCTCATGAAAATTTGTGTAATCTGGATGTGTAGGATTTATAACAAGAACCTGAGCTGGTTATTTGTATATGGTGTATGGTTGGATTGAATGAATCTAGGTGAATTCAAGAGGATTACCACTAAGTCTTGCACTTCGTCTTGAAGGAAGAGATGCAAGGAACTTAGGTGTCATAAGGAAAACAAATTGGATAATAGGAAAAGATTAAACTAATATAATCTAAACAAGGAACTGGAATATGCATAGAAAAGATACAGAGCTCCCAAACATGTAAGCTGATACCTCAAGAAGCAAAATATGAGGTAGTACATTCAACTAGGGATTTTTCAAAAATATTTTTATAAAATAGTATGAATTCTTAAATTGAAAATTACTTTCTAAGTTAAGTATTCCAAAAAAACTTAGAAATTTATGGGAAAGTGCTTAATTTAATGGGACCTAGTAGATGCGGCTAGGGTTTTGAGAATTTCTTTTTTTTTGAAATTACTATGAATTTTTTGAAATTTAAAGTGATTTTTTGATTTTAATATGCAACTAAATATTTAAAAAAAGATTAGAAAATTACTAGGACCTAGTTTATCCAACTAGGGTTTGAAATAAAATTATTTTTGAAATTACTATTGAATTTTAAATTTTGAATTAAATTTTTTATTTATATGTGCAAGCAAAAAAAATTAGAAAATTATTAGATTAATGTTGGATAATTACTGAGACCTAGTGTATGAAACTAGGGTTTGAAATAAATTTATTTTAAAATTTACTACAAAATTTTAAAATTTGAGAGGAATTTATGATTTTAATATTCAATAAAAAATTTAGAAATTAATGGAAAAAACTAGCTAGGAATTTACTTTAGGGTTTCTAGGGTTTTTATGAGAAATTCAAAGTAAGGCGAGTTCACCAAATGATTTTTTTTTTGGGAATAATGAAGTTTTATTATTATTAAATAAATAGGCATGAGTAGGAGAAATCAATAAATAATATTCATAATTAAAGCCACCAATTTGTGAAATGAAATTACAATTAGACCTTTTTTAAAAATTGTTAAGCACGAAATATACTGAGAGGGGGGGTGAATCAATATATTATATATCTTATAAATCTTTTCTTTAACTAAATTTCACTTAATCAAACATTCAAGATATGCAATAAAACTCAAACAATAAACATCCACACAAGATAGAGAGAGACACCAGATATAAGGTGGAAATCCAATGTGGGAAAAACCATGGAGAATCAATCTCAAATATATTCGTGAGAACAACCCCACAAGAGCACCATACCCCTTTGCCAAGTACAAACCTTAGCTACAATTCATGAGCACCAACCCATAGGAGCTTCAAACCCCTTTGTCAAGCATCAACCCAACACCTATTCATGAGCACCAACCCCTTTGCCAAGTACCAACTCAGCAACAATTTGTGAGCACCAACCCACAGGAGCACCAACCCCTTTGTGTATACCACACACCTATCTCTCAATGTTGCTATCTCAATAATTGATAGATCAATACAACATCTCCTTCCTCTCTCTCACTTTTTCTCTTCTAAGCTAGATATAACATATACAAATCATATTCATCTCTCACAATTGCTCTTTTAAGCTAGATATCACAATATCAAATCAACCTCTCACATCCACATTACAAATGGGTACTCAAGCCTTTATTTATAGCTTTCCAAATGACCTTTGGCCTTCCCCCTTTGTGACCCTTCAATCCTCATGGAAAATGGCACCAATCTTGGATGACCCTTCATATCCAAGCATTTGAAAAGTCATGTGGTGACCCTTCATGACCAAAAACGTCTTTCCCACTTTTGTCCTTTTTTTTGGTGACTTTTTGTATTCCTCAAAGTGTCCCTTCATGAGAAATTCGCCCTTTACTCTTTTGTCTTCACTTGGTGACTCTTGGTATTCCCCAAGATGACTCTTCATGGGAAAATGTGTCCCATCCTTCTTTTGTCTTTATCTCGTGACTCTTCGACTTCTCCATGGGCCCTTATTTTGTCTCATATGCAACCAAAAATATATTCGTTAATATTAAATAAATATTAACTCATATTAGACAAGATAAACAACATTAAATGCAATGGGGCCTTTATCACCAATAATACTAAACCTTTAACAACAATGACAATATTTCCAACAAAAATAACAATGAGAGAAAAAAATTAAACTTAGCTTATTCTAGATGGTTCTGACTGAGACAGGGTCTAGAAATTTGTGTGTAGGACTAGGATACTATCATGAATAGGGTCCTAGACTTTGTTTTTTGATTGGACAAGAGTGATATAACTAGACACCCTAGGCTCGAGTGTAGGGTGGGGAATCCAAGAACAAACACACCTGTTCTGATTCCACTTGTTAGGATCTTGCTCCTCAGAAAGAGCACAGTATGATTACCAAATATAAGCAATTAAATATGCAGAAATAACAAGAAACACAAGTAACTAAAATTCACCAATATCACAAAATATGAGAGACAATACACTATCTTGTATTAACACTTTACAGAAAAGAATACTACAAAGAGCCGCCACACTCTTCCACCTTACAGAGGTTTCCCACGCCTCAAGTGTACAGTAATTCTTCTTCACAACACTTTCCTACACAAAAACGGTCCCAACAACCAACTCACACATAGAATTGGTGTTCACCTCTCCAACCAGTCAGTAATAACCCTGCCAGTACACCAAGCACTCTATAACACTTCAAGTTTATCTCCCATGAACCTGCAACCTGCAATTCAACAGACCAAACTTACATGTAGATCCCCTATGAGCTTGCAACAACCTACAACTCAATGATCTTACAACTAGAAGGAACTCTTCCTTTCTATCTCATACCTATACAATACATGCCAATGGGTCTATAAATAGATCCCTAACTTAAACAATAACTTAGACTCTTAATTTAGACAATTATCCTCGCAGCTCAAGACTCTAACTGGTCTTAACATGCAAAATCTTCGTTCACTTAACTAACTATCCGTGTAACGAACAGTTTTGGAACACACAGGCGATCGACGTCGGTCCCTATTTTCCTGGTTCTACCGACATCGGCCGACTTCTTGCCGTCATCGGTGGCCTTCTGCACTAGTCACGATCGATGTCAGTCCTGCTGCCGATGCCGGTGCTCCTGGATCTCAGCAACCTTATGTTCCTCCTGTTTGCAAAGAGTTGAAGCTTTTAGCTCCACAACCTAACATCGAGCACTATAGTCCTTCTTTGGTGTTGTCTTAATGATTTAAGCTTTTTGGGTTTTGTTCCCCTACTCAGTGTGAGCCTATGTACCAATTTTTAGGTCATCATGATCAATAAAGCTCTGTGTAGAGTTGATTCTTCATGTAATTATATCTTCTATGTAATTAAAAATAAACTTTGGCAAATGGGGAAAAGGGGTTAGTGTGTGTAAGATGCACTAGACATGCTTCACACATTATATATGGGCACGTTGCCTACATACCAATACTCTAAGGAGGGATCAGGCTATATGTAGTTCTCCCTTTAAACGTGCAAGGTGTAGTAGAGAATGAAATGCAAGAAATGCTAAAACTAGGTATGCTTGAGATGACTAGGGACTGGTATAAGGACTTGAATTGGATTGAAAGTGTATAGGCTAGCTATATTCAGAGAATAGGGAAGATTGCTTGAGTGGTCTTGCTTTTAATCTTTCTTGCTTGAATGATATTCACCAACCCTTTTCAAATGATCTTTGAATGGGATTTTGTAGGGATCTATTGGTCATGGGTTAGATGAAATTGGACTAGGTTGACATAATTACTAAGAGGAATCAAGGAAAAATGGTAATCTAGGCTTGAAAAATGATTGGATAGGAGTGATGGAAAGGGGACACCCTAGGGTCCAGTGATATAGTCTAACTTTGGCACTATTTCCCTAAGTAGATGAGACCTAGGGGGATGGATTGGTCATGAAGAGAGGGTCTTGGCTCAGTTGGGGTCAAGTTTGAAAGGCCATGGATGACTAGGAATTAGTGAAAATAAGCCTTAGAAGGTTTAGAGAGCAAGCAAGAGGGAATTAAGGATTGGGTGTCATTAGCCTTGCTCAAGTTACCAATTTTTGCATTTTATATGACTACAGAATTCATTTGGAATGGGTATTTTTCAACTCAAAACATATATTGGTGTTTCATTTATTAATGATATTGCCTTTCATCTATTTTTTATCTCAAGGAGATTGTTGGTCTTGTCAAATGTAATGACTCAACTTGAAAATTTTTAAGGTAATCTTAAAAATTTAGTTGGAAAAAAACTTAGATGTTATTTAAATAGGAATGAAAAAAGGTTGGAAACATTGTTAAGTTTATCATTTTTCAAGTCGAAATAAAACATGGTGGAATATTTGGCCATTGTCATTATTTTGAGAAGCATAAAACATACCAAGACATATAAATTACCCTTGCATTGAATGCAGTATTAAAACTAGGTATAAGTATTCTTTTAATTTCTTCGGGTTATATGCATGCTTTGGAAATCTTATCTACAGAAACTAAGTTCTTTTAGTTATTCATTTGACAAATTTTGTTGAAAATATTTAGTCAATTTAACTATTCTATGTAGACTTCAAGCCATTACGAGTTGGTAAATGTAGTTTGTGAGCTTTCCTATATGTATTGGCATTCACACAAAGGTATGGACTTGGTTTTGGTATCAAAATATGAGATTTTTGTTTGCAATTTAAAAAACCCTAAAATAAAGAATATGTTTTTATTTCTCTATTTGAAATCTTGGATAAAATTAGAATGATGAATATTGGTATTGCTTGTGAGTAGAATCTTATCAGTTTTATGGTATTTTTTATTACAATGGCTTTAATCTTAGATATTCTCTCTTTGTCAAGTCTATAATTTGGATTATTTTTACAAATGGCATGCATACATATTTAGTTTAGCATGTACTTATATTATTTTTCATGGGTTTGATACAACTATTGTAATTAGTAATTTGGTTTTGATATAAAATTTACACTTATTAGTTGGGTTTTGGCATGGATATTTCATTTAGAATTTTGATATAGTATATAAGAAAATATGGAACTATGTATTAAAATTTGGTTCGTTCACAGAATATACAAGTGTATTTCTTCTAGATATAATTTTTCTTAAGAGATTAAAACTTTACATGCATTCTTGGGTTTCTATTTTTTATGATTTCTATTGAAACACCATAGTACATCATTTAGTTATTTTTATTGGTCTAAAAAATAAATATTTTATAATATTTTGAGTTGACTAAATAGATATTTGGATTTACTTTGGAAGATGTTCGATCAATCAAAAAGGAAATTTGATAGTTTATTTTGAAATAATGTGGATTTGAACACCTAGGGTTTTGGAGTTTTTACATAAAGTTAGTTTTGATGTTTCTTCTTATGGGTATAATTTAGATATATGAAGTAAAAAGAGAGAATATTTTAAGTTCATGCAAGCTTTTTTTTAATTTTATAATGAATGGATTTGATTTTTGATATTTTGCACTCAATTTGCATTAGATGTGTGTCTAGTTTTTGAATTTTAATAAGATTCTTATAGACTTGTTTATATACAAATACCATGCAATGAACACATACATGTAATTGTTTTAATTTGAATAATCTTGGTTCAAAATGTGTAAAGCATGCTAGTATGCACTATATTTAAAGTTAATGTCTCCAACTCAACAATCTTTTGATGTAATAATCATTTTGTAGTTGACATTTTACAAAATCTTAAAATGAAAATAGTTTAATATAGACATTCATAGTTTCAAAAAACTTTGAGGTGACATAATTTTATATATTTGAAAAAAATCAAATGATTATAAAAGATATAGAGATGTGCATTATGCATGCAATGGTTTATAGTAGTTTTTTAAACATTGATTAAATGAAAAGTCTCTATTCAAATTCACTCAACAATTTTGAAAAAAGATAAGATATAATGTTCCATAGGTTTTTTAAATGTATTTTAAATAAAGATAAGATAGAAGATTCCCTAGGGTTTTGAAATACTTGGAGACAAGAGTGGCACTTTAATTTATAAATACTACAAAATTTGGTTTAGTCTGATGTTTTTAGTAAGTAATTTAGAGATTTCTAACCAAAAAAATTTAGTTATAGTATTATTTGTGTTTCTTGGTCTCAAAATTAGTTTCCCGATCTTAATAGTCTTCATAAAAATGCTTCATACACAAAAATATTACTCTATCTCAAATGGGTTTCAAATGAGTTTAGCTCTTTAAAATGTATTGCATTTTAAGAATGATTTTATAACTATAATGTCTCTGTAGTAATTAAGTACAATTGTTTTATATTGTAGTTTTTATTTTTCATTATAGAGACATGATGTTCAGTTGCAGTCATAGTCTCATAGTTTGAATAAAAATAATGCATGGGATAGAGGTAGCCATCAATAATATAATGAATTACCTACTCTAGGTAATTACTGATATGAAGTTTTTAAGGTCAGAAGGGTCGCTAGTGTGTTTACATGAAATTTCAATCATGGCATTCATGTTTCCATGTAATTTAATGCTCATGATTCTCAATTTTGGAATGTTTTGAACATGTTTCCTAGAGGTACTTTTACTCCTTGTGGTAGAAGGGTTCCCACATAGGGAATTGGTAGTTTTGTCCAATTGGATGTGGTTCACCAACCACCTCCTCCCAAATATTTAATGCACATAATGAGATGCATGCATAAGTTGAATTTATACCATAAAATGTTGAGATATCCCATTATAATACTAATCAAGTCCTTTTTTCCACTACCCCAAATAATATGTTTTCTTTTGGTCATAAATGTACTAGTCACCCTTTACCCTTGCCTTTGGTAACATATTTTCTCAAGATAATCAAATTAAAGGTGAAAGATGAATTTTTATGTATCACTAGAGTAGAGTTGCCTATGACACCTTTTGAGTATACTGAATATCAAATTAAGCATGGGCCACCCTTGATAGGTTTGGTTTTAGATGATGAGTAGGATAATGTTTATTGATATTTGAATTTTTCAATATTTGTTAGACTATTTTCAACATATTATGCTATTTTTCATTGGTATTTAGATTTAACAGTGACTATATTTTATAGGAGGATTCATGTGGATTATGGTAATTATTTCATTTATTTCTATTTTAGATGATCAATTGGTTTTAAGTGGTTTAATCACTTGCATAAAATATGTGATTTTTAAAATCTATTTAGTAATCAAATTTTTTGCCTATTACAATAAAGAATGATAAGTGTTGAAATTATTTTTTATCATTTCTTGAAGATATAAATTGATAAATTTAAATGTTTGAAGATTAATTATTTTATATTAGTCAGTTATGATTGTTTGACTTGCATAATAATTTTTAATATGATTAATTACATTGTTATAAGTGGGATCCACCCTACTCTTTAGAGAATTATTTTGTGTTATTAAATTATTATATCTTAAATCTTAATAAAGTTCACTTTTGAACTTAAATAAATTCAATTTATGAACTCACTATTCAAAAGGGTATAATTAAATAGTTAACTTTAATAAAATAAGTTAATTTTATTTTAAATTAACCAAAGGTTAGTTATAACTTAAAAGAATAACTAATATCAAAAATGAAGACCTTAAAAAGACTTAAATAACATCATTCAAAGAGGAAAAACATAAATAGGTATACGAAATTTTGTAGTTCAAATTTCATACTATGTTTTTTAATCTAAGATAAATCTCTGAGATCAAATGTTACTTACAAGAAGATCAAATAAAACATTCTTTGATAATGAAGTGTGCTGTTTGATTCAATAAAATATATTGAGGTTAATTATTTGATTTATATATTGATTATCTAAATATGGCAAAGATTCTTAACCTTTTGATGACTACAAAATAATACATGTGTGGATTACATTTATACTTTTTTCCAATAATGAAGAGTAATTTACATGTTATGTGATTGTTTACTGAGTTTTCATTGTTTATCACTTTATTTTCATAATTTTTTTGTAAATGAGTTATGAATTTTATTTTTTTCAATAAAATCATTTTCTTTACAAATCCGGGGTCCTTAATTTTTATTTTTTATTTAAATTTAATAGGATTTAATATTTAGTAATTCTAATTCACTAATTTCTAATTTTGCTGATCTCTAATCAATTATTAGTTTCTTTCTCTCACTTGTTTTAGTTTAACCTTTGTGTTTCCTTAATTAGTTGTATTGTTATTCTTTCCTTCTTATATTTGGTTATTATTTGAAATTTTACTTTCTTCTTGAAAATCATACACATAAGTATTTTTTGAATAAGAAAAGTGACCATAAAAAGGTTTTTTTACACAAATAAATGTGATTTATTTATTCAAAACATTCAATCCTCTAAAATATTGACTTCTCAATAGACTTTACTTTGTCATGCATGATTGATGATATAAGATAAAATCTAAAACGTAATATTTGGTTACTTGAATTTGAAATATTTTTAATTATGATAACTTTATAGTGATTCATTTAAAAATAAAATATTATCATGGTCTAATCTCATTTCTATTGTCTTGGATTTTTTTTACAATATCTTAATATATTGAAATAATATTGATACCTTATAATTCAGTTAAGTCTTGAATGTTCTTTAAACCTTGCATACTTAACCCTTTAAAGTACCCTTTCACACCTTTTAAACTAATTTTTAGTCTTAGTTCCTTAAGATTAGACTATTACAATTCCACCTTGACCTTGATGATAAATGAACATGTCTATTTGTTGATATTACATTTTTAACTATCAACACCTACGAATAATACCCTCAAACTCATATAAACTACTTACTCTATAGTTTCAAGTGAGAGATAAAGGCCAAGCTTACTATTTTTTTCCTCTTATTCCTTTCCTTACTCTTTATTGATTCCCTCTTTTAATTGTTTTTATTTTTCTTTCTTCTTATTATATTTATTCACAAAATTTATATGCATTTTATAACTCGATATTCCATATTTATTTACTTTGACCTCAAGCTTGTAGGCTCTCATGATGGAAATAATAGACTTTGTGGATCCAAGGAAAATAGGAAACATAGTAGTAATAAACTCTTGCCAAGATTATGCAACCTAGGTACAAAAAGTGGTGGGATAAAAACCCTAAAATGCATTCCCTTCTCATAAAATATGAAGAACCTTTTCTTCTTTCCTTAGTTTTTCTTGAAAAAGTATAACCTAGTAATAATTATAATACCTTTTTAAATAATTTAATTTTAATATTATTTTTCCTTTGACATGACCACATAGTGGTCTTATTTTCATAATGCTTTCTTCACAAATTTAGGTTCTAAGGCTTAGGACCTAAGTTAATCCTTAATATCCCTTAAGACTATTTTTTGTTTGTTTTGTGCTTCTATACCTTAGATATATATCTATGAAAATGGTTAGCTTTATAATAATCATTAATTTCCAAGAGAATTTTAAGACCAACTACACACAGGGTTTGTCTAAACGTAGGCTTTATTGCATAAATTTACACCTTCAAGTTTTAATTATTTGTGTATGATAAATTTGTCAATAATTAACTATCTCAATGAAGAGAGAAATCAAACCTTCAAAACCATGAGAAAACACAGTGATAAGTCACTAAAATTGAAGAATGACTTGACTATAGCCTCTAGCTATTATGTCATTTAAAAATTGATCAACTGAAAAAAAGAGTATGAAATAAAACTAAATGAGAATAACATAAATAAACATAACATAGGATTCCACAGTATGATAATAAAAGACTGAAAGATAAACCAAGCTAGTGACCAGTTTATCTCCCTCTATTTGTCAATTGTATAATCACATAGGTGAACCAATCTACATGTAGTGTTGTTCCATTGATAGAACTAGCTCATTCCTATCAAGTGGTACTAATAAAATAAAAAATACATTAGTAATATGAGATCAAAAATAATGTAATATAAATAATTGAAATGAAATACTAAACTAACTAAAATAACACAAGTAATCTATAATTAACTAATTACATGATAATATGAGATGCTCAATAAAATAATAATCAAAGCTACTCAAAACTCCACATGACTAAAAATTAAAATCAGCAAGTTAATTTATTATAGATCTTGCCAAATGGGCACTTATTCCAAGGTGTAAAAACCTAGGATGTTATTCATTGTCACATTGGAGGTAGGTATTATATTGAGGGAAGATTTATATAGTGAGACTATGGTGATATATTTCCTACTTTCCACTTGTCATATTCATATACTTACATTGATTATACTTATCTTATTATTTCCTACATCTTATGTGGTACATGTATATGTTGTGTATTATCTTATGTACCTATGATTTCTTGATTTCTTACATGCACATGTTATACTTGTGTATACTTTTATATGTTGCCTATCAATGTCTTTTCTATTATTGTCTATAGAGGATCCTCTAATTACCAATTCATGTCAATTTATTGATTACTTGTGGGTCATATATCTCTTGCTCAATGGTCACATTTATTCTAAGTGTACATATGTCCCATTGTGTGCTTATATTTTGTGTTGTAATATGTTTGGTTTCATGATCCATATCATACATTATACTACTTGAGATTTACTATGTTTGTAACCTATGTTTCCATGGTCCTTACCATACATATATTGATGCATACTACTAATATTGTGTGTACTTCATTACTACATTTTGGGTATATCTTTTATCCCTACCTTGTCTTTCCACATGGAAAATTGTACCCATACCTATTACTTGAAATTCATTGATATTATCTATAGTTTATCATTCCATTGGGGGAATCATAACATTGCCTATCTCCTATAGATTATTATTCATACCTTATACACATGGAGATTACTTCACCCATATGATTATTGATATTATATTTCTTATTTATCAAGACATTACATTATCCTAATTACACCTTATCACCTAGGATTATCAATATATATTAGGTACTTCCATATATTTTACTTAATCTAATATGATTATAGGGCATAACTTTGTTCCCCATCACTAAGTTATATCATGGCATATATATTTCCCTTCACTGTCTCAACATGATGATATTTTTCTATAACAACATACATGTATTTAAAAACAATTGTTAAATATTCTAACCTCAGCCATATTTCTTGACAAAATGTGATTGACACAACACTTTATTTTTAAATGAGTAATTATAGGAACATGTACCAATCACTCACCTAAAATGGGGTATATATCTAGATATTATACTACCAATATAATATTTTAAGTATAACCAAAATATTTCAAGTCAAACCAAAATATTCATCTATGTCCTTAATAAATAAGTGGACTTTAGTTTCCAGAGCATAATCTAAAAGTTATTAAAGGTTATAGAGTTCCCTCATAGACTCATTAGTTTGTGAGAAAACCTAATAATATTTATTTTATAGTTTCAAGAATTTCAAGAGTGACAACATGGTCATGTATCTCTAGGTGTATTTATTCATATGATCATTTTTCATTTTTTATATTCATACCAAAATATTGAGATATTGACTACTTGCATTCATTTTTTTATAGGTACCCTAGGGTTTTATCAACACATGTGATTGGATCCTATCCTAATCATCCATATTATTCACCCTTTCTTCCCTAAGGTAAGTATAAATAAATGCTTCAATTTTTATTGGTGAGTGCAAGGTAATTGTTGGCAACTTGAAACATGCACCCATGCTTGAATATCTCTTGTGTGTGCTAACACGTGACACTTTCGTGCCCAACACATTTGAATTTCATTTTGTAGAGAAACTTGATGTCTCTATGCAACAATGAGATCATCCCCTAAGGTGTGGGACTCTTTCACTCCCTGGGAGGAACTTTTGGAGTAGGTCGACTTCCTTCTATTTTATGTACTCCCAGTTTAGGACCAGTGCATAGACCTACAATGATTAAAATGAAATATAAAATTATCAATAAATCACTAAATCTAAACTTGAGAAGGATAAAAGGGAGGTAAAAGGTAATAAGTTGATGTAAAGTAAAAGGCGATGCACCAAGAATAGAGTGAACACTTCCACTACCTTGATGAACACACTATAAATCGTTAAGAATGAGAACTACATCATAGATACTCTATATGTATAAGTATTTTATATGGATGCCTGAGAACATAGCACAACACTAAGAGGGATAATACTATCCATAGTTAGAGCCTATGTAGACTCGAGTGCACACATAATACTGCCTGTAAATGAGTTTATAGATTTGCACATAGGTGTTGGGAATGGACAATAATGAAAAGGGATGAAAATTATCCATAGATAAAGATCAACAAACATAAACCACACGTAAGATGAAATAAGAATTAAGGGAGGTGAAATCAATTCTCATTAAAGTATAAGGTTCAACCAATAGAAGTGTTCTTGGAGGGAATATTTTAGTAGCATGAGGTTGCCTAGAAATGTTGACTCATTTACAATGAAAATATAGGAGTTTATAAAGCTAACAAGATTTTTGTACAATAAATATTCACTTGGAGGTGGCTAGGGGATTTGAATTTGAAGGTGTCTCTTAAGGCTCTAAGTAAATTGGGAAGACAAATCACCATGAAATAGTCATTACAAACTGTGCTCATTAAATTTGAGCTGACAATCTAAATCTAAAAGTAGTTAGAAGAATCTAAATGAATCCTCACATGTACCAGAAATTAGAAGGCATATAGGTTATAAAATGAGGTGTGTGGCCATACTCTAATGCCTAATAACCACTTTTACATTTAGCCATCCTGACAACTTCATTCATCACTTAATTTCTCAACTACCACCCATACTCTACCTACCATTTATTACTCATTTGAATTCTCCTACTGATGTGAAAGCTATGCAAGTTCTTCCTTAAATTATATCAAGTTGCCCTATGAATGTGATAGAGATATGTACTCTATGCCCTTAGGAATCCTTGTGTACTTGAACTTGGCTTGGTCTAGCATAGGATACACATTGAGAGTTTCCATGGAGGAAATCACTCACCTATTGTAACTCTTGTGGTTTAGCCAATCCTTTACTTTTTGACTTAGGTGTAGATTCATGCCCACCCAACACATTTATATATGCAAGTTTTGATTCTATGAACTTATCCCCTTTTGATTGATCTCACAGTCTACTTTTCCATTTTGGATCTTTACTAATCTCCATAGAAGGTAGTGTGCAACCTAGGTCATGGTCTATGAATGATGGGATCTCAGGTACTAATTTGTACAATCAGGTATGGGACTCCATCATTTGAGTGTGAGAATATTTATTAAGGAGAGTGCATAAGAAAATTGAAATCTAGGCATGCATTTATAATTTGAATTTACATCCCATGCATCTTTTCTCTTTTGCCACATGAATTTTAGGGGATCATGCATAGGTTAACCTATGCATACTCATAATTCTATGGTTTCTATAAGATATGGAACTATTTTCATGGATTGCATAACTCAACTTGGTACACATGTGTAGCATGAGTGCTTGGTTGGGGTGAGGTCCTCTTGCATAGTGTCTAGTGAGCTTTGTGTGGGGGTGATATGGAGGGTCAATATTTATGGCAACCTTTGTGCGTTGATTGCCTAATAAGTGGGGATCTAGTAGCCCTAAATCAATCCATTAGGCATGGGGTCATTTTAAGCTATTTATCCTTTATCTTTTGATTATATTGGTCATGAAATCTTCTAGCCTTAGAATAAGTTACCTCCCCCATGAAAACAATAAAATAAAAGACCTACACCTAATGGTGTTTAGAGGAAATAAGATCTAAGATAAGGAAAACACTACACAATAGTGCTTGGTGGAAGTAAAAACTATCCTAAAATAATGTGCACAAGGCACATAAGAAATTTAAAATGTCTAATATGTTATTTACAAAGTATGCATTATCAATGGAGGTAGTGTTTGATATGAATCCCATTAACTAGGATGGGTAACTCTTCACCATTTGACTTTACAAGTTGGAATGCATTGGCTAGCTTGTAACTAATTATGTTATATGGACCACTCCATATAGCATCAAAATTTGTTACCTTCTATCCTTTTCTCTGTTAGCATCCCATTTGAATAACTTATCTCCCTCCTAGAAACTTTTGTTAGTGACCTTTTTATCAAAGGTCCTCTTCATCCAGGCTTGATGAAACTCCATAGTGTGTACAACTCGCACTCTAGTTTCTTCAAGATCTATTAGCTTGACTAACCTCACTATGAAGGGATAACTCTCTGATGGTACTAACTAATGGTGAAGTTCTAATGAAGGTAACTCAAGGGATGCAAGAAATTTAGCTTCCTTTTCATAGACTAATATGAAGAGTTAATTTCCCAACACTCTTTTAGGCATGATTCGGTCAGCCCAAAGGGCTCTCTTGAGCTTTATGTGCCAGGATCACTAATTCTCCTCCATGGTCCTTATTATAATTCAAATCAAATTTTTATTTGTAGACTCAGCTAGACCATTACCTTGAGGGTAATAGTTAGAAGATGTGCTCAGGTACATGTTGTGCTTGATGGCCCACTCATTGATCCTAGTTTGAAGGAAGGTTAATGCATTATCAAAGATGATGGTGGTTAGAATAATAAATCTCATTACAATGCTCTCTTAGAATTCTAAAATTTATGGTTTAGTAGCCTCCTTAAGCACTATTTCCTCCATCCACCTTGTAAATTAATCAGTTACATTAAGGATCCATTTATGCCCAATGCTTGATGGTAGATTGATCATGCCAATGAAGTTTAGGCCCATTGTGCAAAAGGTTGGTCAGATTATATTGGGCACAGTGGTAAAGATACCATCTTCTCATTGCCTAAGAAGGCACATTTATTACAATTTTTCACTCATAAAGGCATATATTTGAATAGAGTCAGCCAATAATATCCATGTTGCATGATTTTTACCATGGTATCTTGGGTGAATAATGGCCTTCTGATAGCCCATCTTAGAACTCTTGAAGAATTAAGTTCACGTAGTCTTGCTCTATGCACCTCAAGAGGAATCTATTGAGGTCCCTTCAAAATAGTGTGCCATCAATAAGTACATAAGGAATGGAATGTAACCTAAAGTGTCTACACTAAAATTTACTTAGGCCAAGGGGATATGTGCCATTCTAAAGGAAGGTCCTCATATTTTTGGTCTAGCTTGCTAGGGAAACTTCTTGATCTATTGAATCTTCTTCATATTGTGTAAGGACTGCACTATTCTCATTTTTCACACTTTATACCAATTGCTCACATATACCTTTTCCTCACACTATCTTGGTGACTTATATGTACACATCATATTCCATCACCTTCATGATATAGCTAGCCCTTTTCTCGTTAATGTCCTTACTAAGCAAAAAAAAATTAATACTTGTGTGGGCAACCATGAGCTATATCTTGTTATTAGATATTTTATGTCTAAATTTTTGAGTTCCCTTATGACCATGAGGGCATTGTTTTCCACAAATATATATCGAAGCTCATAATCCTTGAGTGCCTAGATAAATAAAGTGATAAGCTACTCCATCTGATCATTATTTTTTTGTGTAAGAATAGTTGAGATGCCTTCAACTCCACCAAATGCATAAAGGGTAAAATCCTTATTGTAATATAGGTTGATCAAAGTGGGATATTGCATGATGGCAAGCTTAATGGCCTCAAAGCCACTTTTCCCTTCATGGGTCTAGCTAAATGCGGTGCCCTTCTTGAGCATTGTTGTGAGTGGCTCGGCTAGAGTATAAAAATTAGGCACAAATCTTGTGACAAAATTTATCCTTCCCAAGAATATATAGAGACTCCTCTTGTGACTTGGGAGAGGGAGGGACATAATAGCTTTGACTCATTTTGAATCAATTGCAAGTCCATATTTATAAACAATGTACCCAAGTAGAGAGCCCTCATGAATAATGAATATGCACTTGTTTGGGTTCATAGAGATTATAAACTCCTAGCACCTTTCAAAGACTCATTCCAAATGGCCTAAGAGATCCTCTACATGCTTAGAAAATATAATTATATCATTGAGGTAGACCAAGATTATTTTTTATGAATCCATTGAACACCATATCCATGTCCCTTTGGAAGGTCACCCCTACATTTATCAACCTAAAAGCATCTTCTGATATGTGAAGGTACCCCACTTAGTAGTGAATGTCATTTTGTAGTGATTACACTCTTGTAGAAGAACCTGGTGATAACTTGAATAACTATCTATTAACAAAAAGCTTTCCACACCTACAACTATTTTTAGAATTTATTCCATTGGTAGGAGGGGGTAGTGATATTTAAAGGA
Organism: Torreya grandis; assembly: GCA_037957365.1. Taxonomy (NCBI): domain Eukaryota; kingdom Viridiplantae; phylum Streptophyta; class Pinopsida; order Cupressales; family Taxaceae; genus Torreya; species Torreya grandis. The sequence continues at coordinate 2,212,778 of JARHVA010002512.1, read as the reverse complement.
GGATTTTTTGAGGTCCCTAAAGTCTACTCACAAGCACATTTTTCTATTCTTCTTACGTACTAATACTAAATTGGCCACCCATGAGGAATATTTTACTGGAATTATTATGTTAGCCTCAATGATTTTTGAGAGTGATCCTTCCTCATTAAGGGATCAAGATTGAGGTTAAATAGCCTCTACTTTTATCTGATTAGATTCATGTTGGGTTCAAATTCAATAGTGTGTTCAACTAAGCCTAGATCAAAACCCCTAAGGTATTCAAATCTCCATATGAACATATCATCATACCTCTTGCTCAGTTTGACTAACCTTTCAATTTTGGATGGGGAGCATACCCTTTTAGCATTTAAGAACTTGCCATCAGAGATGATTACTTACACAAATGCATCCTCTTTGATGGTCATGTTATTCCATTCAACTTTTATCTAATCCTTGGATTTTAAAATGGTTTCCAACATGACCAACCCCTTCAGAAATTTATCCCTCTTTAGTTGAATACTCTGCTCCTCATTTTGGGATTAAATCTACAATTGCTTCCTGGTATTGAACTCTACTTTATCCTAAAATAAGTTGATGATTTTTTCATCATTATTGAACACTTGCTAATTATTTTCATTACTAGGATCATTGGTTTGACTATGATTCTCACTAATTACTCAGACTCCTTCATTACCTTATATGGGACATCATAATTCACAAATACAATTATGAGCCTATCAATGTCAACATTTTTCACTCTTGGTATGGAATAAATGTTGAAAACATCTAACCCTTTGATCATGTCAAAAAAACTATGTTTGTAAGCTTTTATTAAGTTGTTCTTAGACATGTTCTACACTTAGACCTAGTTCACAACAAGTTTTATATCACCAAATACTTTCAACATTTTGATCCAAAGACATTATTTGTGTGGCTAGTATACAACTTATATGCATGGAAATAACTTTCCTTCTAAGGGAAGACTAACACAATGTCAACCCCAATGCCATTTTTACTTTGGGAGCCATCGAAGCATAGCTTCCATATACCTTTTAGGTCCTCTTACAACTTTACAAGGTTAGGTAGCATAGGGTCCTCCTAAAAAATGTAGTAGGTGCCTAGTCATATATCTTCTACATGGTCATATGGGTTGCACTCATAATGCTCACATGCCCATTCATCAAGTAAGTCATATAGGAGCTCCTCTAAGAGTGTGGTGATGTCATGGAGGATTGAATTCTCCTACTAATCAAGCATTGTGTAGTTTACCTCTACTAAGTTTGGGAAGTATGGTTTCACATGACTTTTAAAGACAATCTCAACCTTTATGGTCACCTTGGTTTTGGCTTAATGTTACCATGTAATTAATCCTTTGGTTGACACAAGATTGTAGAGATGGATGACATAGGCTATGTAAATTATTTAAAGCATCCTACAAGTTCTTTTGTGAAGGAATAGTAAGAGTGTCCCACATGGCTACATTAAGGCTCATCTTTTTCATCTGATAGACTATGTTGAAGTGAATTTGGGTTTTATAGATGTGTTTTTAGAACATTATCCTCTTCTTTCATTATGCACTAGTTTAGGGTTGATTTTATTTCTATGCATCATATGCCATGTACACTAAAGTTTACACAGGTGTTTCATCTTGGGCTTCTACATGTGAGACTTAGGGCACAAAAATTGAGGGAGTTGAGGTAGGTGGTGCCTTCCCTATTTATCTCTTAGTTAAATCTCATATTAAAAGTAACTAGGCTATTTTTTATGCCTAGTATACCACTTTGATTTACATAATTAAAGTCACATTCCTACTAGTTTACAAGAGTGGATTCATCTTGTCCCAACACTTACACTTAAACCTCTCCTCATTATAAAACTACATCATTTGGTTACATCTAAGGATGAAACACATTATACACCATTAACATTTGGTTAAAAGCTCCATCTACATATGTGTCCTAGTTGTGTGGTTGATTACATAGGAAGCACCCTTCATATTCTTGTGCAAGGTTATTCTATATAGGAATGAGGGCTCTAGATGCGATAATAGTGTTGAAGTTATGAGCATAAGGTGGTCTATTATATGTGAGCTGACTCTATCTTGTACACCACCTTGATAGGGGGCGTGCTTGGTTGATATGATTGATTTTAAGTTGATAAGGTTTGGAATGTTTCACTTGCTACCTTTTATGACTTGACTAAAATTGAAGAATGACTTGACTATAGCCTCTACCTTTTATGACTTGACTAAAATTGAAGAATGACTTGACATATTGAGCTAGAGCCAAAGGACTACCTCTATTAAAGGGTACAAATAATTGATTTCTTAGAATGGACATGAAGGGGATAGGAAATAATCCTCTTCTAGGTTGAGGAAATCTACCAAAAATATGGGTATACTGAGTCCTAGAGGATGCCTTCCTTAAATCCCTATCTCTCTTGACTTGAGATAGGAATGTTCTAACTCTTTTACTTCTAGAGGATGAAAGAAGCTCAATAAAGTGAGAATTAATACCTCTAAAGATGATCTCATTTATATTGGCATATAGATGAAATGGTGATCCTCAAAAACTATAAATGCTTAGAGCCTCTAGGTTCTCTAATTGAGTATTTGCAACATTATTAACTAAGGATAATCCCAATCCCTCAACTTTCTTTAAAATGGTCCCATTATAAATGCTAGGAACTATTGGTTCTTCAAAACATACAGCCATGCTTGAATAAATCTCATGCATGTTGATGCACAAAAATTTTGTCCTTTGATTTGTGTACCTTAGAATAACTCGATGCCTTAATCCAATAGTGGGATCCTTACTCAAGGTACTAGACTTTTACATTCCTTGGGATGAACGTTTAGAGTAAGTTGGTTTCCTTCTATTCTGAGTGCACCTAATTTAAGACCAGTGTATAGACTTATAAAGAGAAGAATGAAATCTATGATTATTGTTAACCCTAAACTTGACAAAGAGAAAAGGTAAGGAAAATGTAAGAGGTTGCTAGAAAGTAAAAGGTGATACACCAAGAATAGAGGAAACACTTCCACTACCTTCACAAACACACTAACAATCACTAAGAATGAGACAGTATTGTTGTTCCCAAAAAATTTCACTCATTTTGGGACAACATATGAACTATTTTGGGCCTTGCAAAACCAAATTTGTCTCTTCCCTTTTCAAAATTGTCTTGAGCATTCAAATTCCTTATTTTTTAAGCTTTTCAAAATTTGATGAACTCATTTCTACAGACTCTACAGGTTGGTTTCTATGAACTCTGCAGGAAAGAAACAAGTTCAATGAGTTCATAGGCTTTCATGGGTAAATTCTCTCTAAGGGACAAGTTTCTAGCACTTTGGCAATTTTTGGATTAGTTCAGTGAATTAATGGGTTCAACAGTTCCAAGGTTCAACACGTGGGTTTTTCATCTTGTGTGTTTTTTCTAGTATCAAAGCCGAGTGGAAACAACCAAGTGTCATTTTCTGGGACACTTTATAGTTTATTTTCAAGAAGTAGTGGAAGATGTCACGTGTTCCTTGTAAAGCTTGTCGAAAGTCTCCAAGTGTCAAATTTTGCAGTTCCTTCTTTTCATTTCGCTATATCAAGTAAAGACTATGGTGAGCCTCAGGTAAATCACAAAAACAAGTGGAGCACACCAAGTGTCTACATCCACGTAAATCCAAATGAGTCTCAAATTTTTATATACTATTTCTAAAAACTTAGTGGAAGCTGCCATGTGTCATCTTTCATATGACTCTCAAAAGGTACCTAAAAGCTTCACAGAACATGCCACGTGGCTTGTTAAAACTCAATGGAAGCCACCACATGTCTACGTCTACATTTCAAGCTTCAAATCTTATTTCAATAAGTCTCTCTCAGAGTCCCACAAAGGGTGACAAGTGGCAACTATGGAAGGTTTCAATATGTTTTTCTAAGAGTAACAGAATGTGCCACGTGTCCCTTGCAAAGCTCTGTGGAAGCTAAAAAATGTCAACATCCATAGCTTCTTCCTTTTGTGATGTAAGGACTATAGTGGGCTCTAGGTGAGTTTCTATAAGTCAAGCAAAAGCTACTAGGTGTCATCTATTGAGACACATTATGATTTGTTTCTCAAAGAAGTAGAACTTGCCACATGTCCCTTGTAAACTAAGTGGATCATGCTAAGTGTCAACGTCTACATGAATCCAAGTAAGTCCTAATGTTTCTATATTATTTCTAAAATCTCAATAGAAGCTGCCAAGTGTCATCTTTTTTAGGACTCTCACAAGGTGTCTAAGGTTGCTATAAGTCAAGCAGATGCTACCACGTGTCCCCTGTAAACTAAGTGGAACATGCCACGTGTCACTTGTTGAGATCAGTAGAAAGCAGCCAGATCAAGTGGGAAAGATGTGAAGGAATTGCTAAGGAGGATGACAGGCCTGTAGACATCAAATTTAAGATGACCAACTAGCTATTAGCTTTCAAATGATGATGGACCCACAAACATTAAATTTGTGGCAATAAAGTTTTTGTTGATCTTTGTAGGCTTAAACATAGACCCGAATGCATTCAAAGGCCTTAAGGCCAAGGCTGAGAGGAAGAACCAAAGGAACCAGAAAGGTGAAAAGATAGCTTGAGGGCTCAAATTGTAGAAAGAAAGGGGGAAGACTAAAAATATCTATGCAATAGTTATTTCAGTAGGTGGAATAGTCTGCAAGGTGGATTTTTGAGCCCTTAAACATTGAAGACATGGCCTATTTGTCCCCTGGGAGTAAAGGCAAAGTGGATAGTTGCATAGATATCAAATGACAGACTAGATGACTTAGGCCTAGGGGAAGACATTTGAGATGAATCAACATGCCACAGTTAAGGTGGCCATCCTGCTCTAGCATGGCCCTCTTTCACAAAATTGGAAATGCATCCAAGGCATTGAATGCAGCATCGGCTACTCCATGGAACAAAGTGCCAAGCCTTCCTTGGCCTCTATATATTGGAATCTCTTTGTTTATTTTAAGGGAGATATCTTTATTATTAGAAGCAAAACTCTACCCAAATTGAAAGGCATTACTGAGACTTTGAGCTTAGATTGTTCATCATATTTCTTTGTCTGAATCAGAAAGCAAGTTACTTTCAAAATTTGTGCTGTTATAGCTTATATCATTCTAGGAGATTGTTCTTATGTCTATTTCCTGAGTGTATTCTTGTTTATTCAATTAACAAGTAGAGCTAGTGGAAGTGATAAGGAAGATGTCTTGAAGCCAGTTACTTTCAGACTTTGTGCTATCATAGTTGTCTTCAATGTGTGTTTTCTTTCTGTTCTTGTGTAAAGGATCTTGGGATGACTTTGTGCCCTCATTATCCTTCATATTCTATTTCTATGTAAAGGACCTTGGGATGACTTTGTGCCCCCATTATCCTTCATATCTCACTCTTGGGTAGTCGAGGTGGAGACTTTATGCTGCATCTTAGTCTGCTGGTTACTACACCCTTGGTTACCAATTACTTATCCTACCTGAAAGAACTCCTATTGTTCCCTGTAAGAACACTTCTAAAAGAAGAGAAGTGCCTTCAATGTTTTCACTAGGATTTTCTCCTTTGTTTGTGAACATCATCTTTGAAAGAAGAGAGATGGATGGTGTATCCTACCCCTGAGTGTTATTTTATACATATATATATAGTATATAACCTCCTCATACTTATAGGGAACCTCCCCTTGATGACATGAGAGATTTGTCTCCTATTGATGTAGTAAACCTGCACACCTGGCTGACCAATCTCCCTATGATGTGGTTGAAGAGACCTACTTTTCTCAATCAGACAGCTGGTTGACAAAATATTCACCCAACAATTTTTGGTGACTCTGCTAGGGACACAGTAATTTTTTACAATTTGAAGCCTCAAGCTTCAGATTGAAACATCACCTATGTCCATTATCATTATAACCTTATCCATTTTTTTCATTAGGGATTCAAACAATAATTTCTTATCCTTATCCATTACATATTCTGGCAAATCCATTCTGTGTCTTGCCCATTATCATTATAGCCTTACCATCTTCCTCCATCTCCATTATATTATCTAGTCTTCAAAACCAGAGCCACTAAGGAAGAGCGCATAGTTTGAAGCCTCAATCTTTAAGCTAAAGTAGGGCTAGTTCTTTCCCATTTTTGTTCTACAATCTGTCAACTCCATGCTATACCAGGAGCCAGAGAGCTCAAGGTGTTGTTGATCCTATTTTTGAGTTGGTGTAGCAGGGTAATTTCAACTTGTTCCCTCCCCAACTTCAAGTTCAAAGATCTAGGAGTGTTCCTCCTACCCATACCAAGACACCAATATAAGGTAGAGTTTCCTTTTCTACTATCAGTAGAGCTTTGCCTATCCACACACTGTCCATAGTTGTTATCCCTCTTTTTCATAATCCCATCATGTAGTTCAAGGCCCCTAGGGTAACTCTTTTGACCCACTTAACCTTACTCCACCCCTACATGAACTTCCACGTAGCTCAAGAAAGAACTTCCCCAAATTTTTTGGTGATGGGAGAGTTCACCTTGATGAACACATTGCAGCCTTTAGCATAGCCTATGGGGTGATAGGCATGGAATATAAGGACGTAACAGTCAAGCTGTTTGTAGAAACACTATAAGGTGCTATTTTAGACTGGTTTTACCATCTGCAAGCTTGATCAGTCACTGACTGGGATACACTCAAAGCCAATCTTGAAGCCAAGTTCAAGCCTACAAAAGATGCACATGCCTTGTTGGCCCAGCTCACATAGATGAAGGAACCTCATGAACTGATGAGGGATTTCATAGCAAATTTTGACAAGCTGAGTAACTGGATTCCTACCATTGCTCAGCCAACACTTGAAAACCTCAAATGCTTCTTCATCAACTCACAACTGCCTAAAGTGAGTTTTTTGTTGAGATGTGCTAGCCACATAGACCTTGTTGCTACTCAGGACTTGGATACTAAGGTAGAAGATGACCTTATCTTGTCAAGAAAGATAAGGAGAGACCCTAATAAAGGTAAATCCTCTTCATCTTCTAAATACCCATCTACAGGCACCATGGATTAAATGGTGCAAAGCTAGTAAATGAACTGATAGCCTTGAAAAGGCAAATGGCCCAAGGTATGTCTGCTCCTCCTAATTAGGATATGCCAAGGAGGACATTTTAGAATCATCCATATTAAGGCAATGCTACCAGGGATCAAGGGTAGCCAAATCATCTTCCTCCCCCATAAAGGAACCTTGCCCTTGAAGCACCTCTAACCAACTCAACAGTTGGATATTTGGAAATAGAATGTGATTTCTCTTTCCAACCTAAGTTTGATCAAGAAAATGACACTGATCTCTTCACAAAATATCAAGAAGAGTCAGTTGGTGACTCCCACATTGGTTTCCTAAATTACTAGGATGAACCTAGAAGTAAAGGTGAATAAGCTGAGGGATCATATACGACATTTACCTAGTCCAAAAATCAATTAGCCCAGCAAGTTGATAAATAAAGAACAGAGGAGTGAGCTCAAAATGTAATTTCAATTGCCAAATGAGGAACTTATCTACCTTTCCAGCCAAAGGACCCAATGGTTGCTAAAAAAGTAAGTACCCCAAACATTTTTGCACCTTCAACTTCAACTTTGTAGGTCAATCCTCCCCCCTAAAAACCAAAAGGATGAACTCCCATCATCTCTTCTTAGTCCATTTCAGTCATTTGACATAATTGACCATGTCAAGAAAACCAAAATCCAAATGACTAAATTTGAATTCCTACAAGCCAATCCTGAGCAGTTGGATAGGTTGGTAGAGTGTGTAAAGAATACAGCCATCCCTACAGGACAAGAAGCTAAGAAAGTAACTCATGATCCCCCAAGGAACATGCCCATCCCAAACAATCTTGTCATCACTCCTCTTACTACCCCTAGGAAAATAGAGCCTTTATATGTTTCCCTGTTGATAAATGGTCACAAGCTGAGCAACTGCATCATTGATTTTGCTTCAAACAATGTCATGCCTACCAAAGTGGTAGAATCTCTTGGTCTCACACTGAATAAAACATTTGGTAGATGCTTCTCCATGGAGAACAAATAAGTACCACTATTGAGACAAATCAAAGATGCCCAATTTGCATTTGTGACATTTCTAGATAAGAGAATTAAAATGATAGTTCTGGTGGCTGACGTCCCAACATCTTATGACATTTTGCTTGGATGAAATTTTTGCAAGGATGTGGGATGAAACTAAGAATGGACCTATCTAAGGCAAGTATCTCTGTCAAAGGTGTAATGAAGAGGCTACTCCCTAAAAAAGAAGCAAAATATGTTCTCACTCAGACATCAGCACCCGAAGCTCAAATTCTATTTGAGTCTTCCGGCAGGGGTAATTATTTTTTGTCCATAGAGGGTGTTCATGTTTCTATAGATAAAAGTATTATAGGTGGAAATCTAAAAATTGATTCAAACAAAACATTAGAAGAATTAGTAGGGCACAATATAGATGAAAAAGCATCTTCCACTTCCAATGAAGATAAATTTGATAGAAGATCAATTTTTGATGATGTTTGGATCCTAGAATTTGATGGTAGAAATTCTTCTATTAGTGCTAAAGCTGGAATGGTGCTGATATCTCCTCAAGGAGATATTTTCCCTTCATGCAAGTTGTAGTTCAGCAACACCAACAACATAGTTGAATGTGAATCTCTGTTGCTCGGATTGAAGGCTACTCAGGATGAAGATATCAAACTCCTTCATGCTAAAGGAGATGTTGAACTGATGGTTTGTTAGGAGTTTGATGCTAACAATCAAAACATGTGATAGACTAAACCAACTAAACAACAAGCTATGGTAGTGGACCATATTGTTGTACTCCAAAGTCAGCAAAAGGAACTCTTCACTAAGAGAGCAAGGAGTTATGAGTTTCAGATTGAAGACCACGTCTTGCCATGGAGCAAGAAGAGAAAGCCAAAAGGAGTGCACATAAAATGTGATTCTTGGTGGAGAGTTTCATTCACCCATCACCAATTTTGGGGACAAGATGGTTTCTTATTGATTTATTAGGATGAAATTCCATCTTCATTGTCTCATAATGGGCAGCATCTGAATCACTTCAATTCTTGAAGTATTAGATGAGTTCACCTATACATATGTATATTTGTATAGTCTTTTGTTCTATTTTGTGCTTTTCATTTTCATTTTCATTTTTGGTGCCTTTCTTTTTTTGGTAGCATGACTCAATAGCCCAATGGCATACTTGAAGGCACTAGAGATTTTAGTTTCTACTCTCCTTAGTTGTTCTAAGTTTTCAACTGAAGGAAGTTCCCCAACTGGAGCCAACTATTGTTCCCAAAATTTGTCACTCATTTTAGGACAACATATGAACTATTTTGGGCCCTACAAGACCAAATTTGTCTCTTCCCTTTTCAAAATTTGTCTCGAGCATTCAAATTCCTCATTTTTCAAGCTTCTTAGAATTCTACGAACTCATTTCTACAGACTCTACAGGTTGGTTTCTATGAACTCTAGAGGAAAGAAACAAGTTCAATGAGTTCATAGGATTTCATAGGTAAATTCTCTCCAAGGGGCATGTTTCTAGCAGTTAGGCACATTCTAGATTGGTTCAATCAAATGAAAGCTGCCAAGTGTCATCTACCGAGACACTTTATAGTTTATTTTCAAGAAGTAGTGAAAGATACCACGTGTCCCTTGTAAAGCTTGTCAGAAGCCTCCAAGTGTCTAATTTTTTAGTTCCTTCTTTTTGTTTAGCTATATCGAGTAAAGACTGTGGTGAGCCCCAGGTAAGTCATGAAAACAAGTGTAACATGCCAAGTGTCTACATCTACGTAAATCCAAATGAGTCCTGAATGTTTTTACATTGTTTCTAAAAACTTAGCAGAAGCCACCATGTGTCATCTTCTGTAAGACTCTTAAAAGGTACCTAAAAGCTTCACAGAACATGCCATGTGTCTCATTAAAACTCAACAGAAGCAGCCATGTGTCTGTGTCCACATTTCAAGCTTTAAAGCTTCTTTCAATAAGTCTCTCTCAAAGTCCCATGGAGGGTGACAAGTGGCAACTACAAAAGGTTTCAATATGTTTTTCTAAGAGCAGAAAAATGTGCCATGTGTCCCTTACAAAGCTCTATAGAAGTCGTCAAATGTCAACATCCGTAGCTTCTTCCTTTTGTGATGTAAGGACTATAGTGGGCTCTAGGTGAGTTGTTATAAGTCAATCAGAAGTCGCCAGGTGTCATTTATCAAGACACATTATGATTTGTTTCTCAAAGAAGTAGAATTTGCCACATGTCCCCTGTAAACTAAGCGGATCATGCCAAGTGTCAACATCTGCATGAATCCAAGTAAGTCCTAATGTTTCTATATTATTTATAAAAGCTCAGTAGAAGCTACTAGGTGTCATCTTCTGCAAGACTCTCACAAGGTATCTAAAGTTGCTATAAGTCAAGTGGATGCTACCACGTGTCCCTTGTAAACTAAGCGGAACACGCCATGTGTCACTTGTTGAGATCAGTAGAAAGTAGCCAAAGCAAGTGAAAAAGATGTGAAGGAATTGCTAAGGAGGATGACAAGCCTACAGACATCAAATTTAAGATGACTAACTAGCTGATAGCTTTCAAATGATGATGGACTCGTAGATGTCAAATTTGTGGCAATAAAGTGTCTGTTGATCTTTGCAAGCTTAAACGTGAACCCGAATGCATTCAAAGGCCTTAAGGCCAAGGATGAGAGGAAGAACCAAAGGAAATATAAAGGGGAAAAGATATATTGAGGTCTCAAATTGTAGTAAAAAAGGGGGAAGACTAGAAATATCTATGCAATAGTTATTTCAATAGGTGGAACAGTCTACAAGGTGGATTCTTAAGCCCTTAAACATTAAAGACACGGCCTGTTTATCCCCTTAGGAGTAAAGGTGAAGTAGATAGCTACACAAATATTAGATGATAGACCAAATGAATTAGGCCCAGGAGAAGACATTTGAGATGAATCAACACACCACAGTTAAGGCAGCTGCCCTGCTCCAACATGGCCCTCTTTAACAAAATTAGAAATGCATTCAAGGCATTGAATGCAGCATGGGCTACTCCATGGAACAAAGTGCTGAGCCTTCTTTGGCCTCTATATATTGTAATATCTTTATTTATTTTAAGGGAGATCTCTTTATTATTAGAAGCAAAACTCTACCCAAATTGAAAGGCATTACTGAGACTTTGAGCTTAGATTGTTCATCATATTTCTTTATCTGATCAGAAAGCAAGTTACTTTTAGACTTTGTGCTATTATAGCTTGTATCATTCTAGGATATTGTTCTTATGTCTATTTCCTAAGTGTATTCTTGTTTATTCAAATTAACAAGTAGATCTAGTGGAAGTGATAAGGAAGATGTCTTGAAGCTAGTTACTTTCAGACTTTGTGCTGTCATAGTTGTCTTCAGTGTGTGTTTTCTTTCTATTCTTGTGTAAAGGATCTTGGGATGACTTTGTGCCCTCATTATCTTTTGTATTTTGTTTCTATGTAAAGGACCTTGGGATGACTTTGTGCCCCCATTGTCCTTCATATCTCACTCTTAGGTAGTCAAGGTGGGGACTTTGTGTTACATCTCAGTTTGCTAGTTACTACACCCTTGGTTACCAGTTACTTATCCTACCTGAAAGACCTCCTGTTGTTCCCTACAAGAACACTTTTGAAAGAAGAGAAGTGCCTTCAGTGTTTTCACCAAGATTTTATCCTTTGTTTGTGAACATCATCTCTAAAAGAAGAGAGATGGATGGTGTATCCTACCCCTGAGTGTTATTTTTTGCATATATATATTAAAGATGGATGGGATCCCAGGTACTAATTTATATGATTAGGTATGGAACTCCATCATTTGAGTGCAAGAGGATTTTTGAAGGAGAGCACACCATAAAAATGAACTTTAGGTACGCATTTGCAATTTGAATTTACATTTCATGCCTCTGTTCTCTTTTACCACATGAAGTTTGGGGGATCTTTTTCAGGTCAACCTATGCATGGGATTATACATGGGATTATGCCTCCTCATACTTATAGGGAACATCCCCTTAATGAGAGGAGAGATTTTTCCCCTATTGATGTAGTAAACCTGCACACCTGGCCAACCAATCTCCCTATGTTGTGGTTGAAGAGACCTATTTTTCTCAATCAGACAATTGATTGACAAAATATTCACCCAAAAAGTATCACACAGACTCTACCATGGATATCCCAATTACATAAGTATTTTTTATGGGTGTACATGAACATAACACAACACTTATAGGGATGAGATTATCCATAGTTAGAGCCTATGTAGAACTGAGTGTGCATAGAATATGATATACAAATGAGTTCTTAATTCTAAATAGAGGTGTTTGGAATGGATAGAAATGAAAAGGGATGAAACTTATCCATAGATAAAGATCAAAAAATGCAAATCACAGACAAAATGTATCAATAATGAAGGGAGGTGAACTTAATTCTCATTAAAGTGTAAGGTTCAACCAACAAAAGTGTTCTTGGAAGGTAGATTTTAGTAGCATGAGGTTTCCTAAAAATATCAACCCATGTACAATGAAAACCTAGGATATTATAGAGATAATAATCCTTTGTACAATAAATCTCCACTTGTGGGTAGATAGTAACTTTGAATTTAAAGGTGGCACTTAGGGCTCTAGGTAAATCAGGAAGACCAAATCACCTTGCAATAGTCATTGTAGACCATGCTCATTAAATTTAGGCTAATAATCTAAATCTGAAAGGAGTTAGAATAATATCCATGAATCCTTATGTGTACCTAAAATTAGAAGGAATCTAGGTTGTTACAGGAGGCATGTGGCCATAATCTAATTCTTGATAACCACTTTTGTATTTAACCATCATAACTACCTTATCCATCATTCAACTTCTCAACTACCACCTATACTCTACCTACCATTTTTTAATCATTTGAATTCTCCTACTAATGTGAGACCTACACAGGTTTTTCCTTAAAATATGTTGAGTCATCTTGTGTAAGTGATGGAGATTTATGATATATGCCCTTGGAAATATTTTTGCACCTAAAATAAGCTTGGTTTGGCATGTGCTATATGTTGAGAGCTTGCATGGAGGGAATCGATCACCTATCATAATTCTTGTGATTTATATAGTCCTCTACTTTATGATTTAAGCATAAATTTTCACCCACCTAAAATATTGCTCTACACAAGTTTTTATTAACTTGTAACTAACCCATTTTGGGTGATCTTGTAGGTCTACTTTTTTATTTTAGAGCTTTATTAATATGCATAGAAGGTAGTGATCCCAGGTACTAATTTATATGATTAGGTATGGAACTCCATCATTTGAGTGCAAGAGGATTTTTGAAGGAGAGCACACCATAAAAATGAACTTTAGGTACGCATTTGCAATTTGAATTTACATTTCATGCCTCTGTTCTCTTTTACCACATGTAGTTTGGGGGATCTTTTTCAGGTCAACTTATGCATACTCATAATTTTATGGTTTACATAGGATATGGAACTATTTTTAGTGTGTAACTCAAATTGGTACATAGACGTAACATGAGTGTTTGGTTGGGGTATGGACCTATTACGTAGTGTCTAGTGAGCTCTACATAGGTAGGGTGACTTATAGGGTCAACAGTAATGAAGGGTCAATTTTTTTTTAGTTGCATGGATAGAATTGAAATAAAATAGTGATTTTTAAAGGAAACAAATATTCCATCAATTTAAATTAGTCTTAGATATTTGAACCTAAGCAGATATCTATCAAGAATGTATATCTATTTTGGATGTGTGTATTGTATTTAGTATAATAAATAATTGGGTAACTATAAATAAATACATTTACATTACATATAATTAGGTATAAATAAATTTTTAGTAAGTATAATTTTACATTTACTTTTAAATTACATTTTATATTCTTATATTTTAAATTTATTTTACTAAATATAAGAAATTTGGTCCACTATGTGTCTTCTGGGATTGGTTTAAAATATCCAAGCGTTAATATTTAGGATAAAATATTTCAAAATCCATTATGGTTAGTTCTTAGTCATTTTCAATATCTTGGTATTGAACCTAAAGTTCTTTGGGTGTACCTTTTACACCTAGTATTTGTTTTGGGTAAACTAATGATCATTTTGTATCTTTTTCAGCCATTCAAATTGATTACTAACATTTTAAAGGATTTCTTGGTGTTCAAATTTAAATTTTATAAGTCTTTCATGGTCTATAGATAGTGAGAGTTGAGAGGATATTGACACACAACTTTACATACACACTAATTAAATACATCTTAATTAAAATTTTGGAGTCTATATATAATGTTAACATGACTTGATTGCCCCAATTTAGGACTTGATAGCATCATTTTTTATTTATCAAAATCATATGTCATTATTTGAGAAATTTTAACTAAATTAAGCCCTAATTGGGTGCAATAAAATAGCTAAAGGTTAACTTGGGGTAAATTAGTTATATTTGAGAATCGTTTGTCATTATTCCATGATTGAATGTCATTATTTCTATAAATATGATTGAGTCATATCCTATTTATGTGTGGTGTGGTAGATGAAGGTAAATTTGTGTAAAATAATTTAGATTTGAGCACCATTTGGTATTATTTGGTGACCACATGTTTTTATTTGAGCTAATTTGAGAAAAATAGGCTATTGTTATGTGTGATCAATTTTATGTAGATATATTTTGGGAAATTATGAATATATTTAGCACCATTTGTCATTATTCCATCATTTGATGTCATTATTTATCACCTTGATTAAAATTGAGTCCTAAATCATATTATGTGGTCACATTCAAGTTCATAGGGCTTGATTAGTCCAAATTATATCTATTATTAAACTACTCAAATAATTGGTTCAATCAAGAACTTAATTAGGGCTAATTGAGCCCCAAATCATATTATCCCTCTATATGTTTGTGATTTGCAGAGGATTCATTGCAAAAAAAAGCACATGGGTGAGCTAAATGTCTCATGGCCATAATAAAACGAAATCTCTCATCAATATTTTTACAAGGAGAGATTAAATGCCTCATTTAGTGCCTTCCCACAAAAACTATGGCTACTCAAAAAAATTTGTGTTGTTTCCCCTTAACATGGTTATATTTATGAATTGTGGTTGTATAATACATGGGATTATGCCACATGGCATGATCCTAAGACTTATATATAATGGGTTTCAAAGCATTCCATGGTATCTACATTCTATGTGGACCCATGGATTTATAAAATCCATTGATGGACTATCATGCATCCACCCTTAAGGAGTTTGTGTCCTCCATGAATAAGATGTTTTTAATGGTATGTGCATGGAGTTGGTGGATAATTTCATGTACATTTATGCTAATGCATACATTTTATGGTCATAACAAGTACACATTATTTGGATATAGGCTCGAAACCACCGAACCTAAACGTGTACGTGTTATAACATGTACCTATTCTATATAGTTAAAGGAATTTGTATGTGTTATAACACATGCATTCCTATCACATTGCATAAAAATATATAAAATATGTATTGGTAGTTATATATGGTCTACTAATAGATGGTTTACTAAAATAAATGTCAAGTATAAGTTTACATTTTTATTTATTTTAGTAAATATAAGAAATTGGGGTCACTCTACATCTAATAGAGTTGGTATCATAATTAAATGCATTATGATGTGGAACATAGTTTTTCAAAATCCATTATAGTTACTACATAGGCATTTTTAGGATCTCAGTATTGAACCTAGGAATTTTAGGGCATCACTCTTACAATTGATGTCCATTTTTGTTAAACATATAGTCATTTTTTATGTTTTTTTGCCTTCTAAAATGTTTTTTGGAATTTTTAGGAGTCCTAGGTTTGTCAAAATTGAAGTTTTAAAACCACTCACTTTGAACTTGATCAAAAGTGTTATGATTGGGGTAGAATAGGTCACATTGATTATCTACACATATCAAATGACCACTTTGTGTTAATTTTTCTTGCTCATCATCCCTCCCTCATTCATAATCACTTCTTACTCATCTCTCATCACCCCAAATCACTCTCTCCTCATTACTAATTTTACCCAATCACTCCTTCATTAACCCTTATCATCTCTAATCAATCCCTCATTAACCCTCACTATCCCTCATTATCCCTAATCACTCCCTCATTAACCCTCACCATCCCTAATCCCTCCCTCATTAACCCTCACCATCCCTCATCATTTGTAATCACTCTCTCATAGTCACTAATCACTCCCTCATTAACTCTTTCCATCCCTCATCATCCCTAATCACTACTTCATTGAATCTCACCATCCTTCATCATCCCTCATCATCCCTAATCATCAATTAATCATCCCTTATCATCCATAATCACTCCCTCATCATCCCTTATCATCTCTAATCACTCCCTTATTTACCATCTCCATTACTTATCATTTATAATATCTCCCTCATCATCCCTAATCACCCCCTCATTAACCCTCACCATCCATAACCATCCCTAATCATTGATTCATTATCTCTCATCATGTCTAATAATTCCTTCCTTATCCTCATCACCCCTAATCACTCCTTAATTAACCTTGACCATCCCTCATCATCCATAATCACTCCCTAGTCCACCCTAATCACTCCCTCATCCTCCTTAATCACTCCTTCATTGACCCTCACCATCCCTCATTATCCTTAATGACTCCCTCATCATCTCTACACAATCCCTCCTTATCCCTCCTCATCCTTAATCACTCCATCCAATACCTTGATGGGTACAATAAATTCTTGTTTATGATGGATTGGATTATTTTTAAATTCCAAAAGTTACTCAAATAAGTCCCAAATAAAATATTCTTTCACTCATCCTCTTTCACTTAAATACAGAGATTAGATATATCATCTAATTGTCTGATGGGATTCAAATATCTATTTAGTGATCCACACCTAGATCATGGAGAGAGTGTGTATCCAGAGCCCTAGACTAGAATAAATAGGAAAGAAATTGAGAAAATGGTGGGATGAAATTATATTACTTACACACACACACACACACACACACACACACACACACACACACACACACACACACACACACACACACACACACACACACACACATATATTGGGATTTGGGCATCTAAAAACCCCAATCCTTGAGTTGAAAATCCAACTTTATATCTATATAGATAGGGGTAATTGGAGACTAGTTGATAATTTCAATCCCAACTCTAGAGTTGATGATATATATAGAGTATACCAGATCGCTAGATAACAGTCACCAATTTAATAGAGTGTGTTCTAGTTTGATAGTTGATAGAGTGTGTTTCCCAACCTAAATTGATCTATACCCAATCCAATATATACACATCTTGATTTATAAAGGGAATGAATGGTATATGCCTTAATCTAGTGTATTGAGGGGGGGAACTTAGATCTTGGGCATGTCCCAATGGGCCCTAAAGGCCAAATTTGGGTCTTCCCATAATTTGAGTATTCCTTGATCCCCAATATAGTATATCAAATAATAGTGTAGGAATGGGGGCCCCACCATAAATATATAGGAGGAACCAATTTGAAGGCCCTACCCTGATCTCAAACTTTCCCTACCCATTAAGGCAATGAAATATTTCCATACCTACTTTATTTATGCCAAGGAGTAACACAAGGGAAGCTTGGATTTTTTATATCTAACTTTGTTTTACCTAATAATAGATGCCCAAATCCAAATTTACATATGTAAGTAATACAATTTCATCCCAATTTTTTCTATATTTTCTACCTATTTATTCTATCTCAAGGATTTGGACACACACCCTCTCCATGGTAAGGGTTATTAAGGTTTAACTATTAAATCTCCAACTCACCCCTAGCAAGTGTTGAGCTCAAGAGGGACCCATAAAAGGTTTGCATACTTGTGCAATGTCAGGTTCTAAGAAAATATTTCATTTAGACATTATTGTATATTCTCACACTTAAAAAAGTCAATATAAGATCACATGTCACTAAGTGTTGATCCACAATCATCATGCCTTCATCAAACCAACATAATACACAAATCAAAGTGCATGAGTCTCCTATAATTCAAGTAGTGAAAAAAAGAATTTCATAGGGAGAAATTCCAAATTAAGAGGAACACTTTCATAATATTTGACCTACTTGCACACTCTTATACAAAGGACTCCTACTTCCATGATTAAGTTTCATGCCAGATTGCAGAGTTCCACATTTTCACTTTCATAATTTATAAGCTCTAATCTAAGTTGCATACCACCTCTTTTGTAAACCAATACAAGTTTTAGATAAAAATCACAGACTTGTAAAGGCCACCAAAGGACATTAAGCACAAATGGGATCAATCCATTGTGTGTTTTTATAATAAAACAACATGCCCTTTCATAAGCTCAGAATTGCATTACACAACTAGCTCTATGCATAATCTTCAGTGTGCACCCTTTGTGTATAATGCACTTAGATATCCATGCATAGCAAAGGGAGAGACTCAGTAAAGAAGAGAGTGAAAATGGGCTATTCTATATATGGTCCTGAGGGGGATGTACGTAGAATCCCCACTACATCTATAAGCTGATGGGGTATAACCTAAAAATACACATGCATAGTTTCACACTAGTGGGCTAGTCCAGGTGGATTACCAGGTGGTAGCCATAAATAAAGGTGGTTGATGATCCCAATTAGACATTAAGGGAACTAAATTCAAGTAGGATTGAATACAAGGGAAACTATTAGATCATGCACATGTCTCCTCTGAATGCAAAAGTGTATCTTCCATACTTGATACACATGTTGACCTCTAAAAGATCCAAGATTAACCTTCTGGCTACTTCCATGATCAAATATTCAAACCTAAATTGAATTAGCATGGCCTGTATTAGTTATTGTGAAGACTTTGTTTCTCTTAATCAGCCTTGGGCTATGGGAATCATTTTTGAATTCAAGTTCCTATCTACAACCTCTAATAGTGAATTGATTATGAAAAGCCTTGCCCAATGCTATATAAACCCTAATCTATATTAGAAAATGGGAGGACATTTCTAGGTATCATAACACTGATGAAATTTTCCATTTAAGATCCCTCTCTTAGTATAAAAAATCTCTACCCATTCGAGTTTATAATATTTCTTTAGACCTTGAGATTAACAAAAACTAATTTACTTTTATTCATGATCTGTGTTCTATGTGCAGTCATGGTTTTTCATCCTTGTCTGTAGATGTTTGTCCCTCTCATTTCCATCCTCCCTTCACACCTTTGTAAAAAGTTGGAACTCTCTATAGGTTGCATTTTATTTATACATAAGTATCCATAGATATTATTCATGGATAGTTTGTCACCCCTCATAATGCTACGTTATGTTCCCTTACCTTCATACAAAACACTTATGTAGTGCACCTAATTTAAAGATTTTGTATCTAGTCTGTTAGTTTTAATATGTCATTAAGTAAGTAAGATGATCACTTTATTATTGGTCCATCACCTTTTACATTCTATCAACCCTATTACCTTTTCTCTCCCTTTTCCCTTTTGTCAAGTTTAGGTTTAACGCTAGTGGTAGATTTCATTTTGTTATTTTTAGGTCTACATGTTGGTCCTAAACTATATGTATTTAGAATAAAAGGAATTTAAACTACTCTAGAGGTTCATCCCAAGGAGAACAAGAGTCCCACACCTTGGGGGATGATCCTATTATTATAATGAGACATTGAATCACTCTCTAGTACATAAGTCTAAGGTGCTAGGTGCAAAAGTGTTATGTGCTAACATGCATAAGATTTTTTCATATATGGGTGCACCTTTTGAGTGATAATAGTTTATGTCACACCTAGTGGGAGCCTTCAGAGATTGAATTAAGAATTTGGTGCAATTCTTAGTTGACAATGTTAAATATACTCTAAAGCACACTTGATGACTCCAAGCATTTTTAGTTCATAACTATTAGTCCCTCATCTATATGCCAATATAATTGAGATCATTTACAAGAGGTGTTGACCTTTATTTCATCGAGTTACCTATACCCTCTATAAGAGGAAGGGTCAGAGCATCCTCATCCCCTATCAGGAGGACTAGAAATACAAAATAACCTTCTCCTATAACTTAGTCTACACCCTTATTTGGTAGATTCCCTATGCACAAAGGAAGACTATTCCCCATCCCATTCATGGATGCTCCTAGAAACCAACCCTTTAATGGTATCCCATTGATCCTTCCTTAGTACAATTATGTTCTCTTTGTTTATCTTAAGATCATCCCCTACTTTACTGGAGAAAGTTCTACTACCCTGACAAAGCACATACAATATATTACAAATATATACTCCATCCATAATGTGACTGAAGACAATATTATAGTGTGACTCCTTGCATCTTATTTGAAAAGGAGGTAACTCTAATAGTACCATAGTTTGTAGCCTATTACTATTTGAAATTGGGATGAATTAGGTGTGGCACTATATAAATAGTTTGAAGAAAAGAGTGACCACCTATAATTAATGGAGCAGTTCACAACAATCAAAAGAGCTCTACATGAGTAGAAGGTCGACTTAAACTTTAGATTCCCAAGGATTTGGGCTCAAACTACTCCTATTAAAACCAAATCTTAACATTGTGTTGTTATTATTATTATTTAGAGCATTGAATAATGATGTGGTTGTAATGATCCGATCTATGGGAGGCATAGTATTACCAGATATATATGAGGTTGTTATGTGTGTAAAAAATTAGAAAGCTATTTGATCCAATTAGGGAAAATTGTGCCTAGACCAATATGCCCTCATATCTCGATCCCTAATTTACAATTTCACCTACCTTGCCCCCCATTCCAACTCTATCCCCCATTCTTGTTGTTATTAGCCCACCAATTTCATCAACTTCTATGCCTTTAAGTGCATTGCAAAAATTCAAGTCTTTATTGAAGAGATTTGGAAATGAGATAGTAGCACTCAAAAGGTAGGAAGTGTAGACACCTAAAATTGACCACTGATAACCTCTAATTAGGGTTTTAACTAATTTATACCAAAATGCATAATTTGGCCTAAAAACACTAAAACACATTAAATGAGTTAAAAATATTATATTCAAATGCTGATTTTAGCTAGAGTATCATTAAATTGAGAAATACAATTTATGGGCCAACTAACTTTGATCAGATCATTTTGAGTCAAAATACCAATTTTGCACTTGGGTGCTTTAGATTGCTCTTTTCTATCAAATCTCTTACACAAGATATGTGACTTTGTTATTTTGTGTTGACAACATCCTAAATGGGATAATGGATCCAATGCATTTGACATCAACTTTGAATTCCAATTGAGTCAAATTTTAGGCCAATAACAAGACATTCTAACTAATTTAAGTAATTTGTGCACAAAGAGCCAAGGTTTGCATCAAAGTGCTTAATCATACTTAAGATATAATTAAACCAAATCATGATCCAAATTAATAATTCCATTGAACTTGTTGAATAATTTATTTTTGGAAATGAATATTGAATATTTGCATCATCAGGTGACATCATTTCTTGGGAAGACATCCCTAGGCTATAAATGCATAAAATATCAAGGATAACCCCTCCCATGCCTCACTAAGACCCTCCATGCCTATTCATTTCCCATATATCCCAAATATTGATGAGCCTATTTATGAATTTTAATTACATAATTAAATTAATCCTTAGCCACACATCTCCATCTTGAGATGGATGATTCAGGTTGATTCTACCCATTTTTGAAAATCTATAAATAGGAGATCTTTCATATTGAATTTTAAGCTTGGATAATAAAAATTTATAATGCTAAATTAATTTCAAAGCTTCATGCAAATTAGTGTTATAATAACCAAATATTAATCCAAGCTAAGTCAATCCAAATCCAAACATGGTGCCAAAGAGAGATGGAGGTAACCACACTTCATTGATGCAGACTTCATAAGCACAAAACTAAGAAAGCCACTGAAAAAAAATTATGGATCATCTAAGGAAGGTGAAGGAAGGTATTTCTTTCATTTTTTAGTTGTGTTTTCCAATTTTTTTTGGTTAACTAAGCTCCCCCTAGTAACTAGGCCTAGAGATGTTATGCTAGTGTGTCTATTTCATTTTGATTTCATTTTGGGACTAACATGATACTAACCATCCTCTCTTGAGTCAAATTCATAGTTCACATAATGGCACACCCATTAGGACAAGATGCATCCCACGTATGAAGGAGAGCATGAGTAAACTTTAATATTTCAATTTGGATGCTTAAAACTCTTTCTAAGTGATTTTCTAATTTAGTTTGGCCAGATTTTTATCTTCATAGGTTTACACAGGTAACCATCGATGATCAAAGGAACCACCAATAGTTTATTAAACCATCGATGGTCATTTTAAACCATTGATGGTGAAATGAAACCATCAACAGTCAGGTATAACTATCAATGGTCACTATGTTTTTATTAAAAACACAAAATTGAGAGCTGATAGGCTATTTTAAAATGCTTGGTTTGGGGTCATATAGACTCCATTTTAAAACCACATGTTTTCTCCTAAATTTTTAGAATTTAATATCATTTTACATTCAAGTTACATATATTTTTCACAAAATTTTGAAAATCTATTTAAATTTTTATAATCTAACACATTTGCTTTTAGGGTGATGCCTTTGGGTAGACAAATAACCACTGACATTATTCCAAACTTAAATTAGCTTCAAAGCTAAAGGACATACTAACTTTTTCATTGTAGGATCAATCTTGAAATTTGTTAATACATGTTTTTTAGACCTTTTTTAAAACTTTAAAATGGGCTAGGAACTTTGTGTTGGGATAAACAACCAGAAGCACACAATTGATTACTAAACCAAGCAACTTAATATGTGGAAATTAACCAGAATACACAAGTAACTAGAACTCAGAAATAACACATGATATGAGAGACAATACACAACTTGTATTAAAACTCTTGAAGAAAAGAATACAATAAAGAAGATGCCACTTCTTCTCCACCACCTCTTCAGAGGCTTCCCACACCTCAAGTGAACAATACTTCTCTCCTCAAAACTCTCTCTCCTAGGTCCCAACACCCAACTCAAACTCTAAGTTGGTGTTCACCTTATACCCATGCTCCACGCACACCACAAGTGCTCCACACACTCCACAAGTACTCCACGTACTCCATGTAGACCTCCCCTGAACCTGCAACAACCTGCACCTCAATAGACCTTACTTATGGAAGGAACTCCCTTGCCTTCCTCTTTGCTCTATCCAAGTACACACCTGTACTCCAAGTAGATCTTGCCTGATTCTGCTCCCTGTTGTGTTGCTATCCTATCTGATCTTACACACCTGCAAATCAACCTAGTTTTGCACACTTGTGAACCTTGACCTTGCACACACATACACCTGCATATCAACGATCTTACTTACCATGCAAATCTCCTATAAAGGCCATGCTCACCTGATGACCAAGATCATACATACGTGAAGAACCCTATTGATTCTCCAATCTAGCACCCACACACCTGGTACTGTGGCACTAGGAAGAACGCACCATTGCTCTACCTCTCTGTGAAGGAGCTATTTGCTCTCTTACTCCCTAGCACTAGTTTCCAATACAACCATGAGTCTATTATATAGATCTCATCCAAACAATAATTAGACATATAATTACAATAATTAGATGCGCAGCTATGAGTCTAAAATTAGCTCTCATCATGCAAACACTTGGTTCGTTAGCTAACTGTCCATAATATACTCACAGTCAAACCACACAGGCGACTGACGTTGTTCCCTATCTACCTGGGGGTGCCGACGCCGACCGATCTCTGATCGATGTCGGTTGCCTTCTTGTCTAATCCTGCTGACGTTGGTTGGCCTGACCGACGCTGGTGTCTGTGACACTCTGCAACTCCTCTGCAACCTCCTCCATGTCTACATCAGTGAAGTTTTTAGCTCCATAACCTAACAATCTCCCACTTGGAGATAAACAGATGCACTATACCTGTACCTATACCCCGTCTAATCTATTTCTTGGTTTGTATCCCTCTTCAAGCTCAATCTTGAAGACAACCCACCACACATCCCGTGGTGTACTTCCTGTCATCCGAGTACCTTGCCACATCCGAACCTATGAACCCATGTAGTGAAGTCCTGACCCTGCATAGCATGAATCCTTGCTACTGTTCCTTCTCAAATACCTGAGAACTCACTTCTCAAAATTGGCTCCTAACTCTCTAACAACTCCCACTACTTGGGAAAACTCAGGTCTATACAAGACCTCATGTGATTTCAAACACTGTACCTATCCAGCCCTTAGTGTGCTCTGGCTCTGCGTCCTAAACCTCACCAACACTTGATTCACATCAGCTCCCACTAGAAACAGAATCAACCTGTGATCTCCATGTCTCCCATGCCAAAGAATTTTGCTGCTCCAAATTCTTTATAGCAAAACGCTGAACTAATCTTACCCTTAACTTAGCAAAACCCTATATGTACAATCCTGCTAGCAAACATACCATCCACATACAACAACAAAATGATGTCATGACTCATCATCTACCTGGTAAGGCAAACCATAGTAGTTACCTGACATTGATTGAAGCTATGCCTTGTCCTTCACCTGTCAAAACCTGTACCACTGTCCTGCAGCTCCTCAAGACCGTATGACCTGGTCTTCCGTCTCACGTATCCATTCTCTCTATTCTTCAACTAAGGTATCCATTCGTCTCTGTGCTTTCTTCCTGCTGGCAACCCTACCAAATCTCTGCTTGGGTTCTACAATCTCTCCATGCCATGCTCCCACTGTTTCCTGGATCCTTCCTGCTCTACAATCAACAACAAGTATAAAGAAGAGGAACAATGAATTTGAGGCTTACTTACGTCTTCAGTCCTCCATATGGGTGTTTGAGACTCCTTGACAGCTTGCTGTCCACCCAAAATCTGTTACAGTGACCGACCTCGGCCACCCCACAGTCTGCATTCGACCAATGTCGGTTCCCATGTGTCTGTCCCTGACTACCAACCCTGCCGACGTCGGTGTCCCTGCTACCGACATCAGTCCTTGTGATCGACGTCGCTCTTACATCCTGTTGATGTTGGTTTTCCTATCGACACCAGTACCTGTGTTTCCTTTAAGTGATGACTTTTTACCTACGAGCTCCTTTGAATCAATCCCCATGTCCAAACTGCCCTGCTCAGAAGTATCCAGCCCCAACCACTGGTCTCTGTCCGCCATCTCCTCAAAGTACACCAAGGCTTTCCAGTTCTTAAGCCTGTCAAATATATCTATCTTCCACTTAAGAACATGCATCTCCTTCCTCCTCATGTGACCAAGCCTATGAAGCCATGTCTCCACAACAAAAGAAGAATTAGTAATATAAACAAGTAGATAAAGAGTACCTATTTTCTTACCACCAGCTAATTCAAGTGCATCCACTGTGAGAGCTCTCGTGCATCTCTCATCACCCAACCTTTCTGAATAAATTAGCCATATCTCCAAACCTGGGACCTGCATGACCTCCTTCAACACCCATGTGTTGGCCGCCTGCAATTTTAGCTTCACTTCCCCTTTGCCAATTCTTTGGCAAGGCTCACCAGCTCCTCTCCCTGGGGCTGCATGGAAAGAGGCAACTGAATCTTTTATCCAAGATTCAACTTTATCCAAGAAACCTTCCAAAGCATCTTGTGCAACAACACCTGCAACATCTGCGTCTTCAGTTCCTTCATGCTGATATGCTACCAACCAACAATATTCTTTTACCAGCTCTTTCTTTCCATATGACCGTTGGTGACCACCTGTGCTTTTCAACTCCTCCATTCTTAGCTTACTTTGATCTGCCATTGCTCTACTCCCACTCGATCAGAAACCCCTGAGAGTGACCTGTAACCAAACACAAAACTTGCTCCCTGCAACCTTAGCTCTGATACCATGTGTTGGGATAAACAACCGGAAGCACATAATTGATTACTAAACCAAGCAACTTAATATGCAGAAATTAACCAGAATACACAAGTAACTAGAACTCAAAAATAACACATGATATGAGAGACAATACACAACTTGTATTAAAACTCTTGAAGAAAAGAATACAATAAAGAAGATGCCACTTCTTCTCCACCACCTCTTCAGAGGCTTCCCACACCTCAAGTGAACAATACTTCTCTCCTCAAAACTCTCTCTCCTAGGTCTCAACACCCAACTCAAACTCTGAGTTGGTGTTCACCTTATACCCATGCTCCACACACACCACAAGTGCTCCACGCACTCCACAAGTACTCCACATACTCCAAGTAGATCTCCCCTGAACCTGCAATAACCTGCACCTCAATAGACCTTACTTATGGAAGGAACTCCCTTGCCTTCCTCTTTGCTCTATCCGAGTACACACCTATACTCCAAGTAGATCCTGCCTGATTCTGCTCCCTATTGTGTTGCTGTCCTGTCTGATCTTGCACACCTGCAAATCAACTTGGTTCTGCACACCTGTGAACCTTGACCTTGCACACACATACACCTGCATATCAATGATCTTACTTACCATGTAGATCTCCTATAAAGGCCATGCTCACCTGATGACCAAGATCATACATACATGAAGAACCCTACTGATTCTCCAATCTAGCACCCACACACCTGGTACTGTGGTACTAGGAGGAACGCACCATTGCTCTACCTCTTTGTGAAGGAGCTATTTGCTCTCTTACTCCCTAGCACTAGTTTCCAATACAACCATGAGTCTATTATATAGATCTCATCCAAACAATAATTAGACATCTAAATACAATAATTAGATTTGTAGCTATGAGTCTAAAATTATCTCTCATCATGCAAACACTTGGTTCGTTAGCTAATTGCCCGTAATATACTCGCAGTCGAACCATACAGGTGACCGACGTCGGTCCCTATCTACCTGGGGGTGCCGACGTCGGCCGATCTCTGACTGACGTCAGTTGCCTTCTTGTATAATCTTGCCGACGTCGATTGGCCTGACCGACGCCGGTGTCTGTGACACTCCGTAACTCCTCTGCAACCTCCTCTATGTCTGCATCAGTGAAGTTTTTAGCTCCACAACTTAACACTTTGTTTTGGTAATTAATGGAAATTTTAGATGCTTAAGTAAATGTCTTGAAAAATTATGCTTTCAAAGTTACAACTTAAGACCAAGGGGTCAAAAAACACCACCTAATCTTTCATTTGGTGCTTAAAATTGAACTCACTTGTCAAATTTTGTCTTTAATAGTTTTTTAAACTTATAATTTGATTGGAAAAAAGAGGGACATTGTGTGCATGCTCTTCCATCCATCCCCTTTAGGGAAATTTTGGAATAAAAAGCATCATCTTTATTGCAAACATGCCTAGTCCAAGGCATAGAAATAATGTCATCTAAAGTACTCCCCAAAAAATTGCAATAGGTTGGGTGATCTTGAAATGACACTAAATTCTTTCTATTAGTCATTTATTTTATTACATCTTGGCTTGTGAGGGGGACTTCATTACCTCCCACAAGTTAGATAGGGAAGCTTTGACTCAGGGTTTCATATCCTAGCACTAACTTCATAACTCCCACTAGGATTGGAGGTTTGAGTGATTAAACCAACTTCTAGTGATTGGAGTTATACATGGGACATATCTGCACTTTGGACATTACACTACACTGAGCAAGCAATAGATGTAGTGGTTATAAAAAAGACTAGACCTTTTTGCGACAAGCCAAGTGCCATGAACACCCAATTATGTGTGTTTCTTTTGCATCATGACATGAAATTCATTGTGTAATTTATCCCTCTATAATGATAAAAAACTAATTAGTTTTAGTCAACCCCATGTTTCCATACCCTTGTTAGGATTTAGATGATTATACTTCATGTATTTTGATCATTTTTGCTTGGTATGTTTTGAGACTAAAACCTAATTATTTGTTTATAACCATGTCAAAATCAATTTTTTTATGTCACTCTTTTATCTAAAGAGGTATTATGCTATCCATTTTACATCACACTTGTGCCTTGAAATTTTTTCTAAACTTATTTGTGTGTGTGTATCATTTGAGTTGTAGAGGGTAGTGTTACGCTACCAAAATCATGTCAAACCATTTTTGCCTTTGATTCTTTGAAACATAACATTGATCACATCATTTGATCATGATTATGATGTTAGGCTACTCAATTTATTTCAAGACTTGTTTACCATTGTATAAAAAACTATTTGTTTTAAACCATGTCACATCAACCATTTAGACTTGTTTATGCATCATCATGTTGTCCACTCTTGTCTAGCTTATTTGATCAAAATGTAGTTTTAAAATTTGAGTTTTCAATTAAACTTATCAAGTTTTGATTCAAATATTGATTGATTTCTATTTAGGCCTCAATTCATGTGGTTGATACATAGATCTTTCTCTTTTGGGTTTCATAAATTTGGTTAATCGATTACCCTAATTTGAAAACTATTGATGGTTTGTTTGTTCAATGCCTATCCTCATCATTGTTTATGCCTTTATTTGGGAGAAAGATCTTTTTTCATTATGGCTTATACCAATTGATCATGCTTATGTTTGATTCCATATGCCAGGTCTATGTCAAAGTTGTTTCCAAACTTGTTAGATTAAATCAAATCACATCATCCTTTGTTTCAAGCCTAGATTTTTACATTGTTTGACCAAAAGTCATAGAACAACCTATTTGAACTTAGATTTTGACTCCAAATTTGGATAAAAGACCTAGCAACTCTTTTCCCTTTCCTAGTTTAGACCTTGTTTGGAACACTTTGACCTAGACCTTTGACATACTAGTTTTTGCTCATACACTTGACATTGTGTGTGTATGAAATTTGATGTTAGACATTTGACATTAAAATTTTTTATGTCAAATCTTAGCGCAAACCATTTTGGAGATACAACTCCATGATCAAATCATTGTTTGGAGATACAACTCCACTTTTGACCAAGTTAGACCAAGTTTGAACCTTTTTTACTTTGGACATTGTCTTTACAAGTTTGTAGAACTTTAAGCCTTTTGTTTTAGAGATTTCATCATTTATGTGGATATGTCTAGTTACACTTATGGTGGAGTCACATACAATCCATGTTATGATAGAATGGCTACACAAATTGACTATAATCAAATGCCTACTTACAATCCAACTTGAGACCTTGATTGGTATGAAGAGGTTTATGAGGAGGAATTTGTTGAAGAGCCAACTACAAATAATGTTGTTTTGGATATAGATCAATACCCTCTTTACAATCATCACTACACATAACATATTCAAGAACTAGATTATGATCCAAATCAAGATTGGGATGATATGGTTTATGAGGAGGATTTAGATGCATTGGCTTGGGTGAGAAACCATAATACACAATGCCCCTTAATCATTCTAGGACCTATTCCTTTGGCTTGTGTGAGCAATCAAGCTCTACACTACCCTATAATTACCATTTTAGGACTTTGTCATTTGGCTGATGTGAGCAATCATGCTCCCTAATGCCCTACCATTATTTAATCATAGGTCATTCCTCATCTAGTACCAATCCCATCAAAACCTTAATCGATCCAATCATTCAAAGACCAAGATGTGTTCAAAACTAGTATTTTTTGACTCACTAGAAACCAAGGCCAAAAAAACCAACCAATCCAAGATGTTTTTGTTGAACCAACCATTTGTGATAAGTCAATATATGATGAATTGCCTATTGATCTTATACCAATTATTGAGGAATCTCACATTGACGAGCTAGTCTTTATTGAGTCACTTCTTAATGATTATAATAACTTTTGGGAAAATCATTACCTTGACCATATGCCTATTTTTTAAGAGTCTCCCCTTCACAATCCATTCTCTAAGGAAATGTCTCTTGACATTTTTCTCATTATATAAGAGTCTCACTTTGACAAACTAGTCTTGCTAGAGCCCACCATGTCATCATAGGCCATCACTTGTATAATACCAAACATTCAACAAGACATCATTGTAATAGAGTATATATAAAATAAGGAATTAGAGTTAGATTCAGGTTCTATTCTTGAACCGACATCAAATTTAGCATCAAAATTAGAATCAACATTAGTCTTACCATTAGATTCAAAGTCCCTTGAGTTAGAATTAGATTTAGATATAGAATATGTTCATGACTATTACAACATTGGTTATACATGCCTTGCAAATCAATTTGAATACATTTATTATCCTTATATATTTTTGGAGGATGAGTACGTTAGCTTTGACATAAGTTCTAGTATATTTTATGAGGATTTGTGTAGCCTCTTCCTATTCCATCACCATTCCACATTCCATTACCACCAACCAACCTATCCATATCGTTGACATTCCATCTCTCACAAGTGCCTATTGGGACCAATAAAATCACACTTTATTGAACTACATCCATGATGACATAACATTTAAAGAAGAGTAAGGAGTCCAAGACCACATTCATGTAGCAGAAAAACACTCTTCTAGTGAGACCTTTTCAAAGGCACTAGGGGATAATCAAAGTTCAAACTTAGCATCTTCTAATGAAACTTTTTTGGAAGTACTAAAAGATAATCAAATTCAAAAGCCAATGTTCATTAGTGAAACCTTCTTGGAGGTGTTATGGTACAATCAAGACAACTTCATTGATGAAAACCTCATAAAGGTACCAATAGTTAAGCACAAAATTCTTTCACTACTTGATGAAGATAAAATCAAAGATCAAATCAAAATAGCTTTCATTATATAGTCTAATCAGATGGTGGCTACTCTTAGGACCAAACAACAAAATAATTTGGTGATCGTATCAATAAAACAATTCTTCAACCCCACCACATCTAAAGTTATGTCAAATATGGCATGAGTAACATTATATGTGACTAAAAGTCTTGATATTTATTTATTTCCCAACCATTACACATTCCATTATCATCTACCATTCCATAACACAAAGAAACCTATCATCTAAATTTTATCCCTATTTACCATCCATGACCACACTTTCTTTTATAGAGGCTACAAACATACCTTGTCTCAACGTTTGAAGGAATCAGAATCAATGACCAATGAAGATCACAACAACATTTTTGTCATCCAAGTATGTAGGTAGTTCTTGATAGAGCAACTATTCAGATGAGGTGTGGGCTAGCAATTAACATGATCATGTATTTTGTTTGTATCATTTGTTGATTAGGATGTCCATATCCACATTAGTAGGAATAATAGAATCATATGCCATTTATAATACCTAGACCATAGCTAAACATGTATCATACCATTTCATTTCCATGCCATTGCCATTATTACATATCATTTTACCAATGTCACATATCCCAACCAATCACCCCATCACTTGGGGGCAACCCTCTTACCATTTTATCTAATCTATCAAAAACCATCATTATCCTAGAGCAAGACCATACCATTCTTATCTAGACCAAAGCCTATTTTTAGTCATCCTAACCAATCCTATTTTGATCTTAGTTACTTTGGTTCTTCCCACACTTTTTGTGAGGGGATTCGAATCAAGTTTCACCAATATATCAAATTCATGTTTCAATGATAGTTTATGAAAGCAGTGTGAGAGTTGATTTGGCAAGATATCTTTCATCTTCCATCCTATAATAAGTTGGTTTATGCGAGCCTGATTATAACCACCTATGGGCAAATCAGTGTTTCACTAGTCTTACTACTAATTATAATCACCTATGGGAAAATTAGTATCATTGACCTATGTTGTTGTATCCTAGTTATAACCTCTTATAGGCAAAGTAGGGGAAACACTTTGTTATCATGCATTGATACATCACTTTAACATTATTATTTTTATTTTACTGGCCATTTTCTAGATTTGAGAACTTGTTGGGACTTAGTTGTTTTTTTTCACCTTTTGTGTGGATAGAATTACTATGACTTGAGGTTATTTCAAGACTATGTGGGCCATGCTCAATTCATGTTAGGGTCACCTCAATCCCCCTTTCCATGTAATATCACTATTTTATGAGTAACCTACACCATGCTCTCACTATTTTGTAAGCTTAAACTGAGTAGGTATCTTATCATTCTGTAACAAGTTAAGATACCTCAAAATGCCAAAAGTATTTCAAATATTTCAAATCCAAAAACATTTTTCCTATCTAAGCTTAGTTAGTTATCCTCAATCCACACTACTGGGGCAAAGTCATTGTTAGTATGCTTTCTTTTGCTTTCAAGCTTTATGTTTATTTTTTTATTTTAGGTTATTTGTTTATGTGTGTGCTTTCTATTTGTTTATTTTTTTGTTCACTTGCCTGTTTGTTTTCTTTCAACACTATTGCCTTGACTCAGTCTATATGTGTTCATTGGGTGATTCCTTGTGCACATTATTCATGAGTCTATCCATATTCATACGTCGATATTGTCATCATGGTTTTTCTCATTGGTGCATTATTTTGAATTCTTTATTGGATCAAGAGCTAGTCATGATGCATATTTTAGTGAAGTCCTCATGGTGTTCTATCATGATGCCTACCATCACATGCTACAATAAAAATTGGCTTCAATAAGGTCTATAATCAATGGAGCCACAAAAGTTTCTCTTTGCCACCTTGGAAAATCCTTCCACCCATCTTGATTAAGTCAACCCATTAACCATTCTAATTTTATCATTATTAATAAGGATGAGCATCTCATTGTTAACAAGTATAAATGAATATTTTTGAATGATCAATCTATTATTCTTCTATTCATCCCATTCACCACTTTACATCCTTTTATGATTGGTTGTTTTTGGCTTCTTTAGTCATTAAACCATTGCATCTACATTTTCACTCATTCATCTTTAATTTGTATTCTAGGTTATATCCTTGAGTTATGCGTGTTAATCAACCTTAACTGGGGCACAATCATCTTTAGCCAATCTAGGTCCTCTTAATGATTATAATCATCTATTGGCAAATCATTATTTTGACTTTTATTCCTAATTATAACCACCTTTGGGAAAATAAATATCCTTTTTAAATCAATTCATGCAAGCATTTATCATTTGGATTAATCTCAACCATGGGTTAATTCCACCTTTCTTCTTGTTTTTTTTAGGGACCATCCATCTGCATATGTGATGGCCACTCCCTCAAGGGGGCATCATCCTCAGCTTCCCAAAAACCATTAGGAGCTTTGTTCTTCAATCATCATATTTTTTTTGGCATATAGGTCATTTCTCATTATTTGATAATATATTTCTATCCCTATGGTTTGAAACATCTTCCCAAAAAAAGGAAAACTATAGACACCTAAAATTGGCTACCAATAACCTCCAACTAGGCTTTTGACGAATTTATACCAAAATGCATAATTTGGCCTAAAAACACTAAAACACATTAAATGAGTTAAAAATATTATATTTAAATGCCTATTTTGGCTAGAGTATCATTAAATGGGGTAATGCAATTTATAGGCTAGCTAACTTTGATTAGATCATTTTAATTCAAAATGCCAATTTTGCACTTGGGTGCTCTAGATTACTCTTTCCATCAAATATCTTGCACACAACATGTGATTTTATTATTTTGTGTTGACAACATCATAAATGAGATAATAGATCTAAAACATCTGACATTAACTTCCAATTCTAATCCAGTCAAATTTTAGACCAATAACAAGACATTTTTACCAATTTGAGTAGTTTGTGCACAAGAGCCAAGGTTCTCATCATAGTGCTTAATCATGTTTAAGAGATAATTAAACCAAATAATGAGCCTAATTAATAATTCCATGGAACTTGTTGATTTTTTTTAATGAATATTAAATATCTACATCATCAGGTGACATCATTTTTTGGGAAGAAATCCTTAGGCCACAAATTCATAAAATATCAAGGTTAACTCCTCCCATGCCTCATTAAGACCGTCCATGATTATTAACTACCCCTCTCTCACAAATATTGATGAGCCTATTTATGAATTTTAATTACATAATTGAATTAATCCTTATCCACACATCTCCATCTTGAGATAGACGATTCAGGTTGATTCTAACCATTTTTTAAAATCTATAAATAGGAGGCCTTTCCTATTAAATTTTAAGCTTGGATAATGCTAGATTTATTCCAAAGCTTCATGAAAATTATTTTTATAATGCCCAAATATTGATCTAATCCAATCCAAGCCAAAGCCAAACATGGTGCCAAAGAGAGATGGAGGTAGCCATACTTCATTGATGCAAACATCATGAGCATAAAACTAAGAAAAACACTACAACAAGCATTTTGGAACATCCAAGGAAAGTGAAGGAAGGTATTTTTTTCATGTTTTAGTTGTGTTTTCCATTTCTTTTTGTTAACTAAGCTCCCCCTAGTAACTAGGCCTAAAGATGTTATGTTAGTGTGTTTATTTCATTTTGATTTTATTTCGGGACTAACACAATATTAACCATCATCTCTTGAGTCAAATTCCTAGTTCACAAGAAGCACAACATTCCAGGCCTTATCAACCCTTCAAATAGTAATATCAATAAAACATGCCTCTATACCAATATGATACATAGGCTTAAAATTATCTCACATATAATAGAATTCCCTATGTGCCAAATTATAATACTATAAGCACCTATAGATCACTCACACCTATGCAAAATAAAATGGTGTAAGACAATGAATGGTTTTTCCCATGTGATCAACTACATGATCAAGTTGTGTATGTGAATGAAATGGTGAATGAGGCACCTATGATGTAAAATGTACCACCACCTCAAGAGCCTTCATCTACTTCATATCAACCAAGGGATGAACCATAATCATGAACATAAGAGCAGGGTGTATATATCCTTCTAAATTGGTAGGAGGGTAAATTCAATTATGTGAATCAAAATTAAGTGCCAAGTACATGGGGAAAACTAGTTGTTTTTAACACAAGATTCAAAAAGAGAGCACTAAAGAGAGAGAGAGAGAGAGAGAGAGAGAGAGAGAGAGAGAGAGAGTTGTCTCCTTCAATGAACTCAACCTCTGCACCCCAATTTATGCATGTAGATAAATAGGGTAGAGTACTTACAAGAATTTTGTAGGCACACACAAAAATGGTCATACAAAAAGAGATTCAACCCCAAGTTGGTTAGTAGGTGTGAGAGGAGGTAGCCACTCAAAATACATAGATTAAAGGGACTCAAATCCCCTTTAACATAGTTGAGCAAATGAAGAAGATTTGTCTGAATGTTACCATGTGGGGTGATCTTGTTATTCCTTCCTAAAGGAATTTACCAGAGGATTCCTTAAGGAACTTCCAATCTCATGATCCACAACAAACTATGTCTACTATGTCCACAAGTCTATGTCAACTAGAGGAAAAGGTGCACAAAAATAATGAAATTTCCCCATTCTATATCTCTCTGATTATTGATAAGAATTTCATACATAATTATATGATAGATTTGGGTGAGAAAAACTGAGTGATGTTGAATAAAATCATAAACATGATAGGCATAACATATTCTTCCATCTCAAAAGGGGTCATCCAATTAGACATAACATCGATTAAAACTATGGGAATCATGAAGGATCTAAGTTTAACTCTACACATATGTATAATCCTTTCCATTATGTAGGTGTTTCTCTCAATTTTTGTATATTTATTAGAGAATAAGTAAGTAAAATTAGTAATAAGGTTGTGGTAGAAGAACTTATTTATTTGTGCATGCATGATCAAGATGATTACAAAGACCTCATCTTTGTCTTGGTAAGGATGACCTATAGATAAGAAAACACTCATGCAAAGGGGTTATTAAATGGATCACAAGGTAGATTGCCTAGTGTGACCTAGATCCAAGAAGTGTGAGCTTACTAGGAGGCTATCAATCGACACTCTTAATACAATTAAGTTGAAATAAATGAAGATAAAGTACTTGCATCCAATGAAAAAAAATATTGAAAGGAAATGTAAGAAAAAATTAATGCTTGATAAAGGAAAATAGATTAATTAAGCAAATAATAGGTCAATACTAATGTTAAATAGGTTAGGTTGGGTCCAAAAAATAGGTGGGGTCTTTGTGAAAAAGAAGGGACATAAAAATGAGATTTGGATAAGTGTAGGTCGGTGTAAATAACTTGATGTTATTTCATACCATAGTAACCATCAGTGGTTGGGAAAACCATAGGTAGTTGGATGACCATTAGTGGTTTAAGATGACCATCGATGGTTAGAGTGACTATCAATGGTTCTTATGGATTATGAAGATATTTAGAAAAGGAGTTATATAATAGGTCATTGAGTGGTCTAGGATTTGTTTAAGGGTCTAGGATTTATAGAGTAAGATGTAAAAAGGTCTAATTTAGGTAGGGAAGTTAGAAACCAAAATAGCAAAACTAGAAATACACAGTGTACCTATTTTGTTACTTGATGACTAATGGCTGATCCTAGAGTAATTTTGGTAAAGGTACTTTTCCTCAAGAGCAATTTTGGTAGATTTTTAGGTCTCTATTGTAGTTGTTTATTTTATATAAGGAAGACTTGATGCTGGAAGCTTTATCACCTATGTGCAATAATGCTTGATTATGAATGTGAAGGATCCCTATTTACCTTCCACTCCCCTCATTTTATAGGCAAAGAGATATGGAGATAGAAGGTTCCTTAGGAGGTTAAGGCTACTAATTTTGATGCACTATGATATGGTAGAAATGGGTAAGGCAAACACATTAAATTGTGTTATGTTATACTATATACATATGGTGTTGTGTTTATTTAGGTGGTGGGGAAGGCACCTAACCATCGATGATCAAGGTGATCATTGGTGGTCATACTGACCATCGATGGTCAAGTGTCGAAGGTTAAGTTGGGTGAACAAAGGGTATGTTAGTGGTTTAGGTTTTATTATTTGGTCAAAGGGTCAAATTTGTCTCAAAGGGGTCCTAAGGTGGTCTAAGGGTATTTTAAAATTTAAAACTATAGTGTGTAGAATTTTGGTGTCTACATTTTGCCCCTTTTTGTTATGAAATTTATGTGAACAAGTTGTAAAATAAAAATATATTTTGGATCAAAGTTTTGGTTGCCTTGATCATGGGAGGAGGTGTTACCCCTCAAAATGGGAGTCAATGACATGAAGTCAAATTGAGTGTGGTTTTGATAAGTTGTTTATGGTGAGTTACGAGGTTGGTGATAATGGTGGTTGGGCATTTAAAGTATAGACATGTGCACAAAATCAAACTAAGTGCGATAGCCAAGATCATGCAAAGACTAAGTTTCCATGGTTGATAAAAATAAGTTAGGTTCTAGAAAGATAAATGATAAGGTAAAGAGGCCCCAATATTAGTCATATCTAATTGGTTTATTCTTATCAATTCTCTTATACAGGGTTAGTGTTATTGTGGTATTCAAGGTAGTAAGTGATCCCATAAAAAACACAAATGGTTTGTGTGCACTAAGTGGTGCAAGTTCAAATTTTCAACATGGCAAGGTTGGTTGGTGTGGTCAAAAGGACCAAAGCAAGGTCATCACAAAATATGAAATAGTTTGAGCCAAAATGGCCAACATCAAGGTGGACCTGGTCAAATGGTTGGTTAGTTAAAGAGGGTGTTCTCCAATGGTTTATGGTTGGTTGATAGAGAATAGGTGGTCTCTGAAGGTTGGTTTTGGTTTGGTGGAGAAGGTTAATCTCTAAAAGTGGTACAAAAATGTAGGTGCCAAAAATGGTTGAAGAGGGGGCATCCTGACCATTGATAATCAGGGGTCCCAAACTCGATCATCAATAGTCACCATAATCATCAATAGTCAAGAAGAAACCTTAAAAGTCTAGAGTTTTAAAAAGAGAAAATAAAAATCATTTTCACTATTTTATTTTGACTCTCTAACTTCTATGCTATGATGATTTTGGTGTTTTGGTACAAGGGTGTTGATGAGTTAGGGTTGATTATTGATTGGGTGATTGGTTGATTAATTTAAGGTTTATTTTAAGCTAGTGTGGGACCGAGGATGTAGGGTGGATGAGGACATGGCCGAGTGGTGGGTTCTAGGCTTCCTCCTCAATGATGGTGGAGGAATGAGACAAGTGCTACCTTGATTTATTAGATTAGTTGATTTTTTCATTTGGAAGTTGAATTTGGTTAGTTTTTGGGAGGTTTTGGGTGTTTGACTTAGTTTTAGGTTAGGATTAGTTATTTTGTTGAATTTGTGGGTAAAAATAGAGATTGGAAGTATATTTGGGTTGAAGTTAGGGTAATGAGTTTGTTAGGTGTGGGTAGTTGAGTGGTTTTGGGGTGAGGTATGGTTAGGTTTTTGCTATTAGTAGTCATACACAGTGACCATCAGTGGTCATACCCAACCTTCGATAGTTGTATCTAACCACTAATGGTCACATAACTTAGATAAAAGGTTAGCTAACCATCGATGATCATAGTGGTCATCAACAGTTGATTAAATAATCAAAGGGGTTTTGATAAAAGGTTAAGGCAAATGGAAAATCAATATGTTTAGGGGTAAGATTGTGTTTGATGAAAGCCTAAGGAAAATGGGTTTAAGGGTGAAATGTTTTTGATGAAGGTTAATGTTTTTATAATTTATAATGTGGGTAATGTGGGTTAAGGGTGGGCTCAGAGATATAATAATGTAGTTAAGACAAAAAAGAAAAAAAGTAAGTGTGTAGTGGGTAGGTGAAATGATGTAAAATGGGGTGAAATTCATGGGTGGAGTAGTTAAATAGAAAGCTAAGTGCATTTTTTAATGATTTTTGTAGGCATGATATCTAATCTAGATGTAGGATTGGGTCCCTCAGATCTTTGTAAATATTTATCAAGGGATGACTAAGGATTATTAGACACACATGGAGGAGGTCAACGTTAGTACGATGAGGTATATATAACATGTGCTACAAGATATGGTGATGATCATGGCCCTCATCAAGAGATAGGATCCAGCCATGAACACATTTATGTTATCGATGAGAGAGATGATCATCCTACTAGAGGATGTATATAATATTACACAATTGCCCATTCAGAGGGAGTTGATATATCATATTTAGAGCGAGGAGAGAGATGATCATATGGATCTCTTATATGGTGATGATCATGGATTCACAAGAAGGAATACTAGAGGGTTTAGTTGTAGACCTATATATTAGAGAGCCAAAGATGACAAGTGGTTGAAGATGATGGTAGTTTCCTATTTTGCATTGCCATATTTGAGTAGTGGGTAGTTTCTACTACTAGGTGTTTTGGTGGAGATGTTTCTTGGTTGAACAATTTTTGGGAGGGAACCTATTTTTCTAGTACATATTTATAGGTAGCTATGGGGGTTTCAAGCTTATCAGAGATATGCCATCAATGTGGGGTTTATTTTGCACTATTGGTTTTCTGAACATATCTAAGTTTTGAGACTACTATGGTTATCATGAGAGGGATACACTTAGATGGACTTTAGGGTGGGATTTATGTGGTGGAGGGGTGACTATGCATTGACAGGAAATGGAAGAGGCATGAGGGATATTCATTGGTTTAGGGAGGTGTTGGAGGCCTTGATAATTGGGGATATGGTTTGGAGGTCATATTTTAACTTTTTAAAGTGGAACCATTATACTTGACATATTTTGTCAATGCAAAGTTGGAGGTGGATTTATGGGAGGAGAGAGGGTGAGATAGAGCTCATCCCTTTTGATAGAATTTAAAGGTAGTTCAGTCTAGTACAAAGGATCCCAAGTCCATTCTTGAGGTATAGGAGGGAGGATTTTGAGTTTTTGCTTCCCAAGCCATAGCTAGAGGAGGTGATTCTAGATCTTAAGGAGTTACGAGTCAAATCAGAGATCAATGATGTGGGTTTTGTTGATGGGTACTAGTATGGTATAGAACCCTTTATGTAGCTACATATTTTAAATGGGATGATGGGTGCAAGCAGACCATGGATGTGGATCTAGTTGGTAGGGGTCCATAAGTATAGGTAGGTGGCCTTGATAGATAGGCACGAGTGGTACTGACCATTGCACAAGCATATATCACAAATTTACAAGGATATGTGGACATATTATAGGGCTAGGTTATGATATTATAGGGTTAGGTTACCACTATGATAGGGGAGAGAGACCAAGCCTAGACTTCACTAGGCTTGGTGACCTCAGAAAGGGACTCTCTAAGATGGGGAGGAGGAGCAACTGTAGCACCAACAATACCACTAGGTAGTATCCCTATGGCATGGTACTTAGCCACTATTGAGGAAATGTGATATTATGAGGCCATAGTTTTAACATAATGCCCATAGGAGCCCTAATGGGGTGAGTACAAAGCTAGCTTGGTAGGTGGTGTAGGTGTAGTGACTCCAAATCAGTGGGTGACTTTAGTGAGTGGACAAGCAGGCACCTCAAGAGGATAGACACCAAATAGTAGTGATGACCTAGGGGCATGATATGATATGTTTAGATGTAGATGTACATGATTTTGATACTGACCTGCATGTCGATGTAGTGAGATGTATATTTTTTGAGAGAGATAAATACACATTGATAAATGTTCTATTTGTTTTGATGACATGATGTTTATGATAATATATAGATATGATTTATGGTTTACGGTTTTGATGTTTTTGGTTCATGGTTTAAATGTTTATATGCTCATGATTATGCTTATGAGATGTAGACTCACTAGATTAGGCATGTGACAATTATGGATGATGTTTATGATGATTGGTTAGAGATGATTATGATGATGTTTATGGTTTATGGTTATGGATGTTTTTGATTATTTGATGTAGTTTATAATTTTACTTATGATTATGGTCATGATGTTGATGATACATAGATGTGATTTTATGATTATGAATATTGATGTGATGTTATGATGTTTTGATCATGGTTAGGTTATTTTATGCATGGTTATGATGATTGATATGTGATGTAGTTATGTTTCATGATTATGTAATGTGGTTATGGTTTATGATTATTGATGTGATGTGGTTACACATAAAGTAAGTTAGATAACAAAACTAGATGGGGAAAAAAAGAGAGATGACATAAGACAAACATATAAATGAATAAATAAACCAATTATGAGAGGATGATAAAAAAGGCATGATGCTTCTTTTTTTGCAAAGATAAAACAAAACCCAAAGTTTTATTGGCTTAAGGAAAATAATCCTTTTAAATGCTTTGCATTAGCATGCATTGGTAGATAAAATGATATCTTGATCACATCATGTCAAGTAAGCTCAAAATCCCTTGATTTGTAGATAGGTGGTAGGTGATGTGAAGGGTAATGTAATCTTCCTGAGGGTTGGTTTGCCCCTTCTACAAGTGACCTAATAACCATAATAGACAAGTCCATGTCATATACAAGGTGTAAACTGATCAATATGGAAGTCTACTAATGTTGGATATGAAAGCTAATTGTAGCCTTCCTTGGAATAGCTTGCTTTGATTTTGATATATGGTCTTTTATGGCTTTGTTTTGATAGGTTTATGAAGTTGATCAATGCAAAAAGCTTCAAATGATTGATTTTGATAAATTTCACATAGCCATCCTTTAAGGGAGTGGTCTAAATTTGTACTTGTTCATTTTGGTAGTTGTCTTTCAAGGGAGAAGTCTATTATTAAGCAATTTAGATTTTGGATAGCTATTCTTTGAGAAGTCTGTGTGCTAGAGATATTTGACCCAAGTAACATTTTGGTATCCCAAATTGTTTTAATACTAGGTTAGACATGGACAAGTCTATATAGGCTTAGAGTTTTACTTTTATGAGGGAAAAAACTAGAGCACAATAAGGTTAATGATAGGTGAAATGAGTGCTTTGAGGGACATGACCATGGGATTCCATTTGATTAGGGATGAAAATTACCCATGAGAATCATGCCATAGGTATAATCATGGTACCCATATTTAGTATTAGGCTATGGCTGTGATGGTTAATCACATGGTTCTATGTTGCAATTAGTTATCCTTAAAGGGATGGGGTGAAAGTGTGAGGGAGGTGAAAATCTCATAAATCAAGGGATGAGCTTAAGTTAGACAAAAGGTGAGTTTGATTCTTATTTAACAAAATAAAGTATGCATATGCAAAGCATTAAGAGGGTTAGGTTCTGGTTTGCCTTTAAGAGAGGACAAATGATAAGCTCTTGATCCATATTTGTGGGTTATAATTTAGGGTCCAAGCCAATTGAAAGCAAATTTGTCTTTCTTGATTTTATCCATATTGGTCACATGTTGATCTTCCTTTAGAATGAGGTCTCCAATATTGAATTATTTTTCTTTCATGTGATTTTTATAAGTGCACTTGATTCATTCTTGGTAGACATGAAGGTGATTAAGCGTAGCTAGGTGGCATTCATCAATTAACTCAAGTTGTGCTAGATGCTCTTGATGATAGTCTCTCTCATAAATGATGTCTTGTAAGGATATTCAAAGAGAGGGAATATAGACTTAAAAAGGCAAGACTAACTCTACTCTGAAGACCAAAAAGAAAGGGGTAACACCCATAGAGATTCAAATGCTAGAGTGATAATCTCACAAAGCAAAAGGGATGTGCAAGTGCCATTCCTGACTAGAAGAATTAACCACTTTAGTTAACATTTTTTTAAGGATTTTGTTGGATGCTTCCACCTACCCATTCACTTATGGAAAATAAGGTGAGGAGAAGCTTAATTTGATGCCAAATGAATCAAAAAGACCTTGGACTTTCTTGTTTTTGAAATATTTGCCAATATCAATGATGATCTTATGGGGAACACTGAAACAATAGATGATATGATGGTTAATGAAGTTGATAATTTTTTTAGCTTTACTCAAAATGAGAGGGATGACCTCCACCCACTTGGTGAAATATTCAATGGTGGTGATGATGGAGTGGTTCTACTAAGAGGAATGAGGATTGATTTCCCCAATGAGATCTAGTCCCCATTATGAGAAGGGCCAAAATTCCTTGGATACTTGAAGGCCATGGGCTGATGCATGATGTAAATTGGCATGTTGTTAACATTTAACACATTTATTTACACAATCACAATATTCTTGGTTGAGGGCGAGCCAATAGTAGCTAAGGAAAAGGATGCGTTTAGCAACATCTAAAATAATAAAGTGTCCCCCACACATTTCATCATGCATTTCCTTCATAGCATGAGAAGATTCATGATTGTGAAAGCAACAAAGAAGGAGGCCATTGAAACCACATTTTTAAAGGATCCCCCTAGTATGGTATAGTGGGAGGTAATTTTAACAAAGGATCTTTGGGAATTCCTAAAGAGGTTGGGAGGAATGATACCAAGGTTGAGGTAGTCAAAGGTTTACTCATACCAAATTTTTGAGGGAGATCCCTCCAAACTACAAATGGTAGGGAGGTCAGATTGGATATAAGAGGGTGTGATAAAAAAATGAATGGTGATAAAAAATTTGGATTTGGAATGCTGAGATGTTATTTGGGAAGCAAGGGAAGCCATTATATCCATAAATTTATTGGTAGATCATAAAATAGACTGTATAAGGTAATGATCAAATGATGTTAAAATCACATAAACTAGTTATTTGTAACTTTTCAAGACATCATTATTACATTGATAGGATCCATTGACCTAGTTGACCATAAGTTAAGAGTCACCAATGACACCGATCATTTTAACTCCCAAGGCTAGAGCATTTTGAAGACCTATTACTAGGGCTTCATACTCAACCATATTATTGGTACACTTAAAATCAAGTTTTAAGGAAAGAGAAAGAGGTTTTCCATTGATGGGAATGAGAGCAACTTTGGCATCCCTACCTCACTGGCATTTTGAGCCATCAAAAAACATGGTCATTTGGTAGGTGGTGTCCTCTTGAGAAAGATCATGATGGACTCATCTAGAAATGCAAAAAGAAGTAGATGGTTATCTAGAAAAGGAGCTTTGGCCAATTAGTCAGTAATGACTTGGCCTTTAATCAAATTTTTCTATAGGAACTCAAAGTCAAAATCATCTAGGAACATAAGCCACTTAGCCATATAATGATTTTGGTATGGTTTAGAGTGCATGTACTTGAGTGGGTCAGTATGTGTGATGACAAAGGTTTCATGATTGAGGAGATAATGATGAATTTTGATAGCCACAAAGACTAAGGCAAGGCAAAATTTATCAATATGGGTGTACAGAGTCTCATACTCTATGAGTGTTCAACTTATATAGTAGACGACCTGCTCTTTGTTTTGTTCATCAAAGGCTTATTAACACTCTTTCATCCACTTAAAATATGTGTCTTTCTCAAGAATATGGTGAAAGGGTTAGCATCCATCTGATAACTAAGAGATGAAGCAACAAATGGATTCAAGCTTCCCCTACAAGTTGTCGAGTTACTTAAGGTGAGTTAAAGGTGGCAAAGCAAGGATTACTCTGAGTTTAGTAGGGTCTACTTTGATTCCTCAAAGAGAGATGATAAAGCCAAGAATATTTCTAGATAGGACCCTAAAAACACATTTATTGGGGTTAAGTCAGCTATAGAAATGGATTAAGTGTTAAAATATAATTTTGAGAATGTCTAGATGATCCTTGTGGTATTTAGATTACCTAAGGAGATCATCCACATAGTCCTCTATGATTTTATGGATGAGATCATGGAAGATGTAGGTAATCTCATGTTGGTAGATTGCTCCATCATTCTTCAAACCAAATGGCATGACCCAATAGCAAAAGGTTATCCATGGGATGATGAAATAGGTCTTATGTTGATCCTTGAGGGCAATCAAGATTTGACTATATCTTGAAAAAATTTCTATGAGGGATAAAATCTTGTGGCCATCTGTAAGATCAATAAGTTGGTCAATGCTAGGCAAAAAGAAGTCATCCTTTGG
Organism: Torreya grandis; assembly: GCA_037957365.1. Taxonomy (NCBI): domain Eukaryota; kingdom Viridiplantae; phylum Streptophyta; class Pinopsida; order Cupressales; family Taxaceae; genus Torreya; species Torreya grandis. The sequence continues at coordinate 2,168,101 of JARHVA010002512.1, read as the reverse complement.
GTAAGTAAGGTTGAGGTCAAAAAATTTGATACAAAAGTGAAGTCCCCCTATGGTTTCAGTGATGGTAAAAATGTTACAAACCCATTGGGTATGGTCAATGGGTTGGATGAAGTTGATAGATAAGAAGCGTTGAAGCTCTTCTTTGACTAGAAGGGTGATGCAAGGGTGCATCCTATGAATATTTTGCCTAACCAACTTAGCATTAGAATAGATGATGATGTTATGGAGAGCAATGGAAGGGTCAATCGTAAGCATATCCTAATAAGACCAAGCAAATTTTATGTTATAGTCATGAAGGAAGGAAGGGTAATCTTGTTACTCTAAGGAATCTAAGGATTGGCCGATCTTTATAATGTGGGGGTTATCTTGAGTACCCAAGTTGACATTGATAGTGGCTTCATTAAAAATGGTTTGGTTTTTAGGAAGAAGGTATTTATGAAAAAAATAATCCCCCACACCAAGATAGGTGAGAATGGAATTATTTTCCTAACATTGGATGGTGTGGATGGTAAGAGAATCATTTTCTACCATTTCAAGATGAATCAGCGGAAATATTTTAGTCTGGTCATCCTATTGATAGGTTAGGGGGCCCAAACTAAAGGTATTGACTAAAAAAATTAGAAGGGATGATTTTAAAGTCCTTAAACTTTGAGGGAGGTGGAGGTGTTGAGGATGGGATGTATTCCTCAATGGTGGCAATGGGTTTGGGTGAATTAGTGGGTTCTTTTGGTGGTACGAACCCAAGTCTAAATGGCTCGTGAGGTTTATGGGTTTTGATCAAAGGTAACTCATGGGGTCCATGTTCATAATGGCTAAAGAACAATCCCTTCTAGGAACTCTTGTGAAGATATAATTTGGAAAATTTTAGTTTGTCCAGATAGGAAAAATTAGAAGTAAATAGTCAGATAGAAGAGGTGGTGGAGGAAGTGGGAAGGCGATGATCAAGTCCCTCATAGATGAAGTTAGTTTGTTGGTTAGGAAGCTCAAAAGGAATGATGGTCCTAATATTTAGATTATAACTATGATCATGGCCAAGGTTTCCATACTCTTGAGGGGTTGGGAAGGTATCAAAGGCTAAAGTATGACTCTCCCAGTGAGAGATGTTGGAACATGCATTCTAAGGGGTCCTCTAAGGGGATTTGAGAAGATGGGATATATGAGCTAGTTGAAGCTTCATCAATTGTAGGGGTAGATTTGTTTTTGGTTGGTGTTGAGTTGGATGAAATAGGAATAAGAACATCATTAGGTCAATATGTCATGTTACAAAATGCAAAAGGACTAGGTTCAACTTGTATGGTGATGACCTGACCCTCATTTTTGAACTTGACACATCGATGCAGATTAAATAGGACACAATTCATGGCTTAGATCTAAGGGAATCCAAGTAAGATGTTATATTAGAACTCACCTTTTATGACCTATAATAGCTCTAAAAGTATGTGAGGTCCTGAATAGATGTGGAGGACAACTATTCCCAAGGTTGTGGCTATAGTATCTTTAAAGGAATGGAGGACCATTGAGGTTTCTGACATGATATTCTTTGGCAGTTGGAGTTGGTCATAATCATGAGAGGAGATAATGTTAATACTAGATCATCCATCAATCATCATTTTTTTTATGAGGGTTTGATTGATATATGCAGTGATGAAGAAAGGTGGATCAGGATCTTTAGGATGAATAGAAGGTATTTCTAAATCCTTAAACGTGACAAGGGAAGAAATTCAAAGGGTTCTGATAAAGGATATAATAGGTTGGGGGTCTTTAAAGTGGACCTCTATAGATTGTAGATCCTCTATCAGTGTTTGGTAGTTATGGGGCAAGGTGTTGATTAGTTTTTTCAAGCTTGTCTTCACCAATGTCTAGTGAAGCTTCTTTAAAACTACTCAATGGATAGATTCAGAAGGATTGGAGGTAGGGGCACCTAAAATGAATATTTTGGGTTTTTGTGAAGGTGAAGGTGAAGATGAAGATGTTTGAGTTTTTTTAAAAGGTTGAGTGGAATGATATGTCCATAGAATGGACACTTTGGCCTTTCCCTTATCCTTTTTTTGGTCTTGAGATCAGGTGATCATATGGATAGTGTGGATGAGGGGAAGTGTTGGGATAGAAGGATAATTCAGTTCTTCCTCACTCTTGGGAGAGAGTGTTGGAGTGGGTAATTGTTAAATAGGTTCATTTTGTGTTTGGGTTGGTAATGGGCTCAAGAGGGGTTCATCTGATAATAGATAATCCTCATCCCATAAGTTATGGACCAGTGCTTGGAGAGCTTTGTAGTTCTCTATGTCATGTCCATGTGTCCTATGGTATGAGAAGATTAAACTATCATCAAACCAAGATGGTTTAGGTTTCCAAGGGTCAAAAGGTCTGATAGGTGGTAGGCTTAAATAAGAAGCTTGTAACAACCTTTGTAGAATGGTTGAATAAGATTCAAGCAAAGGTGTTATGGGTGATGGGTTTTTAGTTTTTGGGGTGGGAGCCTTTTTAGAAGTAGGCTTAATCATGGGAGTTATAGGTGGAAGGCTGGTTTTGGTAGGTCAGTTTGATTGGGGTTATTTCATGTTGGGTTTTTTTTAAGTGGAAGATTTAAAGGTAAATGCTTTGGAGGTTGATGGTTGAGATGATGAAGGTTTAGAGATAGGTGAGAAGGTAGAGGTGGATAATTTGGATAAAAATTATGGGGAGGTTGATGATTTGGAGAGTTTAGGTAAAGGTATAATGAAAGGAGGAGGTTTGGTTTGGGTAGCTTTAAGAGGGCTCACTTTATTTATGGAATGATGAGCTCCCATGATGGAAGAAAGATGGCATCCCAAAATAGAAGATAAGAGGGAAGGGGGTGGTATGGTTATGGTTCTCGGTAGGATTTTGGGTGGTTCCACCTTCTTGGTTGGTTTAGTTGAGGTCTTATTTGGTGGCCTAGATGGGTTTAAATACAACTTAAAAGAGGGGTGGAGAGGCATATGAGAGGAAGTACCCCTAGGTTCTTGATAGGTTTGGTAAAAGAGGTGTAAGGTGATATGACAATTTTGGATAGAGGTGGTTTGGATGGTTCTTCCATGGTTTTGGAGAAAGAGGTATTTGATGAATGGATTGAGGTGATTATAGGTTTAATGTTGGATGAAAGTGAGGTTAAGGGTTTATTTTTGTTTTGGTAGGAGAGCCCAAGATGGTTCCAAAAGGTGGCTCGATCCAAATTGGGTTGAGAAGAGAATTTGAGGTTTTGGACCAATCTAGAAAAAGTTTTGTAGATGATTTTGATTCCTTGGGCATTGGTTTCCAATATTAGGCCCATAGGTCAATGTGAGGGAATGGTTTCTTTGCCTTTATCTTTGATGGAAGGTTCCAAGATTTGGAAATATGTTTCCTCCATGAAAGGAGTATATAAGGTGATCTTTATTTGTAGAGTGGTTTCCAAAGAGGGAGTGGGTACTTCCATGGTGGGTGAGGAAAGTGTGATGGGACCGATTTCCTCCTTTGGTATTTATATCAAAAGAGAGATGGGTGAGTCCGTTATCTCATCAAGTGAAGAAGATGGGGTGTTTGATTCCTTTATTTGGGTGTACAAAGGAATGGATGGTAATTCCACCACTTTAATGAGTGGAGTGGAGAAAGAGGTAGTTGAAGAAATGGTTACCTCCTTTAGTATTTCTATAAAAGGAGAGGTGGGTATGTTTGTTATCTCATCAAGTCAAGGAAAAGAGGTGGTTGTTTCCTTTGTTTGGGTATCTAAAGGAATGGAGGGTGACTCCACCACTTCAATAGGTGGAGTGGAGGAAGAGTTGGTCAAGGTGATGGTCTCCTCAATAATAGGTTTTTTGATAATTACATTAATTGTATGGACCTCACAAGCATGAGATGATTCTGGTTTGATATTATCATGGTTGGTAGAAGGGGCATGATTAGGAAAAGGTTGTCTAAAGATGTCAAGTGACTGATTTGGGGTGCATTGGGATTATCCAATGTAAGTTCTCCCTTATCAATCAAGTTTTGGACAATGGTATTGAAGGTGTTACACCTATTGATGTCATGTCCAATGACATGGTATAAGTCACAAAGATCATTATCATTGTACCAACTAGGTATAGGATGAGAAACATAAAATTGTAGAAGAGGTTTAATAGGGGAAGTTGTATGATGTTGGTTTTGAGCAACTTATCCAAACCATAAGCATATGACTCCCCTAGTGGAGTGAATTGTTTTGGGGTAGCCTGATTTTGATTTTGGGTTTGTTGATTACAAGAGTTAGAGGGGTTAGTTTGGTTGGGTTTGTTGAAAATTACAAGTGGAGTGGGTTTAAGGACAACTGTGTTTACAGCTGCCTTTGGTTTAATGTTGGGGTATTTAGATTTGTTGATGGTTTTGGATGGAAAAGAGTCATTAGATTTGAAGCTAGTGTTTTTATTTCTTATTTTCAACTTCCCCTCTTCGATGGCTCTAATTTCTAGTTTGTATGCCATGGTGAAAGCACCATCAAAGGTTTTGAAGGTTTGAACTTGTCGAATAGGGGCAATGTTTTGGCACAAGCCTGAGAGAAAATTTCAATCAACTCAGGTTGGGGCAAAGAGAAAGAGATATGGTTGACAAGACCTCTCCGTCATGTTATGAAATCAACAATTGATTTGTCATCAAATTGCCTAATGGAGTAGAGATTAGTAATAGAGACCTTCTTAGATATATTGATTGAGAATTAGTCTAAAAAGGTTTGGAAAAGTTGGGAAAAGGAAAAGATAGAGTGGTTAGTGAGAGAACTATACCAATCCAATGTTGGTCCAGACAAAGACATAGGAAAGGTGTGAAGGAGGATAGCATCATCATAGACAATCAAGTAGAAAGAATACATAAATTCTCGTAAGTGTTGTTGGGGGTCATCCTTATTTTGGAACTTAGAAACTTTAGGTAATTACCATTGACGAGGGTAAGTTTGGATATGGATGGATGGCTGAATAGGTTCATTATAAATTTGATCATAAGACAAGAGGTTGTGATCCCCAGAGATAGATGACTCTAGGTTGGTCATTTTATCCATTAACATTTTGACCAAATCTATTTGGGGTTGGGGAGATCTATAATTATATGGTAATTTTTGTTGAGGTTGGGTGGATGCAATGTATGGATAAATGGTAGAAGTTTGAGAAGAGGCCATATATTGGTATATGGTCATTGAGGGTTGGGATGATGCCACATAAGGGTTAATGGGCACAAAAGGTGGGGTAAAAGCTAGAGCTATATATCCTTGTAGATTACGAATATAGCATGGGTAGGGTGTCATAGGTATTTGTTGATAGATTGATATGGATTTATTTGGAGGTATGATTGAAGTGGTAAGTTTTGAAATTGAAATGGATTGGGTTGAAGGTGTGGATTGGGGTTGAGTGATAACTCTAGTACTGATAGGTGGAAGGGTAGAAGGTATAGAAAGCACCACATTTTGAAGTGGGGTGAATATTGGTGGGTTGGTAGTGATAAGGTGAATAGTATACAATATCCCCAAATTGGGTGGAGTGTGGGTATCAAAACATGAGGTTGAAACTATGCTGGAGGTGTTGGTGGGTGTAGGGGGTTTTTGGTTATTGGTTAGGATGTTTGAGTGAGTTTGGGTGGAGGTAGTGGATGAGATATTGGTGGAAGAAGATGTTTGGGTGATCATAGGTTAGGTAGAGGTAGTGTCAAGAATAAGATGAGGAGGCATCCCATAAGGTGGATCACTAAGAGGAACCAAAGTAGGGGTGTGGTAAGATAAGGTGTTGAGGTAATGTTGGAGGGCCATAGGGTTGTTATCAAGGAATGTGGAAAAATCCACATCACCTTTGACAATTATTTAAGGTATGGTAGGAGGGGAGAATGATGGGGAGAACCCTCAACATCTGAAGTATACTCCATAGAGAAAGAAGAATAAGGTGGTTCTTTTTGGGTTCTATTTCTCAACTATTGTCTAGTAAAAACCATATGAGAAATAAAGATTAATAAATGAAATCTCATAACTCAAAAATAAAGCAAACAAAATAAAAAAATCTCAAGGTAATCAAAACATACACTGGAGTGCATTTAAAAAGTTATGATAATTTTTATTTTTCTTTTGGCTTATGCCTTAGAAAGTGTGAAAAACTTTGGTTGTAGATCAGGTACTAGAAAGGAAGTATAAGGTTGCTTTCAAGTGTTAAAGGCTCTAAAAAATAATCTGTATTGGAAATCAATACATGGCTTGGTATTGGGGCCTACCCCCTCCCTTCACACACTATAGCAATAAGGGTGTCAGGTGTTTAGATATTATATACTAATTTCCAAAGTTTATACTCAACTAGAGAGCTAAGTTGGTTCTCCCCTTGGTAATGACCTCCAAGTAGGATTGCTAAGAAAGGGTAAGTTTATCGCTAGGTGGTGAAATCCTAGTCAGGCCTTGTCTCAAGTTTGTTTTGATGTGTTGATTGATTATGTGGTTTGGTATAGTATGTGATAACAACAGTGAAATTATGATTGATTACTTTGCTTTTAAGTTAACTAGGTGAACTAAAACATGCAAGTAATCAATGTATGCAAGGTTTATTTTATATGCATAAGAAATTTAGAATTTTTTTGTATGAACATAGAATAAAAGAATAAAAAGGGCACCTAGATTCTACTAGGTACCACTAGGTATGCCATAATGTTTCTCTCAATTCCTATATATTTCTTAGATAAGTAATTAAGATACTAGTAATAATATTGTGGTAGAAGAACCTATTTTGTTGTGCATGTGTGATCCAAATGATTGCAAAGAGCTCCTCTTTGTCTTGGGAAGGATGACCTATAGATAAAAAATAACTCATGCAAAAAGTTTTTTAGATGGGTAGCAAGATGAATTGCCTAGCGTGAGCTAGATCCAAGAAGCATGAACTTACTAGGAGGATGTCAATCCACACTATTAATACAATTAAGTTGAAATAAATGAAGATAGAGTACTTATATCCAATGATATAAAATATTGAAAGGAAATGAAAGAAGAAATAAATGTTTGATAAAGTAAAATATACTAATTAAGTAAATAGGAGGTCAATAATAATGCTAAATAGGTCAGGTTGGGTTCAAAAAATAGGTGGAGTCTCTATGAATAGGCAGGGACATAGAAAATGATATTTGGTTGAGGGTAGGTAGGTGAAAATAACTTGTTACTATTTCCTAACATAGTTACCATCATAAATTGGGATAAACATCAGTGATTAAATTGACCATCGGTGGTTGGATGACCATCGGTAGTTGAAGGTGACTATCGGAAGTTAGAGTGATCGTCAACAGTTTTTGTGGATTTTGAAGATATTCATAAAAAGAGTTATAAAATGAGTTAATGAGTGGTATGGGATTTGGTTAAGGATTTTTGAGTTAGCAATTAAGATGTAGAAAGGTTTGATTCAATTAGGGATATCAGAAACCAAAATAACAAAATTGTAAATACAAAGTGTACCTATTTTATTTCTTGATGGCTGATGACTGATCTTGGAGCAATTTTGGTAGAGTAATGGTACTTTGCCTCAAAATCAATTTTGGTGGAGGTTTAGGACTATGTTGTAGTTGATAATTTATTGGAAGGAAGATTTGGTGGATGGAAGCTTGATCACTTATATGCAATAATGCTTGATTATGGATGTGAAGGATCCCTATTCACCTCCCACTCCCCTCCTTTTATAGGTAAAGAGAGATGGATGTAGAAGGTTCCATAGGAGGTTAGGGTTTTTTATTTTAATGCATCATGATGTGTTAGCAATGGGTAAGGTGAACATATTAAATTGTGTTGTTTTAACCTGTATATAACTAGTGTTATGTTTATTTAGGTGGTGGGGAAGGGACCTAACCATCGATGGTTAGGGTGACCATCGGTGATCATACTGACTATCAATAGTCGAGTGTCAAAGTTTAAGTTGGGTGAAAAAGGGGTAAGTTCATGGTTTAGGTTTTGTTAGTTGGTCAAAGGGTAAAATTGGTCTAAAGGGGGTCTTAAGGTGGTCTAAGGGTATTTTGACATTTGGAAATATGGTGTGAAAAAAATTGATGTCTATATTAGGATATCACAATCATTAACTTACCCCCTTACTTTGTTATATGCCTCTATCAAGATTTCACTATGAAGGTGGGCAAATATCTATCCTTAGATTTGTCAAACATGCTACTCAAGACCAAATATGGGACCAAGGTGACAATCAAAGTTCAGCCTATTTTAAATAATTACATAGATCTATACACTCCTAGCCCATTTGATTTAAAATTCACCTTAACCAAGAGGAGAATTTAATTCTTCATTAGACCATTGCACCTCTTGAAGGAACTTTGAATAACTTACTTGATAAATGGGCATGTGAGCATTGTGATTTTGACCATATGATAACATAAAGGAAATAGGGATAGGTACCTACTGCATTCTCAATGAGGACACCTTGTTTACTAACCTTATAAAGGCACAAAAGGACCTCAAAGGCATATGGTAGTTATACTTTTATGGCTCCCAAAGCAAAAATGGTGCAGGGGTCAGTGTTGTAATGGTCTCCCATTAGAAGGAGGAATATTTCCATACATTTAGATTTTAGTTTAGCTCCATGAACAATGTTACCAAATATGAGGTGTTGATCTAGGATCTCTAATTGGTGCATGAGAAAGGAATCAAGGTGTTTCAAGCTTTCAAATATAATGAACTAGTGGTAAACCATATCAGAGTGTGGAACATGTCAAAAAATAGTCTGATAAGAGCTTAAAAACATAGGGCATGCACCATAATTGAGTATTTCAATGCTTTAAATATTTATTTAATACCAAGGGCATGATGCTAATAGACTCACAATCATGGGTGCACAGTATGACCTCTCATGTAGTATAAATAATGAGTCTGAATAACTTGTAAAACTTGTAATTATAATGGTAGTCTCGAGTAATGCAAGTAATTTGTAGGCATTTGAAAGTGATGAATAAATTATCAAATTAATATAAAAATAAGTTGAGTTCTACACCAATAATCAATCATGGCTCCAAACTCAATATGAGGATCAGATCATTTAACTAAACGAAAATAAGCTACCTAAAGAGCTAGTCATGCTTGATATAATCCTCACTTTTGATGACTAACTAAAGGGTGAGATAATATGCATGATGTTGAAGGAGGAAATATTCAATTCGGTTGCTATATCTAATGGCAATCTCATGAAAATCGATAAGATATGTTCCCCATCTAAAATTGAATAATTCATTGGGCTAATCAAAAGATAGGATGATATATTCACATAGAACTAAGAAGACCTTAGAGGCTTTGATCATTTAGCCAAGCATACTATTGTGCTTGACCCCAATAATAGGCTAGTCAAGTAAAATTAGAGGCCAATTAACCCTAAGATTGAGCCCTTAATGAGGAAAGAGCTCTCAAATCTCATTGATGCCAACATAATATTTACAATCAAACATTCTTCATTGATCGCAAATCTAGTCCCTATGCATAGGAAGAATGAAGAGATCTAATTATGTGTAGACTTCAGGGACCTAAATAAATCCTCACTCAAATACCACTTCCCCTTCCTACCAATAGAGTAAATTCTATAAATAGTTAGGTGTGGAAAGATTTTCATTGTTGGATAGTTATTTAGACTATAACTAGGTACTAATGTGAGAGTGCAATCAATTTAAAACATAATTCACCACTAAGTGGAGTACCTTCACATACCAAATGATGCCCTTTGGTTTGATAAACATAGGAGATACCTTATAAAGGGCCATAGATATGGCATTCAAGGGACTCCTCAACAAAATCATCTCAGTTTACCTTAATGATATAACTATTTTTCAAAGTGAACAATGGGTCATTTGGGTCACCTAGAGCAAGTCTTTGAAAAATGCAGAGAGTTAGGGATCTCTTTGAACTTAAGTAAGTGTGTATTCATCATACATGAAGGCAAATTTTTGGGATGCATCATTTCTAAAGAGGGATTTGTAATTGATCCCAAATGAGTTGATGTCATTCTATCACTCCATCTCCCAGGTCACAAGAAGGGTCTCCAAAGCTTCTCAAGGAAAATAAACTTCATCATAAGGTTTGTGTTGAGTTTCATGACTCTGGTCAAACCCCTCATAGTAATTCATAGAAAGAGTGGTGCATTAAATTGGGCCTAAGAGGACCTAAATAGTTTTGAGTCCATTAAATGAGCCATCGTAGAGGCCCCCACCCTGATAAACCTAGAGTAAAATATGTATTTTATCCTTTATGAATTTGGTAGAACTGACGGCATCTCAGCCATTTTAGCACAACAAAATAAAGAACAACTAGAATAACCTATCACTTTCTTTAGTCAAGTACTCAAGGATTATGAGCTATGTTATAGATTCTTAGAGAAGCACACCCTTAAATTAATAATAGTGCTCGAGAAGTTTAGGAATATTATTTCCAATAAAAAGATCCAAATCATGGTCTTGCACTTGAGTATAAAGGATTTATTACTCAACAAGGACATCGATGAGAAGAGATCTGGTTGGGTCAAAAAGATGATGGAATATGACATAGACATCCAAATCACCAAGATGGTGTGAGGTAAGGGACTCTATGAGCAACTAACAGAGGATGTGAAGATAAAATATATAGTAGTATTTGCATTATATGAAGACCAACCAATGGGCTAGAATGTTATAGGGGATTAGACTTAAAATATGAGGATCTTCCTCTAGACTGGTGTGTATTCTCATGGCTTAAATAAAGCTAAATGTAGACATTTTAGATTACAATACATTCCTTATGTACTTATCAATGGTGCACTTTTTAGGAGATACATCAATGGATTTCTCTTGGGATGTATAAAACAAGATCAGGTGAATAGGATCCTTGAAGAGTTCCATGATGGATCGTCATGAGGCCATTACTCATTTAAAATCATCACCATAAAAATCATGTAATATTGCTATTATTGGCTAAATCTATTTATGTATGTGTACACGAGTCTGAGGCTATAATAAGTGTGCCTTATTTTTAGTCAAATAGAATTTGGTATCCCTTCTCTTATGCCCAATACAAGTTTATTGACCTTTTGCTCAATGGGGTCTAGATTTCATTGGAATGATAAATCTACCATCAAGAACTAGACATAAATGGATCCTCACACAACTGACTACTTTAGGAGGTGGACGAAGGTAATAATAGTCAAAGAGGCTAATGAGGTTTCCATCCTAGACTTTTATGAAAGCATTGTCACAAGATTTGGTGCTTCGGCTACTATTATCTTAGATAATGTACTGGCTTTCCTTGGATCCAAGATTAGTGAATGGATGGTTAGACATAACACCTATATACACATAATATTTTCAAACTTCTATCAATTACTGACACTTTGTATCTTTTATGAACCCATCGAGTCTCAATCTCTCTAAGTGCATGCCTTAAGGGGTGCACTGGGAAAGGGGTGGGTAGACCATTGGTGATTTGTAGGATTGTTGTCCTTTTTTCCACTTGTTAACTACACACTTATCTCCTAAAACCATAAACCTAAGCTTGTTCTTATCTATTGTACCCATTCTAGGAATTTGCTACATTTTATCCTCCTTTTCTTCACCTATACTAGGTTGAATTTGTACAGTTTTGGGGTATTTTTCACTTAGGAGCTAGTTGACCTTTGGCAGATGTATCTCATGACCTATTGAATTATTTTTTGAAACTGTGATAGGTCAACTAGGTTGAACCTGTCAACCAAATTTTTTGGAACGGTTTGGGGAAAGATCTACCTATATACACATGTTCATTTCCATCATTTATTAATTATAAGTGAAAGAAGTAAGAGTGAATGAACATCTTCTTATTGACCATTCTACTTGAGAATTAAAGATTAGGTTCCAAACTTTCTTTGGAGATACAGATCTTACCTTGTTGAGAAATATTTTAGATGCATCAATAGTTGTGTATCCTAGAATTAATTTGTCTTTGTTATCCTTACATACCACAATAATTTCTTGTGAATCACCTTCACCAAGGGAGATATTGAGGCTCAGTAGGTTCATCTTCAAGGTAAGTATTCCTAACTTTATATATCCTTTGTAAGAGTAGATAATGCATTTGTGCTTCTCTTCCATATATTAGGATTCTATATACATTAACATGAGTATACGTCTTCTATGTATGTTTATTTTTATTGTTTCTAACCCATACTTTGTGCCATAATATTTGGTGAGCACTAGATTATATTTACTTTTCTTGTTATTAGTATATGTGAAATATCAAACCTAGGACCCCCTTAGGGTTATTACATGATTTTGTTAGACTTAAGGCTTTAGAACCCTCCTTAGCATAATGTATCATGATAAAATATCCCCTAATTGATTCTATTTGATCCCCATATTGTTCATGCTCCCTCTCAACAAATGTATTCCCAATCGGAAGTGTAGGTATGCTTTATCTTCTCAGACCTAGGATTGATTTATAGACATGATGCATTTTTTATTACATACATTCTAGCAAACCCAATATGAACTAACCCTTGCAATATTTGTTCACTTATTTTTCATTATTTTATCATTATTATTATCATATATTTTCCATATTGGGTCAACTACATCGACATAGTTCTAACTTTAGTGTCAGGTTTAACACATAGTCACATTGATATGACTATGTTCTTTCTATGCAGGATCTTTTTAGGTACAGGCTATTGGATCAACTCAATTGACCCAATAAAATTTTTAGACTTTTAAACATCTAATATAGACTACTAGGTCAGCCCAATTAACCATGTACAATTTCAAGCATCTTATTTAGCACACTAGGTTGACCCAGTCAACCATATACTTTTTAGGCACTCAACAACAAGCTTATGTAAAGCTAGATCAACCCAATCGACCTTGTTAGAAAAAAATTTAAGAATTTATCAAGGATATTTGATATAAATCTCAATTTTTTCATCTTTAGACCCACCAAGGTTCCTTTCTATCCTTTATCTCTTTCCTTACAATCTTTCTTTTCATAGTTTGTAGTCTTTAAAACTGCCCCTATATAATCAAGTAGATCAACCATGTTGACCTAGTTCTGTATTCTATGTATTGTTTGGATAATTGGATTGACTCTATCAACCCTATTCATTTTCAAACCTTTGCTTCCATAGTACAAAGGTGATATTATCGACCCTATTCTATATTTTTTGCATACACTATCGACTACATCGACATTGTATCATGTTTTAAATTTAGAATTAACCTTTATATGCTAGTAATTAGTCTTAAACTTTCATTTCTTGTTGCTTGCATTCTTAGAATAGAACACATAGTCTAATTAGGTGGTTTTCAATTTACCATTTAGTTTCACTATTTTATATTTTATGCACACACAACCAAATCACAAAATCTTAAATAAGCATTTTAATAATTGTCTATCCAAGGCCAACCTACTTGGATTTCATCACCAAAGAGGAATTTGAATTGGTTTTTTGTCTAAGTATAAACACATGGTTAATGGCATATTATTTCTAAGCACCTGACACCCTTACCACTATAATGTGTGAAGTGAGAGGGTAGGCCCAAAAAAATACCAAACATGTACCATTACCAATACAAATCCCTTTCATCCCATACGTCCTAAAACTATCCTTAGATTGCATTCTAGTTCCTTAAAACAAACTTACCATCACATTTAAAACTATATTCTAATAATCTAATAAAATTTAGGTTGACCGTTTAACTAGATTTTACTTTTCAAGTTGATTGCTTTCTCTTTGCTCCATTATATTTTATAGTGTAAAACATTGCATTAGCTAGTGTTGGTGCAAGGTTTTGTGTTGTGTATCTCAATTGGATCACCCTAATTAATCTAATTGATTTTTTTCCCTTCAATTCTTACATTTCAAATTACTTTTAAAATTAATTTTATTACACAATTATTTCAATTGACATAGTCTGTTACAAGCTATCTAATTTTCCCTGTTTGCTATGTTAGGTCAGCCCATTCAACCCTATACACTTTTTTAGCCTCCATTTATTGTGTAAATCAACCTAGTCAACCATGTACTAGTTATATCCCCTCATTCCTATGATAGGTCAACCCAGTCAACCCTATACTATTTTTGTTGCTTCCTATTTCCTTGCTTTCTCATCTCTTTTGATTGGTTCAATCTTTCTCTTTCATCATGAATTTTTTGTTTGAATAAAACATTGAGTTGAATTCAACAAATATGATGAGCTTTAATAATCCTCATAAGGTCTCCCATACATAGAGTAAGACTCCTCTCCTATATGAAAGTAATGTTCAGATAGCTACTCACATAATGAAGTATATGACCCCTCCTCATACCTCTTTATAGCATAATCCTCTCTTCTCCATAGAAGATCAAACTGAAATAGAGTACACCCACGAAATTTTCTTCTTTATCTTTGAATTTCCTTAACATCAAGGAAAGGATCCCTCTACAATTTACTAGCTTATGATTAGTGATCAAGTTGAAGAGCCTCATTTACCTACTCCCACATTCTCAATGGATTTGGGGTACCACTTTCTTTGATTATCAACCTCTTCCCTTGATTATGACACTTTTTCATACCATGACCTCTTCTTAATTAACTTCTTCTACCTCCATGCCTAGTATATCCACTAACATGGTAGTGTTTACATCTAGTGGACTTCTCATAAGATCCACTATCTTTAATCCTTCCACTAGTGCATTGTTTTCTACCCAAGGTAATTATGCTTTTAGTGCTTCTTCTTCTCATCCCTTCATTAGTCCATCTTTAGCCACATAGGCTAATTTTTCCACTAGTGCTTCACATTCTCATAGTTCCTCTTAAGCTCCTATCAACACCAATAGTGGTACACAAGCCATTCCTTATAATGCTAATGCTTTAAATAGTGCTAAAAATGATGATAAAACCCACCAACTTTTGTTAAAAACACTTAATTAAATGAATACTTTGCAAGCTCATAATACAAATCAAACATATTTCTCCATATTCAAACTCATCCTCAACCAATCAATTGGGGCACACATAATCAAAATGTTCCCCCTCCTCCTCTTAAAGATTCCCAAGGCAATCTCACCCCTTAACCTCCTTTGGTAAATAAAACCATTAAGCATCTTCAAAATGAGCCTCTTGCCACTCAAATTTCTAACATTGATATAGGAGGTATCACCCCTACAATTTCTTATACTATATCCACTAATCCTACCTTTCATCTTAAAACATTCAAAAATATTTATAAGAATTTGGTCAAATTTAACCCCTTTTCTACTACCAAGCTATTAGCCAAAACCCTCATGGTTGATGCCTTAGATTGTTAAAATCAACTTAGAACTCATTCCATTGCAATTTTTTAAGATTTAATGAATGATTTAGTTCAATAATTTCAAACTAATGATCTTCTTGAAAACACATTGGCCCACTTCATAAATTATAATCAACTTAAAAATGAAATTACCCAATATTTTGTTAAGAGGTGGAAAACTTTGTCAAACAAATGTGAACATAACATGGCCAATGATAACCTTTTTCATTTCTTCACTAATGCTATTTTTTCCAAGTTACAATATCCAATATGCACTCTCTCTTCATGTACTTTAAAGGAGGTTATTGACCAAGATAAACATCAAGATTTACTTATGCATCAATTAAAGCCACCCCAAAATTTTATGGGTCCTCATATATTACTTAAGAACAAAAATCATAATATTACCAATGATGGTTTCATGGACTCTTATGACACCATTCCTACCATTCAATTTATTGTTCCTAACCAATCATTAGAACCAACTCCCCCTTCTCAACAATATACCAATCTTAATTTATCTTCACCTAATTACATCAATTTTCACAAACCCTTATCCTTAATTAAATTACTTAAGCATATACCTATGCCTCTACCACAAGAACTTAATCCTACTCATCCTATGACATTCTGGGATGATCCTAATAAGTTTTGTTGGTTTCACGCTAGTTAGGGTCATTCTCATAACACCTATAGGCAACTTCATAATTTAGCTATGGATTTTATTATTGGTCCTAATTTTGATATTCAAAATAATCAACAAACCCATGACATTTCTTTTAATTCTCATGAATCACATATTAAATCTCAAGCCTCAAATCAATCCAATGCTCATTTGGTTATCTACAAAGACCCTATTCCTAATCACCAACCTGATCAAGATAACCAAGATAAGCCCACCCCTTCCACAAAAAATGTATAAAGTCTTGTTGATCCCTATTCTAAAGAGAATTTGGTTAACATGAGTAATATATGAAGGGTGGTTTCTCTTATTGATTCTCAACCTATCTACACTCCATCACCTTGAACATTCTATGTTATCTAGGATTATTCTCTAACTCATTTAAATGAGTTGAGGCAAGATGATTGTTGTCATCAAATTATGCACCCTAGGACACTCTATGAAGCTCCCTCAATTTGATGCAAAATTGAATCATCTCTCAAGTTTGTGGGAACTTGTAAGAGAGATGAATTTCTAGGATTGAAAGGGCTAGCTCCTTGAATTCTTCTCTAAGTGCCTATCACCTAATCTAATACTTGTTCATGAAAAGAGTTAAGAGTTTGCATAAAATTAAAATTATAATAGAGAGGTGATCCACCAATATATATCCCATAGACTATCATACTTCTACTAAGAAATAATGCTTTACAAGACCAATTCCATGCTTTGAGGATCCTAACATAGTGTTTCAATGTGAAGGTAGCATACTTGGGAAAATCATCAAGATACTTGACCTAGGGGTAGGTTTCACACCATAGAGACAATTTCATACTTGAAAGAGAGCTTAATACATTTAACACACTTCACATGACCTGTTAACATCAAAACTCTTGCTTAAACATGAAGGACAAAGGGAGTAAGGATGATACTATCACTTACCTCCACTATACATCACTCACATATTTAGACAAAAAGTTCACAAACTCAGAATTAGACTTGTATTCAATGTTTAAAGACAAAGTGTAATGTTATATTAGTAGGGCCTCACCTTACCAACTGTGTATATCTCTGTAATAGCTCAAATGGATTCATTTATAGAACTTGGAAGGAGAGAGAGAGATAAGAGAAGATAAAGAGGTACCAAGACAAGTATCCAAAGGTGAAAAATAGTTATAATTCATGTGGATGAGATAGAAAAGAAGTTATGAAAATGATTTACACATTATTATATTCCCAAATAAGCCTCTTCTCCAAATGTAGCGTAGCAATCTTCTTAATCATTCTTTCTTGTCAAATTTCCTTCATTATGGACTTCTTTTTGAGCATTCTAAAGCAAGTTAGGACAAGTGTCTTATTTTTTATGAGGATAGGGTGTTACAAATAATCCTTCACATGAATTGAGAGTTTTCTTGATCATGAATTTCTCTTACAAAACTCAATCATCGCCTATCATCAAGATCACTCTCTAATATGCACTCTTGACACTTGTCACAATAATATTTGCATCCTTCCTAACTGATCCATACCATGGGTTTTTGGACACATTTTGGGACACCTCATATTATTGGCTTCATCATAAACATCATAAAAATCAATTGAACTGTTAGGTTGTGGAGCTAAAAGATTCAACTATTGTAGACATGGAGGAGGTTGCTGAAGTTCCAGAAGTACTGACGTCGGCAGTATAACCGACATCGGTCACATACAGTGCAGAAGGCAACTGGTGTCGATAGAGAGTTAGCCAATGTCGGTCAGTACCAGACAAACAGGGACCGAGGTTGGTCACCTATGGTGGTTCCAAAATTGTTGTTGATGAATAGTTAGTTAAGTGAAGCAAGTGTTTGCATGTTAAAGGGCTAATTATAGTCTCGAGCTACGTGTCTAATTATTGTAATTAGAAGTCTATTTTTGTATGTATGGGATCCTATTTAAAGACCCATGAGGCATGTATTGTAATTAAGCAGGCAAGTAAAGCATTGAAGCAAGGAAGCAAGGTCAAGGAGATCTATAAGCAAGTAAGGTCAAGGAGATCAGCTGAAGCATTCAAGGAGGGGTTAACAACTCAGGTTGTTGAGTTGTTTGTGGTTGTGCAAGAGAGAGAGGGAAGAAGGTCTTGAGGTGTGGCAAGCCTTTGAGGTGGAAGAAGAAGTGGCATCTTCTTTATTGTATTTTCTTCTAAGAGTATTTAATACAAGATTGTGTATTGTCTCTCAAATTCTTTGTTGTTTCAAGTTTTTAGTTACTTAATCATTCTGGTATAATTCCATGTTTAATTGATTATAAGAAAAGTAATCAATTGTGCTTCCTTGGAGGGGTTCCTAACAATTGGTATCAAAGCTACGATTTGTAGGGAGTAGGTTATTGTTTGATTATAGGTCATTCACAGGGTTTTTGTTTGAGTGGGAGTTCAGCAATGGCAGAAGAAAGTAAGCTTCGAATGGAGAAGTTTAACGGCAAGAATTATCAACATTGGAGGATGCAGATAGAGGATTATCTGTATCAAAAGGATTTGTACTTACCATTGGGTGGGGTTGCATGCAAGCCCATAGATATGAAGGATGAAGAATGGAGTGTTCTTGATCGAAAGGCTCTGGGATCCATAAAGTTGAGCCTTGCATCATCTGTGATTTCCAACTTATCACAGTGCAAGACAACGGAAGAGTTGATAAAATCTTTGGAAAATTTATATGAAAAGCCCTCAGCTTCAAATAAGGTATTTCTTATGAAGCAGTTATTTACTTTGTAAATGTAGGAAGGTGGATCAGTACATACTCATCTTAGTGATTTCCATGGTTTGGTAAACCAGTTAGCTTCAGTCAATATTGTTTTTGATGATGAAGTAAAGGCTCTCTTAATTTTATACTCTTTACCTGAAAGTTGGGATAGTTTGGTTATGGCAGTAAGTAATTTTGTGTCTGCTTCTAAAATCTTAAAAGTTGATGATGTTGTGAGTGTAATCTTGAACGAAGAAATACACAGGAGAAGCACAGGTGAATCATCAGGGAATGCTCTAAGTGCAGAAAGCAGGGGAAGGCAAAGAGAGAAGGTTGAGCAAGGGAAATCAAGGTCGAAGGTGGGAAGGAGATCTGAATCCAGAGGTGTCACCTGCTAGTTTTGTGGAAAGAGAGGACACACAAAGAAAGAGTGTTGGTTGAGGGATAAAGAAAATCAACATGAAGGTAATGAAGAAGCAAAGGATGCAAATATTGTGGTACAAGATGCTCTCATACTTTCTTTGGATAGTCAGGTAGGATCATGGGTTTTAGATTCTGGTTCTTCTTTTCATGCATCCCCAAATAGAGATTTGTTCCATGAGTATGTCCAGGGAGACTTTGGAGTGCTTTATTTAGGGGATGGTATGCCTTGTCAAATAGTTGGCAAAGGGAAAGTGCAGCTAAAATTGTAGATGGACAACACATGGGTGTTGAAGGAGGTTATGCATGTCCCAGTTCTAAAGCAGAGTTTGGTTTTTGTAGGAAGGTTGGGTGATGAAGGGTGCATAGTAACCCTCACAGCAGATTCTTGGAAGGTTACCAAGGGTGCACTTGTTTTAGCAAGAGGTAAGAAAGTAGGTACTCTTTATCTATCTACTTGTATTACTGATTCTACTTCTGGTTTATCTACTTCAGCTGTAGATTCGAAGATGTGGCTTAATAGGCTTGGTCACATGAATAAGAAGGGAATGGATGTTCTTGATTCAAAAGGTATGAGTTTAGATTTAGAAGGCATAGATAGAGTTCATTGCAGGAAAAGGAAATTTGATGCTTTTGACAAGAACAGGGAAGCCTTGGTGTTTATGGAGGAGATGAGGGACAGAGATCAGTCACAGGGGCTGAATAATTCTGAGCAAGGCAGTATGGACAGGGGTTTGATCCAAGATGAGCTCGTGGATGAAGAATTCATCACTTACAAGAATACATAGACACCAATGTCGGTCACTTAGAACCGACATCGATCAGGCAGATACCAACATCGGTCATGTGCAAACCAGCAGGGTCGGTAGAGTCGGGCAGGAGAAGTCTGACATCAGTCAGATAGGAACCGATGTCAATAGAGGGGACACCAGTGTCAGCCAGGGAAATGACATTGGTAGTCAGGGTCAATGCAGGGAATCGACATCAGTCAAATGCAGACTGGGAGATGGTTGAGATCGATCACTAGAACGGATGTTAGGCAGACAGTGAGCTGTCAAGGAGTCTTAAATGCCCATATGGAGGTTAGAAAGGGTAAGTGAACCTCATATTCATTGTTCACCTTCTTTATATTGCTGACTGATGGTCAAGAACTAGGAAGATATGAAGAGGCAATGCAGGTAGAATCCAAAAATAGTGGGAGCTTGGCATGGATGAGGAGTGTGAGTCCTTGGAGAAGAACCAAATAGGTATTTGTTGGTGGAGTTATCAGCTAGAAGAAAGCACTGGAAGAGGGATGGATTCCCAAGTTAGAGAAGAGAGTGGATGGACACGTGAGATAGAAGGCTAGGGCATATAGTCTTGAGTAGGCTGTAGGATAATGGAGGTTTGACCATTGTATTTATCTTTACTAGGTTGGATAATATTAGCTACATTATCCTATTACTGTATTGTGTTTCTTGTTGCAGGGTTACATATATAGGGAGTTTCTGAGCTAAGGGTAAAGTTAGTTCAGAGGTATGTCATGAAGAATTTGGGAGCAGCAAAATTCTTTTGGCATAAGTGAGAGGTATAGCATCACAGGTTTTGTGGTGGTTGGTCTTCAAGAGTGATCTTGAAGAGGGATACAGAGCCAAGGGAACAAACGAGATGGTGTACAGGTACAGGTATAGTTGTAGCTATTTATCTCCAAGTGGGAGATTGTTAGGTTGTGGAGCTAAAAGCTTTAACTATTGCAGACATGGAGGAGGTTGCTGAAGTTCCAGAAGTAGCAGCATCGGCAGTATAACCGTCGGTCACATATAGTGCAAAAGGCAACTGGCATCAGCCAAGATTCAACCGACGTCAGTTAGCACCAGACAGACAGGGACCGACGTCGGTCGCCTGTGGCGGTTCCAGAACTACTGTTGATGAACAGTCAGTTAAGTGAAGCGAGTGTTTGCATGTTAAAGGGCTAATTATAGTCTCGAGCTGTGTGTCTAATTATTGTAATTATAAGTCTATTTTTGTATGTATGGGATCCTATTTAAAGACCCATGAGGCATGTATTGTAATTAAGCAGGCAAGTAAAGCATTGAAGCAAGGAAGCAAGGTCAAGGAGATCTACAAGCAAGTAAGGTCAAGGAGATCAGCTAAAGCATTCAAGGAGGGGTTAACAACTCAAGTTGTTGAGTTGGTTGTGGTTGTGCAAGAGAGAGAGGGAAGAAGGTCTTGAGGTGTGGCAAGCCTTTGAGGTGGAAGAAGAAGTGGCATCTTCTTTATTGTATTTTCTTCTAAGAGTATTTAATACAAGATTGTGTATTGTCTCTCAAATTCTTTGTTGTTTCAAGTTTCTAGTTACTTAATCATTCTAGTATAATTTTGTGTTTAATTACTTATAATAAAAGTAATCAATTGTGCTTCCTTGGAGGGGTTCCTAACATGAACTTGAGTTTCCACCTTGTCCACTATGTCATTCTAGATGCCAGTTTAGGTAGGTTGAATAAAGAGATCTAGTTGAGGAATTTTTGAGTATTTCCAAGGTCTAAAAATGGCATGGAGGGTTTCCTCAAGTCTCAATCTACTTCTCAAAGTTCTTGTCATCTCATGGTCATCTTCAAGACCTGCAAAACATAAACAAATGTCAAGAAAACTCATTTTTTTCTCCACTTGTATGGATCCTTACAATTTAATTATATGAATTTGACCATAATAGAGTTTTAAACAACTTATATTTTATCCTCAAGGTAAAATTATTTCATTTGGATGTGCTTTGAGCCTCATTTCTCTAGTCAAGTCCTTATTGAGGGGTTGTAAGGGTTTCTACTCACTTTCAATATTAACCTTTATTCATAAAGTATACGCATTGAAATCTTGAAAAAATGACACTAAATTCACCTTAGAGACCTCCTTTAACTTTCTTCAATGTCTCAAGGTCCCATTCAAAGCTTGGTTGAAGTTTCAAGCACTTAAAGTTGATATTCAAGCTCCATTTTTTGCTTCCTTATAGGGTTTGAGTGCTTTCTAAGACAAAAATGGCTTCTTGGGGACTTTATTTACAAATAAAAAGTTGAAACATCTCTGTGTATACCCTAAAAAATCCTCTTAATCATTATAATAGTTCCCTTGAAGATAGAAATGAAATAGACCCCTATTTTGGAACCATGCATAGACCTTGCCAATAGGTTTGTCTGAACCTTGGACTAAAAAATAACTCTAAAATGGATTTCAGTACCTAAAAATGGTTCCAACACTTCAGTTTCACCTTCATGAAGTTTATCCAAATCAATTAAATTTCTCCCTAAGGCCCAAATTTAAAATGACCCTTCATTTGAGACTAGGCCTATTTTCTTCCTTACCCTGATGGCTACAACCCTCCTTGTGTGGAACATCTTGCCTAATCTCAAACCCTCTAAGTTTTTTTTTCATGTTTCGCTTAGTGTGATATAGATATAAAAATCTTCACTTGAGCTCTCTTTTCCTTCTAGTCACCTACATACCACTAATTCCCCAAATTGGTAGTCTCGTGTATGGAAAAATTGCCTCTTCTCTAAGACAAAATAGAGAGTATTATCACCATTCATTTAGGATTTTTGAAGATGTTGAAGTATTTATTAGGTCATTATTACCTCTTTTACCAATTTTTATGTCTTAAATCCTCCATTTTCCCTTCAAACTCTCAATAAACCTTAGGTAGACATTTTAGGGAAGGACTGCTACAGGGGTATGGAGTTAAGACTGTGTTTTTACCTTTAGGTCCCTCATTGGTGATTTATTTACAAAATTAAAGGTATATTAAAGGTACCAAACTAATTTTGGAGGTTTTAAAGTCCCATTACCACTTTTTACAACCTTTAATTACCTTGAAGACTCCAAAGCACTCCTCAAATTACACTTACCAATACACTATCTTGGTTGAGACAATCATGTTTTAAGGCCTTAATTTATTTCATGGGCTTAACCAAAGTTATTAGTGATGAAAAAATCTCTTGGTTTCTTTTTTATATCCTGAAACACTTTAGGTCACCTCT
Source organism: Torreya grandis (assembly GCA_037957365.1). NCBI lineage: Eukaryota > Viridiplantae > Streptophyta > Pinopsida > Cupressales > Taxaceae > Torreya > Torreya grandis. The sequence goes on along the minus strand of JARHVA010002512.1, from coordinate 2,145,067 downwards.
ATTCCTCTTAAATCATCAAGGAAGTGATTTGGACCTCCCTTCATGTTTATTAGGTCATGGTATTCTTCCCATCCCTTTTAATCCACTTTTAAACCTCAATCCAACATCAACTCCCTACTTAAGTCTATAGCTAGCATAACACTGTTAACTATGGCAATCATGTTCTACCCTTGCTTATAGGTTAATTTACCCCTTTTCACCCTTGTTCACTTTGTATTTAGGTTTTATATGAATTTATAGAGGTAATTTCCATATATCTAAACCAAACCCTATAAATATAGTCTCATTTGAGGCAAAATAGATCTTACTTCTCACTCACTACCCACATACTCTTCATGACTGTGAATGATCCTTTCCAGGCTTGTTGTAGGTTGATTTGGCTTGGTTTGAATTTTTTTGAATGAAAATATAACTTCCCTTGAATGACTTTGAATTAAAAATAATCCCCTTCTCCTTGGAGACTCAAAATGAGATCTAAACTTTCACCTCCAATTTCATTGTTTGTAGTTAGTTGTGAATGACACCTCCCAGGCTTGTGTATGGATAGGAGGGTTAGCTTAATAGGGTCAAAACATGAAACTCTACCTTCTCTCTTCATTTTGGCTTAGGAATTTATTTTGAATCATTTGGTATGATTTACCATTTATGTCATAGATATGATTATCATATTGAATTGCAAAGTGAACTTTCCTTTAAAATCATGTAGGTCAAGACTGTCAAAAAACTAGTGGTTTTGAGGGCACTTTTGGGTCTCCCAGTGATCAACTTCCATTGCTCATTATCCTTATAAAATTTTCACATTCATTATCCTATAATAATATGACAAAGTGAATATAGCTAGATTCCTTGGGGAATCATTCAAGCATATTGGGACAAATCCATAAAACCCTCTGGCTCTCTAATTAGTTCCTTTAGGGATAAAAGTCTTAAAACTCATAATTTTGCTATGTGATGATTCCTCCATCTTTAGTAGGCTATCAAGGATCACTAACATGATCTCAAAGGTATCAACCTATTTCATAGACCATCATGAATATCTAACCTTTTCATTTTACTCTTGTACAAGCCTCTATAACTTTGCAAATGACACTTGAATATATGCATTTGACTATATATGAGGTAGAGAGAGGGAAATTAAACATTAATATGTAGGGGTAAGGCTCTCCAATCACTTTAAGTGAAATTTTAAATCCTTCAATTGGATAACCCCCATCAACAACACCTGTAGATCATCTTGAAAACACATTTTCAACATGAGAATCACCTACCTGAAGGTGAAAAGGGCAAACAAAGAAGGGGAATGTAGACAATGTGTAAAATTAGGCTTCATGACCTCTTCCTTGATCATAAAATTCACTTTAATACTTCAAAACACCTGAGACACATTCAATTCCTTCACATGACATGGAAAACCTCCAAGTTAAGGTAACTGTAGATGCAATTCTTTGAGCAAAGATAACAAAGATGATCCAAAGCAAGACAAGCCTAGAAAAGGCTTTCCTATGCAATTGATAGCTTCCAAATATAATATAACCATGAAAAACTTATGGAGAGGCATTATATAACCTTTAATAACACCTAAAATAATCAAAGACATCAAACCAAAGAAATAAAAACTAAAACATGTCTAAACAGTGACCCCCTCTTGGATTGAAGTGCATAAAAGGTTGCCTAGAGTCCAACTGATGGTTCATAAAGGAGGAGGCACCAAAATGAAACTTATTTTAATATTTTTGAATTAAACTTAGATTAATATCCATGCCAAAAACCATTCTTCCCAACTCCACCTGTATGGTCCATACCAAGTGTTTGAATTCGACCTTCTTTAGCTTGCAAAGAGAAAATGGAGGAAATAGGAGAAAAACTAAACTTTATGATGAAATATATAAAATAAAATCATTTAAATGGGTGTGGGTAGGTGAATAGGCACTACGCCCATGTTTTTAATTACAAGTGAACTCAAAGAGTCTGTACAAGTGCCCAAAAGGGCCTAAAAACAAGGAAAACTACCATTTACTAGTCTTAACTGATTATCTATCTATAATATAATGTGTTTTGACATTATTTTACCTCTCCCACATTTGAACATAGCTTTGTGACAATTTTTTTCTTATAAAAATCTGTACATGTCATTAATTAAGCTAAAAATGTGGCCAAATGATCCTTTTTGAATATGAAACAAGGTGAATGATAAATTAATGTCTTAGAAATACCTTAAAAAAATTTAAAGGTCATATTAAGAAAATTTAAACATAACTTGATCCTTTGGCCATATTTTACCAAGGTTGACCAACTTTGACTTTAATTGAATAGACCAGTACCAGGAGAATGGACTTCAACAAGGACTAGGGGAAGGATGAGTAAGACAATAGAGAAAAATAACACCCTATAAGACATATGGTAACCTTATTAAAAGTTTAAAAATATTAGGGGTTGACATAAATTTGACTTGGGGTCAAATTTAGTCAACATTCTTGGTGATTCCTAGGGGTGGCATGCTACCTATGCCTAAGACCAGTTACCTAATCCTTCCATTGGAATATGGAGTATCTCTAATACTTATTCAACATTAAAATGCCTTTGAAAAACACACAAAACTAAAGGAAAACACACACCATAAGACACACTCAAGGGAAACACACATGTGCTCAACCTCGAGCATTTAGGGAACATAACAAAAGAAAACCACACACTTATGCTACTATTTACAAAACTACCTTACAAAGACTAATAACATAACTTTAAATGTCTCCCATTCATAGGGATAGGCAAATATTCTACATTCATCTTTGATAATTTAAAATAATTGCTTTGTTTTCACTTTTTTATGATGTAAGGTCCACTCCACAAGGCATCAAATTTTGTATGTCTACCTGGTTTTACTCTATCTTCATCCCATTTAGGACTAAGTCACCTTATTTGAACACTCTTGTACTTCATCTCTTGTCAAAATATTTCTCCATGAGTAATTGATTGTGTTCCATATTCTTATGTGCATTGTCCTTTACTTCTTTTATTTGCATTAGTTCTATCAATCTGATTTCCATTGGAGTATTCCCATGTAGTTCCAACTGATGTGCAACCTCTAAAGTAGGTAGTTCTTGAGATATGGACAATCTATCTTATTTTACATAAACAAGTACAAAAGGAGAATTTCCAATTGACTTTTGGGGGTGATCTTTTCATCCCATAAGGTTGTCTTCAACTTGGTGTGTCATGCCCTTTGATTATTTTCCAATGTTATCTTGATAACCTTGATGAAATTCTTATTGGTAGACTTATCCAATCCATTACCTTGAGGGTAATAGTTAGATGAGGTTCTCAAGTAAACACCATTCTTATTTTCCCAATCAAAATTTTTAGCACTCATAAAAGCAAGTGTATTATCAGAAATGATGGTATAGGGAACTCCAAACCTTGTTATGATTCTCTCATAGAATTCCAAGATAGAATTTTCACTTGCCTCTTTCAATGAAATAGCTTCTACCCATCTTGTGAAGTAGTTAGTTGCAGTCAATATCATTTTTTTCCAACACTTGATGGAGGATTGATCATACCAATGAAATCAAGGCCCCATTGCTTGAAAGGCTGCTCTACTTGGATATGATTCAATTGTTAGGATTGTGGAGCTAAAAGCTTCACTGATGCAAACAGGAGAGGAGGTTGCTGAAGATTGCAGAGAAGTTGGGGTCGGTCTGATCAGCCGACGTCGGCAGGATAGCAAAGGGAAGTAACCGACGTCGGTCATATATCGGCCGATGTCGGTCACCTCCAGGCAGACAGGGACCGGCGTCGGTCGCCTGTGTGGTTCGACTGCGAGCTATTTACGGGCAGTTAGCTAACGAACCAAGTGTTTGCATGAAGAGTGCTAATTTTAGACTCATAGCTGCGGATCTAATTATTGTAATTAGATGTCTAATTATTGTTTGGATGAGATCTATATAATAGACTCATGGTTGTATTGGAAAAGTGTGCTAGGGAGTAAGAGAGCATAATTATAAGCTCCTTCTGTGTGTGAGGTAGAGCAATGGTGCGTTCCTCCTAGTGCCACAGTACCAGGTGTGTTGGTGCTAGATTGGAGAGCCAGCTGGGTTCTTCAGGAGTGTAGGATCTTGGTCACAGTTGCATGGCCTATATAGGAGATCTACATGGTAAGTAAGATCATTGATCTGCAGGTGTATATGTGTGCAAGGTCGAGGTTCACTAGGTGAGCAGAACCGTTGTTTGATTTGCAGGTGTGCAAGGTCATATAGACAGCAACACAACAGGGAGCAGTATCAGGCAGGATCTACTTGGAGTACAGGTGTGTACTCGGATAGAGCAAGAGGAAGGCAAGGGAGTTCCTTCCATAAGTATGGTCTGTTGAATTGCAGGTTGTTGCAGATTCATGGGAGATCTACTTGAAGTACCTTGAGTACTTGTGGAGCACGTGGAGTGCTTGAGGAGTGCGTGGAGCACTTGTGGTGTGCATGGAGCACGGGAGGTGAACACCAACTCTGTATTTGAGTTAGGTGTTGGGACCTGTGAGAGGGAGAGCTTTGGGGAGAAGAATTACTGTTCACTTGAGGTGTGGGAAACCTCTGTAAGGTGGTGGAGAAAAAGTGGCATCTTCTTTATTGTATTCTTTTCTGTATAAAGTGTTAATATAAGTTGTGTATTGTCTCTCATATGCTGTGTTATTCTGAATTCTAGTTACTGGGTGAATCTGGGTTATTTCCGCATATTAAGTTGTTTGAAGTTTGGTAATCAATTGTATGTTTCCTTTTTCGCATCCTGACAAGTGGGATCAGAACATGTTTGTTGTTCTAGATTCCTGACAAGTGGTATCAGAGCCAGGTTGCAGGAAGCAGGTTGTGTTTTGATTACAGGGCACTCTCAGGGGTTTCTGATTGAGTGGGAGTAGAGCAACGGCAGATCAAAGTAGGCTAAGAATGGAGGAGTTGAAAAGCACAGACGGTTACTCACGGTCTGATGGAAAGAAAGAGCAGGTAAAAGAAGATTGTTGGTTGGTAACAGATCAGCATGAAGAAACTGAAGACACAGATGTAGCAGGTGTTGTTGCACAGGATGTGTTTGCAGGTTTCTTGGATAAAGTTGAATCTTGGATGAAAGATTCGGTTGCCTCTTTCCATGCAGCCCCAGGTAGAGGAGCTGGTAAGCCTTGCCAAAGAATTGGCAAAGGAGAAGTGAAGCTGAAATTGCAGGCGGCCAACACACAGGTGTTGATGAAGGTCATGCAAGTCCCAGGTTTGAAGATTTGGCTAATTTCTTCAGAAAGATTGGGTGATGAGAGATGCACAAGAACTCTCACAACGGTAGCACTTGAATTAGCTGGTGGTAAGAAAATAGGTATACTTTATCTACTTGTTTATATTACTGATTCTTCTTCTATTGCGGAGACGTGGCTTCGTAGGCTTGGTCACATGAGCAGGAAGGAGATGCATGTTCTTAAGCGGAAGACAGATATATTTGATAGGCTTAAGAACTGGAAAGCCTTGGTGTTCTTGGAGGAGATGGCGGACAGAGTTCAGTGGATGAGGCTGGATACATCTAAGCAGGGCAGTTTGGACATGGAGATTGATCCAAAGGAGCTCGCGGGTAAAAAGTCATCACTCATAGGCAAACACAGGTACCGGCGTCGGTCAGGAGGAACCGGCGTCGAACAGACAGGTGCCGATGTCGGTCATGTGCAGACCGAAGCCGGTGATGTCGGGCAGGGTAAGACCGGCGTCGGTCATGGGACCGACGTCGGCGGCATGTAAGACCGATGTCGGTCAGAAGGACCGATGTCGGCAGTAGGGACACCAGCGCTGGCAGGTTGGTAGTCAGGTACAGACGCATGGAACCGACGTCGGTCGGATGCAGACTGTGGAGTGATCGAGGTCGGTCACTGTAACGAATTTTGGGTGGACAGCACGTTGTCAAGGAGTCTCAAACACCCATACGGAGGACTGAAGGCGTAAGTAGGCCCTCAAATTCGTGTTCCTCTTCTTCATACTTGTTGCTGATTATAAAGCAGGAAGGATCCAGGAAACAGGTGTGAGCTAGGCAGGATTATGATGCAGAACCATACGGGAGTCTTGGTAGGTTTGCCAGCTGGATGAAAGCACAGAGACGAATGGATTCCTTAGTAGAAGAATAGAGAGAACGGATACGTGAGACGGAAGACCAGGCATATGGTCTTGAGGAAGCTGCAGGACAGTGGTACCAGGTTTGACAGGTGGAGGACGAGGCATGGCTTTAGTCAGTGTCAGGTAACTACTGTGGTTTGCCTTACCAGGTGGATGATGAGTCGCGACATCATTTTGTTACTGTATGTGGACGGTATGTTTTGCTATAGCAAGTTTGTACATACAGGGTTTTGCTGAGCTAAGGGTAAGATTAGTTCAGTGTCATGTCATGAGGAGTTTGGAGCAGCGGAATTCTTTGACATGGGAGGCATGGAGATCACAGGTTGATTTTGTCTCAAGTGGGAGCTGATGTGAATCAGGTGTTGGCGAGGTTCGGGATGCAGAACCGGAGCACACTAAGGGCTGGACAGGTACAGTGTCCGAAATCACATGAGGTCTGGAATAGACCTGAGTATTCCCATGCAGTGGGAGCTGTCAGAGTTAGGAGCCAATTCGGGGAAGTGGGTTCTCAGATTTCTGAGAGGGACCGGCAGCAGGTGTTGCTATGCAGGGTCAGGACTTCACTACAGGTGTTGTAGGTTCGGATGTGGCAGGGTACTCGGATGACAGGGGGTACATCACAGGTTGTGTGGTGGGTTGTCTTCAGGTTGGAGCTTGAAGAGGGATACAAACCAGGAAACAGATTAGACAGAGTACAGGTACAGGTACAGTGCAGCTGTTTATCTCCAAGTGGGAGATTGTTAGGATTGTGGAGCTAAAAGCTTCACTGATGCAAACAGGAGAGGAGGTTGCTGAAGATTGCAGAGAAGTTGGGGTCGGTCTGATCAGCCGACGTCGGCAGGATAGCAAAGGGAAGCAACCGACGTTGGTCATATATCGGCCGACGTCGGTCACCTCCAGGCAGACAGGGACCGGCGTCGGTCGCCTGTGTGGTTCGACTGCGAGCTATTTATGGGCAGTTAGCTAACGAACCAAGTGTTTGCATGAAGAGTGCTAATTTTAGACTCATAGCTGCGGATCTAATTATTGTAATTAGATGTCTAATTATTGTTTGGATGAGATCTATATAATAGACTCATGGTTGTATTGGAAAAGTGTGCTAGGGAGTAAGAGAGCATAATTATAAGCTCCTTCTGTGTGTGAGGTAGAGCAATGGTGCGCTCCTCCTAGTGCCACAGTACCAAGTGTGTTGGTGCTGGATTGGAGAGCCAGCTGGGTTCTTCAGGAGTGTAGGATCTTGGTCACAGTTGCATGGCCTATATAGGAGATCTACATGGTAAGTAAGATCATTGATCTGCAGGTGTATATGTGTGCAAGGTCGAGGTTCACAGGTGAGCAGAACCGTTGTTTGATTTGCAGGTGTGCAAGGTCATATAGACAGCAACACAACAGGGAGCAGTATCAGGCAGGATCTACTTGGAGTACAGGTGTGTACTCGGATAGAGCAAGAGGAAGGCAAGGGAGTTCCTTCCATAAGTATGGTCTGTTGAATTGCAGGTTGTTGCAGATTTATGGGAGATCTACTTGAAGTACCTTGAGTACTTGTGGAGCACGTGGAGTGCTTGAGGAGTGCGTGGAGCACTTGTGGTGTGCATGGAGCACGGGAGGTGAACACCAACTCTGTATTTGAGTTAGGTGTTGGGACCTGTGAGAGGGAGAGCTTTGGGGAGAAGAATTACTGTTCACTTGAGGTGTGGGAAACCTCTGTAAGGTGGTGGAGAAGAAGTGGCATCTTCTTTATTGTATTCTTTTCTATATAAAGTGTTAATACAAGTTGTGTATTGTCTCTCATATGCTGTGTTATTCTGAATTCTAGTTACTGGGTGAATCTGGGTTATTTCCGCATATTAAGTTGTTTGAAGTTTGGTAATCAATTGTATGTTTCCGGTTTCGCATCCTGACAAGTGGGATCAGAACATGTTTGTTGTTCTAGATTCCTGACATCAATGAAAGGGATACAAGATTTTGTTTGCCTACAAAGAAGGCACATTGAGTACACATCTTAGCCCAATTGTAGTAATCCTTGAAAAGGCTAGGCCAATAATATCCAGCCCTCATTATCTTTATTGTTATTGTTTTAGGGGAGAAATGACCTCCATCTAAACCATCATGAATTTTTTTAAGCAACATACCAAACTAATCACTGTTAACACACCATTCACATCTTTCTAAAAGAGAATACCATCTACAAGACAATAAGGAATGGTTTGCAATCTAAAATACCTTCTTTGATACTTTTTCAAGCCATTGGGACGCTTACCATTTTGGATAAAGTTAATGATATCCTGTGTCTAGCTTTGAACTGGTATGTGATCAATTGATTGGAGATGAGCTTCATTAGACTTCCCCTTTTGGCCTTTGAAGATCTGAGGCTAAATGTTCACATAACCCTTTCCCTCTCACTAAGTTTTTTATCTTGATATCAACATCATATTCCATTACCTTTGTAGTCCACCCAACTCTCTTTTCATTGAGATCTTTGCTTAGAAGAAACTCCTTGGTGCTAGGATGAGAGACCATGACATGTATCTTATTATTTGAAATCATGTGTCTAAATTTTTTCAATCCACTTGTCATAGCTAGATCTTGTTTCTCAAAAAATGTGTACTTGACCTCATAGTCTTCCAATTCTTGGCTAAAGAATGTAATTGGTTGTTATATTTCCTCATCATTCTCTTTCATGAGCATAGATGAGATTGTATCAAGATAAGCAAAGGTATAGAGTATGTAATCTTTGGTAAATTTTGGATTTAAGAGAGTAGGAGATTGTACAATTGATTATTTGATTGCCTCAAAACTACTCTTACCTTATTTTATCTAAGCAAAAGCTTGGTTCTTCTTAAGCATGGTTGTGATAGGTTTCACCAAAGTTGCAAAACTTGGAATGAACCTTCTTACAAAGTTTATTTTACCCAAAAAACTTTGTATTCCTTTCTTGTGTAGACGCAAAGACAAGCCTAAGATGGCTTCAATCCTTTCAGGGTCAATCTACAAACCTTTTTTTGAAACAGTATGACCTAATAGCTTACCTTTATGGATGGCAAAGATGAACTTATTTGGATTAATAGATACTCCATACTCTTAAAACTTCTCAAACACTTGCCTTAGATGTTTCATATGATCATTAGCATCTTTTGAAAAAATAGTTATATCATCAAGGTACACAAGCAATATCTCATTGATCAAACCTTTAAAATCCATGTCCATTTCCCTTTGGAAGGTAGCTCCAGCATTAGCCAAACCAAAATGCATCTTCCTATAGGCAAAGGTTCCCTATTTTGTAGTAAAAGTTGTCTAAATCTGATCCTCTTTATTCACCAATATTTGGTTATAGCCTAAATAACAATCAAGAAGTGAAAAATGTTGAGAACCTGAAACAACTTGTAAAATTTGCTCCATAAAAGGTAGTGGATAATGATCCTTGAGAGAGACCTTATTAAGGTCTCCAAAATCCACACAAAGTCTGATTTCTCCACTCTTATTTTGGACAGGTACAAGATTAGCTACCTAAGTTGAGTGCTTGATAGAAAAGATAATCCTGGACTCAATCAATTTGGTAAGCTCCTTCTTCATGAGTTCCTCTATCTTGGGATTGATTGTCCTTTGTTTTTTCCTAACTATTTTAGCTCCAAGTTCTAACTCAATGGTGTGATGAGATAGACATAGATCAAACCCTTTCAAATCCTTGTATTCCCAAGCAAATACATCATGAAACTCTTTACATAATTCAATGAAGGCTTGACTTTTAGATGGAGAACATATCCTACTAATTTGTAGAAGTTTGTCCTTGAAGATCATGATTCTTTCATAGTTCTCTTCCTTTGTATACATGCTCACACTTTCCTTCCTCTTTTGATCATCCTCATTGAAAACATTGTCCAAAGTAACCAGCCCTTTAGGTATCTTGTTTATCTTTAGCTAGATGACTTGCTCCTTATATTGATTTTTAAACTTATTTTAATTTTTTGAAGATAATTCTACCTCATTTTTCAAGAAATGGGCAATGTGTTTAGAATTTTCAAACACATGACATGACACTTCATTATCCAGAATAGAGGGTCTCACAATGACCTTGGTATGAGATTGATCTTTCTTTCTACTTACTTTATCAACTATATAAAAGTGTGCTCCTATGATAGCAAACCTATCAACATGCTTATTTGAATCTCTTGGTATAGGTTGTATGTTGAAAGAAACAAAACTTTCAAGTAGATCCCATACCCTATGCTTGTAAGACTTAAACAAAGGATTCTTGGTTGTAGATTGGTTTCTCACTTGGTGTATGACCAATTCACTATCCCCATAGACATTCAAATTCTTGATTCCCTTTCTCTTTTCCCATTTGAGGCCATGAACTAAACCTTCATATTCTACCACATTGAAAGTACAACTGAAATGGAATCTATATGAAGAGTAATATTGGTTATTTGAGGGAGAAACCAACATGACACCAGCTCCTACTCCTACCTTTCTTTTAGTGCCATCAAAAAACATTTCCCATATCCCTTCAAGTTCATGATCTTCATTAGTGAGTGAGGGTATAAGAGTATTTTTCTCATTCATACAATAGACTCCCAATTCACTTTCTTCTATGGATGAATAGGGATCATGTTCATATGTTTTAGTACCATACTCATCAAGTAAAATATCATAAATACCTTCAAGGGGGGAGGATGATTCACCACCAATGGCACCTTCTTCTTGCTCACTAATTGTATAATTCTAATTTGAATTTATCTCCACATATGGTTTAATGTGGAACCTTGCCAAGGGTTGTGTTCTTATAGTTACTTTATCTCCATATCTTGTTCTATAATCTAGAATATCAGCTATAAGGTACCCTCCAATTTGAGTTGTGAAGTCTCTTGACAAGAAAATAGCAAGGTGAGCTAGAAGATCAACCACCACAATATCTTGGAAGATGGGGAAACTTGTAAAATCATGCAAGAAAACTTTCAAACCTTTGGCCAAGCCCACCATCTTGGTTGGATTTTCATCAAGCTATAACACACCCTTACTATGAGGCTCATACTTCATTCCTAACTTGTTAGCAACCACCTTAGGCATAATCATAGTACTAGCTCCAATATCCATAATGTAATTGTGAACCAATTTATCTCTCACACTGAGTGTGAGATAGAAAGGAGGAGGCTTTTCAGATTTGGTGGATGGTTTTAGGACATAATTAGGTGTGTTGGTAAGGGCTACACCATTGTGTATTGGAGCTTGAGGGGCTACTTGAATGTTTGAGAGTTGTTTTTGTAAAAGTTCCTTTTGGCTAGGCATATGCAAGACTTCCCAAAGAGAAATGTTTTTCTTGGTATTCTTCAAAGAATCAAAAATGTTTAGAGAGGAATTATTCACCTTGTCTTACATTCTTTAAGGCAATGAGGGAGCTTGAACTTGTTATATTGGAGGTTTGGTAGCCTTTCTCACATTTTGACTTTGAGGAGTAGTGTGACTAGTAGGATTTATTACATTGGTACTTCTACTTTGTGGCCTTAGAGAGGCACTACTTAGAGTCACTTGTGTTGTTGGAGTATCTCCTAAAGGCCCTTATGTGGCTGCAATTGAGGTATTTTGATTCAACACATAATTGTCTTTTACTGGGAAATTCCTAAAACCAATACTTTGGTTGTTACCTTCTCCTTGATCATCCCTTTGCACAAGAGTTTCTTCTTCTACTATAACATAAGGAGTAGATCCTTATTGATCTACCAAAGCTTGATTACCTTCTCCACCATTATGCATAAACTGACCTTGAAATTTCCCCTAATGGTCCAAATATTCCTCTCCTTGAACTAGATTGGTGTGGACTGTAACAATAGCCTTTGTGGAGGGAGTAGAAGTAGGATTATAGGAATTGGGTGGCCTATTGAAACCTTGTTGAGCTTGGCCTCTTCCTTGGTTATTGTATTTGGGTGGAGGTCTATAACCTTGTTGAGGATAGTATTGAGGATTGGGTGGATCACTTGCATACATTTGTGCTTGTTTGAGCTAGGCTTGAAAAGACCAAATCATCTCATCCTTATATATGGCATTATCTACCTTCTTTGAAGTGGTCATAGGTTTGACATTGGTATTAGGGAGTTGTGCCATGCTTGGAGCTTTAACTAAATTATGAGACAACAAAGGCATGGAGACTCTTGGAGGTAATTTTATAGCTTGTATCAAACTATTCTTAGCTTTAATGGCTATCTCATATGCCTCAGGTAAATTAAATCCTCCCATTGATTGAAACATGACTAACACATCAGTTCCAATAGCCTTAAGATAAGTGGGGAACACAAAGCTTGGAGGAGGCCTCATGATAGGTGGCATCCTATGCTATTTTCTTTGAAATCTCTCATTGAAATCTCCCATGGATTCATTAGGACCTCTCTTTATCAAATTCAGCTAGTGAATTAATGAAGAGTGATCACTCTTGTTCTCAAACCTACTCACTCCCCAAAATCATCCTAATTATTAATACAACCACCTTCCAAAGTTCTATACCAATCAAGTGCCTTACCCTTTAGAGACATGGAAAGTAATCTAATAGCTATATTAGCTTGGGTGATATTGTGGAAGTTGAAAAAGTTTTAAATGTCCCTAATGTTTTTAGATGGGGTAATATGACCTTATCCATTGAAATTAAGGAGACTTTTGGTAGCATTGGAAGGAATAGGGTCATATGCAAGAAGGTTAATTAGATTTTGGGTGTTTAAGGGTAGGAAAGGATGTTGCCTGGCCATCTCTTCTTATTCTTCTTGATCTACTATTTCTTCAACCTTCTCTTCTTCTTATTCAAAACCTTCTTGTTCAGAATCTCTAAAAGTTAAGAATGGTTCAGGATGTTGTTCTTCGAGATGAGTTTTAGGTAGAGGGACTTGATTGAAAACTCTACTAGAATATTATCTAGTGAGGAACATGAAGTATACTATAGAAAACTTGATCTACAAGCAGAGATTCTCACCTTTTGGGGTCACCAAATATTGAATTAGAAACACCTCTTCAACTTTGGGCTTCTTAAGACTAGCATTTTCCTTGGCATGAAATAATTAGGACCAACTATCCCACTAGGCATGCTTGTCATAAAATTATGCACCCTATGACACTCTATGAAGTTCCCTCAATTTTATGAAACATTGAATCATCTCTCAGGTTTGTGGGAACTTGTAAGAGAGATGAATTTCTAGGATTGAAAGGGCTAGCTCCCTGAATTCTTCTCTAAGTACGTATCACCTAATCTAATGCTTATTCTTGAAAAGAGTTAAGAGTTTGCATAAAATTAAAACTATACTAGAGAGGTGATCCACAAATATATATCCCATAAACTATCATACTTCTACTAAGCAATAATTATTTACAAGACCAATTCCATGCTTTGAGGATCCTAACATAGTGTTTCAATGTGAAGGTAGCATACTTGGGACAATCAAAAAGATACTTGACCTAGGGGTAGGTTTCAAACCATAGATACAATTACATAATTGAAAGAGATATTAATACATTCAACACACTTCACATGACCTATTAACATCAGAACTCTTACTTAAACATGAAGGATAAAGGGAGTAAGGATGATACTATCACTTACCTCCACTATACATCACTCACATATTTAGACAAAAAGTTCACAAAGTCAGAATTGGACTTGTATTCAATGTTCAAAGACAAAGTGTAATGTCATATTATCAAGGATTCACCTTAAAAACTACGTATATCTCTATAATAGCTCAAATGGCTTCACTTATATAACCGGGAAGGAGAGAGAGAGAGGAGAGAAGCTGAAGAGGTACCAGGATAAGTGTCCAAAGGTGAAAATTAATTATAATTCATGTGGTTGAGATAGGAAAGGAGTTATGAAACTAATTTACACATCATTGTATTTTTAAATAAGCCTCTTATCCAAATGTGGCATAGCAATCTTCTTAATCTTCCTTTCTTGTGAAATTGCCTTCATGATGGACTTCCTTTTGAGAATTCCAAATAAATTTAGGATAAGTTTCTTATGTGTGATGAGGAAAGGGTGTTATAAATATTCCTTTGCATGAATTTAGAGTTTTCTTGATCATTATATTCTCTTACAAAACTAAATCATCACCTATCATCAAGATCACTATCTAATAGGCACTCCAAACAATTGGCACAAGAATATTTGCATTCTTCCTAATTAATCCATACTAGGGGTTTCATGACACATTTTAGGACACCTCATATGCTTGTCTTCATTAGATACATCATAAAAAGCCACCAAACTTGAGTTTTCACCTTGTCCACTATGTCATTCTAAATGTCAATTTAGATAGGCTAAATAGAGAGAGTAGTAGAGGTATTTGTGAGTATTTCCAAGATCTTAAAATTGAATTTAGGGTTTCCTCAAGTCTCAAGATACTTCCCAAAGTTCTTGGCATCTCATGGTCATCTTTAGGACCTAAAAACCACAAGAAAATGTCAATAAAACCTACTTTATGCTCCACCTATATAGATTTCATACAATCCAATTACATGGATTTGACTCTCATAGAGTTGGAAACAACTTATCTTTTATCCTCAAGGTAAAATTCATTCATTTAGATGTACTTTGAGCTTCATTTCTCCAATTGAGTCCTTATGGAGGGTTTGCAAGGGTTTCTAGTCACTTTCAGTATTAGCCTTTGTTCATAAAGGCTGCACATTTAACTCTTGAAAAAATCCACTAAAGGCACTTTAGATACCTCCTTCAACTTCCTTTAATGGATCAAGCTCCCATGAAAATCTTGGTGGAAGTTTCAAGCACTTAAAGTTGACATTCAAACTCCATTTTTTGCTTCCTTATAGGGTTTGAGTACTTCCTAAGCCAAAAATGGTTTATTGGGGACTTTATCTAAAAATAATTTTTTTTTAAATATCTATATATACCATAAAACATCATATTAATCATTATAATATATCCCTTGAAGATAGAAATGAAATAGACCCCTGCTTTGGAAGCATGCTTAGACCTTGCCAATAGGTCTGTCTGAACCTTGGAATCAATAATAACTCTCAAATGGATTTACCTAACTAAAAATGGTTCAAAAACTTCATTTTCACCTTCATTAAGGTGATACAAATCAATGATATGTCTCCATAAGGCCCAAATTGAAAATGACCCTTCATTTGAGACTAGGCCTATTCTCTTCCTTAACGTGATGGCTGTAAACCTCCTTGTGTGGATCATCCTTCCTAATATAAAACCCTATAAGGTTTTTTTTCATGTTTCCTTTGGTTTTATCTAGATATAAAAATCTTCACTTGAGCTCTTTTTTCCTTCTAGTCACCTACATACCACTTTTCCCCCAAACTGGCAGTCTCGTGTATGGAAAAACTGCCTCTTCTTTGAGATAAAATAGAGAATATTATCACCTTTAATTTAGGATTTTTTAAGATGTGGTAGTATTTTTTAGGTCATGAGGACATATTTTACCAATTTTAATTTCTTAAATCCTCCATTTTCCCTTCAAACACTCAAGAAACCTTAGGTAGACTTTTTAGGGAATGACTGTCTATAGGGGTATGGAGTTAAGACTATGTTTGTACCTTTAGGTCCTTCATTGTTGATTTATTATTAAAATTAAAAGTATATTAAAGGTCCAAACCTCATTTTTTATGTGTTAAATTTCCATTACCACTATTTCCAACCTTTAATTACCTTGAATACTCTAAAGCACTCCTCAAATTGCACTTGCCAATACACTATCTTGGCTGAGACAGTCATGTTTTAAGGCCTTAATGTTGTTTCATGGGATTGACCAAAGTTATTGGTGATGAAAAAATTATATTTGTTTATTTTTTATATCCTAAAACACTTTATGTCACCTCTATTCATCTTAAATCATCAAGGAAGTACCATGACTCATGTAAATACCTTTGTTTGCATCAATTCCTTCATCAGGCATGTAGGTGATTTTGAGTTTGATTCATGATTAATGGATGTAATACAGACTTTATTGAATGTTTTAAAACTCATATATATGTTCCTCAATCAATTTTATTATGCTTAAATCCAATTCTTGGTTTCAATGCACCTCTTGTTCTCAATATTACATCACTGCTCATAAGGACAGAGACAAGCCCAAACACCTATCTATAGGTGCAAACTGAGCCTTGACTTAATTTTTTGGACCTAACTCCATGTTAATTATGTCATGGTATTATTACCATCCCTTTAAATCCACTTGGAAACCTCAATCCAACATTAAATCCCTGCTTGAGTCTTTAGTTAGGATAATATTATTGATTGTGACAGTCCTGTTCTACCCCTGCTTGTAGGTTAACTTGCCCATTTTCACCCTTTTTCACTTTGTATTTAGGTTTCATATTAATTTATAGAGGCCATTTACATTTATATAAACCAAAACCTATCAATAAATTCTCATTTTAGGTAAAGGAGATCTTACTTCTCACTCATTGCCCACATACTCTTCATGACTGTGGATGATCCTTTTCAAGCATGTTGTAGGTTGATTTGGCTTAGTTTGATTTTTTTTGAATGAATGTCTAAATTCCATTGAATTAATTTTAATTAAAAAAAATCCCCTTATCCTCAGATACTCAAAATGAGATCTAAACTTTCACCTCCAACTTCATTGTTTGCACTCATATGCAAATGACACCTCCCAGGCCTATGTACAGACATGAGGGTTAGCTTAAGGGGGTCAAAACATGAAACCTCACCTTCTCTCTTAATTTTGGATCAGGAATAAATTTTGAATCATTTGATATTATTTACCATTGATGGAATAAATATGATTACCATAGTGAAGTGCAAAGTGAACTTTCCTTTAAAATCCTATAGGTGAAGACTATCAAAAAACTAGTGGTTTTGAGGGCACTTTTGGGTCTCCCAGTGATCACCTTCCATTGCTCATTATCCTTCTAAAATTTTCACACTCATTATCCTATGATTGTAATTCAAAGTAAACATAGCTAGATACCTTGGGGCATCATTCAAGCATATTGGGAGAAATCCATAAAACCCTCTAGCTCTTTGATTAGTTCCTTTAGGGACAAAAGACTTGAAACTCAAAATTTTACTATGTGATGATTCCTCCATCTTTATTAGTCTATAAAGGATCACTAACATGATATTCAAGGTATCAACCTATTTCATAAACCATCATGAAGATACAAACTTGTCATTTTACTCCCGGACAAGCCTATATAGCTCTACAAATGACACTTGAATATATGCATTTGACTATATATGAGGTAGAGAGAGGGAAATTGAGCACTAATATATAAGGGTAAGGCTATCCAATCACTTCAAGTGTAATTTTCAATCTTTCAATTGGATAACCCCCATCAAGAACACCTAGAGATCATCTTGAAAATAGATTTTCAATGTGAGAATCACCTACCTGAAGGTGAAAAGGACAAACATAGAAGGGGAATGTAGATAACGTGCAAAATTAGGCTTCATGACCTCTTCTTTGATCATCAAATTAAATTTCATACTTAAAAACACATTAGACACATTTAATTCCTTCATTTAATGTGGAAAACCTCCAAGTTAAGGCACCTATAGATACAAATTTTTTAGCAAAGGTAGCAAAGATGATCCAAAGCAAGACAAGCCTAGAAAAGGCTTTCCTAGGTAGTTCATAGCTTCCAAATACAATATAACCATGACAAACTTGTGTAAAGGAATTATATAAACATTAATAACACTTGAAACAATCAAAGACATCAAACCAAAGCAATAAACATTGAAACAGGTGTAAACAATGACCCCCCCTTGAATTGAAGTGCATAAAAGGCTACCTGGAGTCCAACCAATGGTTCATAAAGGAGGAGGCACCAAAATTAAACTTATTGTTATGTATTTAAATTAAACTCATATTATTATCCACCCTCAAAAAAATTCTTCCTAACTCCACCTGTACTATCCATACCAAGTGTTTGAATTTGACCTTCTTTAGCTTGCAAAGAGAAAATAGAGGAAATAGGAGCAAAACTAAAATTTTTGATGAAATATCTAAACTAAAAGAATTTAAATGGGTTTGGGGTGGTAAATAGGCACTACATGCATGTTTTTAGTTATAAGTGAACTCAAGGAGTCTGTACAAGTTCCCAAAAGGGCCTAAAAATAAGGAAAACTACCATTTCTTGATCATAAATGATTCTCTAACTATCATCTGATGGATCCTAAAATTATATAACCTCTTCCACATTTAACCACATCTTTGTGACAAATTTATTGCTTGGAAAAATCCATACATGTCATTAATTGAGCTAAGAATGTGGCCAGATGATCCTTTTTGCATATAAAATAAGGTGAAAGATAAATTAATGACTTGGAAACACCTTAAAACATGTTAAAGGCCATCTTAGGAAATTTTCAACATAAATTTATCCTTTAACTATCTTTAACCAAGGTTGACTAACTTTGACTTTGGTTGGCTAGGCTAGTACCAGGAGAATGGAATTCAAAAAGGACTAGGGGAAGGATGAGTAAGACAATAGACCAACATAACACCCTATAAGACATATTTTAACCTTCTTAAAAGTTCAAAAATAGTATGGGTTTACCCAAATTTAACTTGGGGTCAAATCTGGTCAATAATGACTTTATAGCATATGACAATCCAATTCCTAATTCTCCCTTGGATAATACTTTTCATTCTATTTCTACCATTCCTCCATATTCTAACATTAATGATAATAAAGCTTATACTAACACTTCTACCAACTCTCAAAACAAAACTAACCTAGTCACTTCCTCTTCATAACATAATTTACAACCATGCTCTAAACCTTCTCCTTCTTATCAATATAAATTCCAATCCACTTTGGTTCGTCCTTCTGAAGACCTTCTTAATCACTATGCACCTATTTCTAACAATATTCTTATAGGTTCTGATGAGTGGGATCCCCTTATGGAACTCACTAATCTCCTATCCCAAATTCCATTTCTTGATATTATGAGGACTTCTCTATGTCATAGAAACTATCTTATACAAATCTTGTTCAAAATATAACATCCCTCATCCTCCCGTAACAGGACATGAAGCAACCTTATTTAGATCCAAGGATATCATATTACAAAAATGTTAAGATATGTCCATCCATGTTAACAAAACAATGGAAACTTATATTTCTTTAAAATTTCCTATCACTTTTATGATTCCTGATGAGATTCTAATCCATACGAATGATCCTCCTTTATTCTTTAGTGTCCAAATAGATGATATCCAAGTCAAGTTTGCATTGATTGATGAGTGTTCTAGAACCTATGTTTCCTCTCTCTATTTTATCAAAACCCTTGGATATTATGAATTGAATATCAAGTCCACATGAAACACATGCCAAGGATATAATAGAAGGCAAATTCCTTCTTTAGGTTGTGTGTCTTCTCATTACCATCCCACCTATCACTGTTCATGTGAAGGTGATGATCTTTAACTTCCCCTTTCTTATAATATCTTTCTTGGTAGGTCGTGGACTCACTGTATGAGAGTAATTACTTCTTCTTCCTACCAATGCATTAAATTTTCTCATAATGGAGACATTTATAGGATTTAGTGTGACACTAACCCTTGGAATTTTGAACAATTCCAAGACCATGGTGTCTTCAAGATTCCTACTCTTGATCCTTTACCTAATGTTCCATTATGTGAGTCTCAATGCTTCAATTTTCTCATCAATTCCACTAGAGGCTACAATGGTCATCATGAACTCATTGGTAACATTCCTCCTAACCTCTTAGATTTTGATGATGATGAATCCTAATGAGATTAACTTAAATATTAAAACTTCTAATCTTTCACCTCATCTCATCTCGCATCTTCCAAATTCTTTGTAGCCTCATTCTTTCAAACCTCCTTGCTATAGCATTCATGTTGTCTTGACAAAGACTCAACATTCTATTCACCACACTTCATTAGATGACAAGGTCATCCCTAATTATGTCATTGACCTTCACACACCTGATTACGATGATGGTTATTCCTTAGATGATCCATTCTTAGGCGGTCTTGTCCAGGCCTATGATGTTGAGATTATTTTTTATCGTTCTTATTTGTTTGAGTATTTTTGTATTTCTTCCCATAGTCCTTTGATTATAATGCCTAATATTGGTAGTTTTCCTCTTTATCATAAGGTAGAGATGGCATCAAGTGGGTTTTGATTGATGAGTATTTTTGTATTTCTTCCCATAGTCCTTTGATTATATATATAATGGGGGGGGATGAAAAGGGAGAAGGATTATAGGAAAACAAAACCTACTCTAAAAGGGTGATGCACTAAATGATTTGACCTACTCGCATTCACACTCTAAACCATACAAACACATACATACACTTTAATTGGTAAAAGGACCAGTCTGCAGGAAGCTTAACAGGGAGGCTTTAATAAAACACACAAAAAAAGGGACTCACCATAGGTGCTGTAGAAAATCACACTATCTAGTAACCTCCTTCTATCTCTACACTTTAGGTATAGCTCTTCTTGTCACCTGCAGGAGTGGCACCTTATAGATACCAGATGCATGGTAAAAAATTGTTGACGCAATGGATTGCAACTAGGGGCAGGATGCCTAGCTCCTGCCTTCCACATGTCAAAATGGAAACTCCCCTCTCACTTGTGGGACTGGTGAAGCTAGAGGGGAGAGTCTCTAGATAAGGGCTAGCTCCCCTTGATGCATCTGAGTTATTCTAATAAGTGCTAATATGTATATATATATATATATATATAATGGGGGGATGAAAAGGGAGAAGGATTACAGGAAAATGAAACCTACTCTAAAAGGGTGATGCACCAAATGATTCAACCTACTCACATTCACACTCTGAACCATACAAATACATACATACACTTTAATTGGTAAAAGGACCAGTCTACAAGAAGCTTAACAGGGAGGCTTTAATGAAACACATAGAAAAAGGGACTCACCATAGGTGTTGTAGAAAAGCACACTGTCTAGTAACCTTCTTTTATCTCTGTGCTTTAGGTACAACTCTTCTTGTCACCTTCAGGAGTGGTGCCTTATAGATACCAAATGCATTGGTATCAACCCTATGAAATAATTAGAAAGCAATGACTAAACACAAGACTAACACTCAGACACACTCAGAAGTATCTAACCAGAATAGAGGTAAAAATGCATTTTATTAATTCCAAGTGAAAATTATCAGGGCTTCGCCTTACAATGTGAAAAGATCTCCTCTCCAAATGACAAGTCTACAATATATAGAGGAATAAAAGAGGCATTTTGGAACCCTTTTACAAATGACCCATGCTCCTTCCAATCATTGGGAAGAGTAAGCCGCTTAAACATCATATGAGAAATTATGGGCCGCATCATTTGTCTGCAAACAAGACTGCTCCCTCAAGGCGATTATGTGGCTTGTCTGCTCATTAATGAAAAATAAAGAAATTGGGTTATGCCATTAGCCATTTGTACCTCTTGATGATCAATTCATAGACACTATATCACCTACTAGAGTAACTACTTGAGTTGACACCTTCTTTCACCACTTGGACTGCTTTGTCCGTTTCCACACTTGGTCCTTCTTCTGTCTTTAACCCTTTGAATTCCTTCAAGTTCACGCTTAAGTTTGTGAAGATCAACAGCTACTTCACTTCCACAAATTTTACATCCTTGGGTCCATCATCCTTCTTGACAATTTATTCATGTCTTTCTCACTTGCCTTGGCTATTTTTTGCTAATTCCAATAAGTGACATGTGGCATGTTTTGCTGCTGAAACAGGCAGGGCACGTGGCAGCATCCACTAAATTTATAGAAGCTTCAAGCACCTTTTGAGATTTCTATAAAAGAGGATGCATGGCAGCTTCTGCTCTCTTTAGCAATTTGTTGAGTCCCACCACAGTGCTCATGGGACAAAAGGGAGAGACAGCGGGTGTTGACACTTCTCAACTTTCACAGAGATTTGTAGGGGATACATGGTGCGTTCTGCTTCCTTTAGAGAAAACATGTCAAAGCCTTTTGCAGTTGCCACTTGGCACTTTCTATGCTCTAGTTCCTTTAGCCCTTCTCTATGGATATTTTCCTATGGATAAAAGTCTGCAAGAATTGTCTTGTCACTTTTTCGGAGTTCTTCCTCAGGCTTTTCTGGGCTTGTGGCTTCCTTTACAAATTTCTTTGGATTTTTTCTCGTGGCTTTGGTCTTTTTACACATTTTAAATTCCTTTGGTTGCCTTCAAAGTGCCGTTCTGAATTCCTTCAGACTTTTTGTCCAAAGGAATTCCTTTGGACAAAAAGTCTGAAGGAATTATGCCTTTGCCTTAGCAAAATTCTGAAAGAACTTACCTTTGCGGCTTTCTCTTTGTGGCCTCTTCGAAAGTGTTCCTTGCCCTCCATAAAGACTATTGAACCCATAACTGCCCTCTACAAGGGCACTTTTCCTTTAAGAGGATTGAACTTTTGATTGAACCACTCCTTTGAACCAACTGTTGAACCAATTGATTGAACCGGTTCAATGGTTCAAACGGTTGTTGAACCAAGATGTGAACTGAGCATTAAACCATGCTCGTTGAACCATTTAATTGAACCAATCTTTGAACCATTTGATGAACCGAAGCATTTAAACTTTGTCAATGAATTTTTTGTGTTATTGAACCTCAGTTGTTGAACCATTTGATTGAACCAACACGATGAACCAAAGCATTGAACCAAAGCATTGAACCGGTTCAATGGTTCAAGGGTTCAAAGATGCTAACTCTTGGAAAGATCATGTCATTGAACCACTCTTCCAACCTTAAGAAAAAGTGTCTTTGAACCATTTTATCTCTCTTTCCTTATGAAATTCTTTAGACAAGAGTCAGAAGAAGATTTGTAAAACCTTGCACTCTCTAAACTGGTTCTTCTGCTGAAAGACTACACCTACAGAGTTCGTAGAAGTCCCTGTGAAGTCTATAGAAACCTGTGGAGTCTGTAGAAAATCCTAGACTTGTGCAAAATCAAAAAAATGAATTGGCCTAGAACAAGAGGGAAAGAAGGGGACCAATTTTTGTCTTGTAGGACCAAAAATGGTCAACAAATTGGTGACTCCCAAGGGAAGCATGCCTGCTATGCTTAGAAACCAGTTGTCTTGAAGTCCATTGGGCACAGAGTCAGAATGTAACTTAGAGATCAGCAATATCCCTAATAGATTCAAGAACCAATCATGAATATTTACCCTAAAAGGAAATGAAAACACACACAAAACTAAGAAAACTACTAACATGTGCAAAAGGCACTTAGGGAAACCAAGAGAAAGCAAGGGAAATATATACATGATGGAAAAGGGGCTTAGTGGTAATGCTTAAGATGTATCCCATTAACTGGGATATACAATTCTTCACCATCCAACCTGGAGAGTTGGAATGCATTATGTTGCTTGAACTGAGTGATTACGTATGGGCCACTCCATAGGGCATCAAAATTCGCATGCTTTCCAGGCTTAGCTCGGTCCTCATCCCATTTCAAGACAATGTCTCCTTCAAAGAAACCTTTTGATGAAGATTTCTTGTTAAAGTGTCTCTTCATTTATTGTTGGTAGCTGGTCATAGAAGCCATAGCCTGGTCCCTTGTCTCTTAGAGCTCCATCAGCTCACATAGCCTAACCTCCATGCTATTTCCTTCTTCTAATTATAGCTAGTGATCGAGGTCCAAGGCTAGCAACTCAAGTGGAATGGGGAGCCTAGCTTCCCTTCCATAGATGAGTGTGTATGGCAAGTTACCAATTGCCCTCTTTGGGGTGATCCTATCTGCCCACAGGGCTGTTTTTAACTTGGCAAGCCAAGTCCTCTGATTTTCCTCCATGGTTCGCTTGATGATCTTGATCAGGTTCTTATTTGTAGATTCAACTAGCCCATTCCCCTTTGGGTAGTAATTGGATGAAGTGCTGAGATAGATACCATATCTCAGCACCCATTCACTTGTTTTAGTTCCCAAAAAATCTAACACATTATCTAAGATTATGGTTGCTGGAACCCCGAACCTTGCCACCAAGTCCTCATAAAAATCTAGGACTGCACTTTCATTGGCCTCCTTCAGAGCAACAGCCTCTACCCACCTTGTGAAGTAATCCATGGCGGTCAGGACCCACTTGTGTCTAGCACTGGAGGGGGGATTAATCATCCCTATGAAGTCGAGGCCCCATTGCATGAATGGCTACTTTACCTAAATAGGTTGTAAAGACATGGCAGCAAACTATTGCTTCCTATCAAAAAGCACACACTTCTAGGACTTTCGTACCCAGGCATGGGTGTCCCTAAAAAGAGTAGGCTAGAAATAGCTAGCTCTCATTATTCTTGTTGTTGTAGCCCTAGGAGCAAAATGACTACCAGTTGGCCCATCATGAAACTCAAAAAACACCCTGTCAGCCTGACTTACATCTAAACATCTTAAAATGACTCTTGAGAGATCATTTTTGAACAACACTCCATCAATCAGGACAAAAAGGAAACACTGGAGTTTGAAATATCTCCTCTTGGTCCTATCAAGGCCCTACGAGCACTCACCGGTGAGAAGGAAATGCCTCATGTCTGATGTCCAATCCTTCATGACAGCTGGTTCTTTTGTTATAGCTGCATCATGGATTAGCAAAATATCCTCTT
Source organism: Torreya grandis (assembly GCA_037957365.1). NCBI lineage: Eukaryota > Viridiplantae > Streptophyta > Pinopsida > Cupressales > Taxaceae > Torreya > Torreya grandis. Next base: position 2,120,371 of record JARHVA010002512.1, on the reverse strand, counting down.
TTTGTTGCTTAAAGTCTGCAACAAGGTCTTCACACAGGCCTCTCCCTCTTACCAATTTGGTGATCTTGATATCCACATCATATTCCATCACCTTAGTGATCCACCCTTCTCTTTTTTCATTCAGGTCTCAGTTGATCAAGAAATCCTAGATGTCAAGATGGGGAACCATGAGGTGGATTCTACTATTGGACAGCATATGCCTAAATTTCTTCAAACTCTGTATGACTGCCAGGACTTGCTTTTCCACATATGTGTATCTGACCTCAAAACCTTCTAGGCCTTGGCTAAAAAATGCAATTGGTTGCTCAAGGTTATCATCACTTGCTTGGGTAAGCATGGCAGAGATTACCTCTTCATTGCCAAAGGTGTAG